>KZ308337.1:663233-693061 GCA_000376725.2 Ladona fulva | reverse complement strand
TCTCGAATACTGCAGCGCAGTGTGGGATCCACATGAAGTAGGTCTAGTCTCAGATTTAGAGATGGTTCAACGTAGAGCGGCACGTTTCGTTAGCAGAGATTTCAGATTCGATAGCAGCGTTACGGGTGGAGTTCACTACAGGAGAGAAGATCAGAATACAGACGGAAGCTTTTCGAAAAATTCATCAGCCCAGAATTTTCAGACGAGGTCGAAGACATCATAATTCCAGTTCAAAACGAACGCGATCTACGAGAGGCGTCGACCAAGCGATATAAGGAGATCACAGCTAGAGCAGATAGCTACTTCTGGTCGTTTTTTCCTCGGAGCATTAGAGAGGCTAACAGGATAGATATGGTATGAATATTTGGTGTTGATACACCCCCTGCCATACGCCAATCGGCGGCTCGCGGGGTAAAATTCTAAATTTTAAAACAGAAGAAACAGCAAGTGAAGGAGAACAGGACACTATCTAGCTTCGATGCTAAGAAAACTATTTCGATCGGGAAATATTTCATCGCTCTGACCTTTGACACTTCAGTATGTCCTCGAAATAATACTCAAGTTTAACTGGCTTTGGAATATCATACATTTTGAAAGGCTTTGCGGGGTCTTCCTCTCCGAGTCGAATGACATATTATGTACATCGAGAATGTTTCCAAAGACAAATCCACGTTCGGAAATGTATGCAAATAGAGCTACTCATCCAAAGAAATAAAGGCAAGACTTCATCAGGAGAATTTCAACGTTACCACAAAAAAATATTCTGTTAAGTGGTTGGTAAATTATTCCTATACTAAGAAAAATGGAAATTTCCCATTTAGGGGAAAATTTACCAAGTTATAATAATGAAAATTCTTGTTGGCGATCCATCGATAAGATCATTGCAAGCGATCGGAAAAATAGACGGATCGCTGCACAGCCTTAACAGCGTTAACTCCGCAATATAAATTCGTTTTTTGACGTTATCAATTAACTTAAAGGGTTTTAATTTACACAGAAAATAGATTAGGTATTTCCTCATAAACGTTCTTGCTTTAAGATTTTTTTGCAGAAACGTAGCAAAAAGTAGCTGGCAACGACATTTCTCAATGCATTTCACTGAAAACTCTCGGCATTCCCATAAATTTCCCAAAGAAATTTATCTCCAGAATTTTTAACAGGACAGGAAAAATAATAACGTTAGTGGAATGTGGATAGAATTGGGCCGATTTTAATACCAAGAAAGACCGTGCTACATGAAAGATAGATCTGAATACATAGGTTCAAAGAAAACTGCAACTAACTCTCAATTCTCTTGAAAATAAAACTTTCTCCTTCGATCATGATATTATTTGACCTGGATTAAATCGCACTATGCTGCCTGGAATTACTTCTACAGAATGCTGAAATTCTTCAAAATCATTTCTGACCAACTTTCTTTCTCTATGCAAAAATTGCTACAGTGAGCGCCGCTCCCCCATAAGAAATACACAAGGCCATGATATTTACATAGTGTCTTCATAATGTTGGAAGGAATAAAACAACCGTAACTCAATTCTTTAGTGAACTTATTCCTTCCACGAAGCAAAGAAGCGCAAAATAGTTAGGTACATCTAAAGAAAATCTTTGGTAACATAAACGAATATGGCATTATAAATTAACCTTTCTGATTGTGAACTAATTAACTCCGAATTGACTTTTCGAATGTTGGATGAATGCTGAAAATGTAAATATAACCGATTCCTTAATTTCATATCAGAAGAGTAATTTAACTCCCCTACTTTGACAAAATTAAGGCTGAATAAACTGCTAATTCTGTAGATGAAAGAGGACTACAAGAGAGACTAGGCAAATGCAAAAATGATACCATCAAATTCATGCAGAGTTAACTATCACGTGCCACACCTATTAATCCGCCAACGAATGTCTTTGTAAAAAGATAAATACATTACAATGGCTTTTATAAGAGGACCCCAGGTTGAGGGCCCTACTTTTGCGTTAATGGTAGAAAAAAATCGTTGCAATGAGAAGGGATGTGTGGTTAACTAGCTTAAAGTCGCATTAGTAATTGTAGGCTTCCCTGGAAGGAAGTCTACTTTTGAATCCAGAGGGGGTCAAACTAAATAGCAAATGGGGAGAGTGGTTGAGATAGGGGAGCCGATGAGGGAAATGCCCACTCCCTCCGGATACCATCGACCTTTCTAGACCATGAGCAGCAGTTGCCTCTGCCCCTTCCCGCACACCCTTGGCTTATTGCCTATTTTGACCTGACAGTAGCATACAAAATTTGGTGTTGGGAACAACAAGAATGTGGAAATGAAAACTTTTTCAGGTCTGTTGATAGCTTCGATCCAAAACTACTAGATTGTTTCCCCCCTTTGGAACGAACAATTTACTCCTATCTCGATAAAACAAAGGAACATTCGTGTATCATTCTTTTACAAGCGAATGTATTTCTTCCATACTCTGAGAAAGTACTGAGAAATTTCTGGCAGACTGCAATAAAATTCACATATGTGTACGCATTAGAGGCTACCGTAGGACGTTTAGCATAGAGAGATTGAACCCGATACCGTTCAAGTGAGACACTGTTTACGTAAAAAATGAAATTTACTTAATGAGATGGAATCACTATTCTTGAATCCAGCTCTAATTGAATACGGAGAAAATGCCGATAAGGACGAATTAAACGCCCGATTATCTACTTTTCACACGAGAAACAAACTTCATTTTCAATCATTAATACAAGTCGCAAAAAAGAACGTCTACCTGAGAGTATACATCTAAGTTTAAAAACAGTATTACTGATTCGACGAAATAATTGCTTCAAAAGGTAGTTGAGAACATCAAAATATAAAACCTACAAGAGCGACGCGGAAAAATTACTTGAATAATTCAACATATGGACATACCCGTGGGAGGTAAGGCAAATGGAAATACTGGGAAACAAACTAAAATCGCGAATCTTAGAAAGAGATGAAGGATTCCCGATATGATAAAGATGAACGGATAATAATAGCCAATAGGATAAAAACTGCCATCTTCCATGACAGGGTCACTCGAGGGAGCGATTCATATCACTCGGTCCCATACTAGCCTTCAAAGAGGCCCCGCTCAAGAGCGATTCCGCGGAAGTAGCATGGAGAGTTAAGTAGAGTGGACATGGGACAGCGGGATGAAAGAAGCGAGAGCTATGAATGAAAGAGGATGCTAATAATAAGTGCTTATTTGAGGGTTCCCCTAGCACCGGAGGTTGGTTATACATTCGGCAAACTACTGCGTTCAAGATTTCAGAGAAATGCCACGTGTAACGTGAAAAACTTCTCTCTCGATCCCAGAATATAACACGGTCATTGCCCTACAATATCCTCAAGACAAAAATCTTTATTCTGGAGCGAATCTTCGAGTGGAGTCTCGAGATAATTAAAGTTACCATGCGATGACAGTTTCGTAACTGAGTAAAATAACTTCTGATGGTTAGTTCCTTCATATATTTTATTTTCAAGAATTTTTATACAACAAAAAAAGTACGCTAATCGATTACTAAACTCAAATACATTCGATCACAAAACGGATATTTCGACAAACGAATCATTCATTAATGTTCGCCAAATTTTTCTTCGCAATGAAAACGTAGATAACCTATATTTTGAAATTTCTATGAAAAGAATTACAGAAACAGAAAACCTGATTCCCTCGCTGGCTCCTTTAAGGCAATTTTACATCAATAAATTCACGATCAACATGAATGGAAGAACATATGACGCGTATGGTTAGTAAATGGGTAGCGCAAACAATAAATAAATTATTATAATTAAAAAAGAAGAACTGTTAAAATTGTATGGTAAAAATAAAATATTTCAGGTAAACTGCCAATTGTATAAAATTGTGTAAAGAGAATAAATCATAAATTATACGAGGCAAAAGCAATAATTAAATAATAACCGAGAATAAGAAATGATATAAAATGAGCATCTTTCATATTAAAAAAGTTTTGGTACAGTGAAATTGAATTGAAGTTGACCGTTTGTCAGTCATTTGCCGCGTAAAAGTGCTTATGGAAAAAACGGAAAACTGATCCTTCAATTGAAGATAAAACTCTGTTGAAGGCGGAAATAAATGGAAGTAACTGAAGGGTTCATACGGACGTATCCGAAAAGCGTATCATATGGCGGCAAAGACAAAGGAAGTGATCGCGAAAGACCTCCAACAGGTGCGGAAGCAGAGAGCGGAGAAAGGCGGGGGAGACATTCAAATTTGTGGAAATTAGAAAGAGAACGTGTGTGGGAGGTATCACGAAGCGGAAGTTGCAAGTGGAATGCGCTCGCGCTGTTAACCTTAACCTTCACCCTCGAGGAAAGAACTCGAGAACATTACGAGGACTGAGAAAGCTCGAGTTGGATCATAAGCTGGGTCTACGACTACATTACAGGAACAAAGGGAAAAGATAAGGGATTTGTCCACACGGCTGGAAGTATGAGTTTGTGTCATCAAAAGTATTAACGAGCTCTTTCTCACAAAATACCAAAAATGAGTCATGGGTAAGGGAAGAAGAATTCTGAATGACCCTTGGCTTAGCAAAATAGGCCCTCCTAATTAACTCTATGAAAAACATTGAAGGATATAAACATTCCCATGATCCATCCCATAGGCATTCGGCGACGGAGGAAATACGTTCATTACAAAATCATCCTGATATTTTCAAAATAAACCTTGTGACGAAACATATATTCCACATTGGAAAAATAAACAAAGCTCATTAACTCGAGTTATAGTGAAAAGATTTGCTAAAATATACTACATCGAAAGTTTCAAGTTTCTACTTCGGCCGTAATAGATAAATTTGACCCCTAGATTTTATATTCAAACTTAAAATCCATAAAATATTTGGTTGCTACGTGTTTGTTTCAAAGAAATGTAAAATTAATAAAATTTTAAAATATGCCGTACAAACAAATGTATTTCAACAGCCATTTTTAGATTTAACGAGATACCCCACGCTAGGACCTCAAATGTATAGAAATGCTTCTAATACGTAAAGAACACATTTAAAAATTCATGAATACTAAAAACAAATAATTAACTACGACATTACTTTCGGAAAAAAAGAAACAATGCAAACCTTTTCCTTCAATCTTCGCCACACATGAAAAACGAAGATTACTTCAGATATCATTCTATGCACGATTCCTATTATGCCTTTGATTGCATCTAACACACACAAATATCGAGAACTTGTTCCTTGAAAATTAAAAATATAGGCTCTAATAAACATGACAACGGCAATTTCTATAATTCTTCTACAGATTCATCGACAGAGAATTCCTAAGCCATGATTAAGATGGAAAGGCAACAGGTGTCCAGCACAGAGATGCGATTCAAATATCTTTTGAGAATAGGTTTTGGAGTAGAATGAATGTATGGAACAGTATGGACTTCAGCAACAAGAGAAGTACATAGAGGTGAGATACCATCTATTAATTATGGTCATAATGAAGCGATTCAAGAATTGCAAAGGGCCTAAAAGTGATACCTATAATATATACTCCACATCCAGAAGGAAACAAACATTTTTGACCATGAACTAACAAGAAGAACTGCGGATCTACAAGCTAACTTCATCGTCAATTCCTCTAAATGCTCGCCATAATTTTTATTGAAAATTCTTATGCCACGAGTGAGGCCCCAATTTAGACAAGCGAATTCTTTCCGGTGGTTAGTGGTAGCTGGATAAGTTTCCTTGATAAGTTCTGTGGTTTCCGTAACATAGTTTTGAAAAAAATATAACTTTTTCCGTTATAAATTACCTAAAGTAATACTTTATAAAATAATATTTGCTACGTGTAGGATGGCGTAGACAAATCAGAGATAAAATATTTCACCGACCAATTAAAATTATTTTCCTTCCGACAAGAAACTGGTGGTGAGATCTTGTCTCATTTCCCTTATCAATGTAGGAAATATAGGGGACCTTTTCGCAAAATGTACCACGATTGAATTCAACAGGCAAATAACCAAAGCAATTCGAACACAGCAACTTTTAAGGAAGTAGAGTCGTCTGGCGAATCACTTCGTAAACCTCTTCAGTTATTTAGAGACACCGACTAAAAGTTCTCAAAAACTACGAAAAGCATGCAGCTCGTGGTATTTCGCGGATGATACACAAAAGAGGAGCTAGCGCAAAATTTTCAAAACAGGTATCTGAGGATTCAACTTCGCGTTCTGCTAAACGCAAGGTCGAGCCGCTAATGCAAATACTTCATCTTCGGAGAGGAGGACAAAAGAAGAACTATATGGAGGCCGATGGATTAAAAAGATAATGATAAACCTTAACTCGTTCAAAACTGCTAGCCACTCCGACGAAAACGTTAGCGTTTTCCATCGTCTGGAGGCATCATTTGGTCTCGAGGGAGATAAGCAATGCCAGAAGCTGTAGCAAGTTGAAAAAAAATGTAGGAAGGGTCGGGTGGGTAGGAGGTCTCATCACCATTCAATCCCAGCAACCGTTCTTGCCCATCCCCTCGCCCCGCGACGCCGACGTCTAACGAGCAAGAGCACGCAAACACGGCCTTCAGAATGCTCCGAGATGCAACGCTCAGATCGCCGTTGGAGACAAACGAAACGGTTTATCGCGGAAAAACATCGTGGTCGTACGCAATGAGATTTCAAAGTTGAGGACGAAGGGCAAAAACAATAGCACCACCAATGAGAATCACCAGATCCGCTCGGTCATCGAGCGCAATTCGTCAGAAAATACTGTTAAGATTAATATTAATAGCATTGAGAGTCTCAGAAAGCTTTCTGAAAACGGAGTATCAATTCCAAAAGATTCATTAGAAATCCCATAGCACGTATACTGCAACACCAAGATAGAGAAGACGTTGACGACCGGTTTCGACATATGAACAGAACAGCACGTGTATTAAGGGAATCCCAAAAAATACTTGTATAATACTCAAACAAGTACACGTGTCCACAAAAAACAATCGGTACTGCAGAATATCTTGGGTAAAATAGCTGTGTCAACTTTTCTCACTGTTATTCAAATTTTCTGTATCATCATTCATGATATAATGATTGAAACAAAGGCCTACTCCTTGTTCACCACTCGGTTTGTTTTATACAGACTTACCAGGTTACAACGCAGCAGTTGAACTATCTGACATCTAATATTTCAGGAGTCATTTTGCTGTAGTTGTAGGCAATAAAAGAGTATGCTGAACACTCTCTTTTGATAGCAGAGAAAAAACAGGTATTAACATCTCTAATAAGAAACTCCGTAACTTGCTAAAATCAGATATAAATATAAAATACAGCACATCAACTTAGAAGATCAACTTTTCTTCTATAATCAATACCATCATAGGATAGACAACTAAAATCTTTTCATGAAAGATTTCAGTATTATACTAACAAGGAAATAAAAATTCTAAAGGCAATGGATTCAAGTTTCCTCCTTGGCAATGGCAAAAAGAAATCTACTACAAATCTGCTCCTGCTACAAGGGATTTCATAATGACATTTGAACAAGCAGTTACTAATTACAAAGATCATTTATTCAGAATTCTGAACTCAGTTCATGAAAATTATGTAATCCAATGAGAAACCTTTAAAGACTGATTTCTTATTTAACTATGTTAAAAATTGAGCATATCCTTCCTAAAACGTCAAATAGATGCTACATAAAATGAAACCACCTATTCAGAAAGTGATATTAGTTGAAGAAATGAAATCGAAGTAAAAAACCGAGGCTTCTATAAAAGAGCATGTCACTGGTAATACAAAGTAAAAGAATATTTCTATGCTAAGTGATGATTTTAAAAGAAATTAATCTTCTTCAAAGAGCTAGAACATTAAATACTGAAAAACATGATTACTTCAAAGCTGGGTAATCTTAAGTTGCCATGTGCTATTAAACAAAATCTTTTGAGATTTTCGCCTCCTTCTTCATTCTAATAAGTATAGAGGAAAACTACCTAATACTGGTAGCTCCCTATATTTTAAATACTGTTTCTAAGTGCTATAATCTTTCCAGCAAGCAAAAGATTTGGCATGATCGATAGAAACAGAAAAAATTCAAGGAACAGACTTCTAAAACTTCATGATTAATGGAAAGTAAATGATAGGAGGCCGAATTAAAAACATTAAAGCTACAAAATTAGAAATTATCGATAAAGTTAGTAAAATATCAAAAGCTCAAATTTGTAAGAAGGCAAAAGAAATCTGCACTTAAAGTCATGTACAGCAAAATCAATAGATAATATGCAATGCTTAAGATGTGACATCAAATAGCACTTTCTCAGAATATAAGCTCCTCGATACACCTTATAAATTGTTGGATTAATGAGGGAAAATGGACAAGGCTCTGTTGTAAATGTATGTTAAAGTTGTCATTAAAGATGCTCCGGAACCAAGCAAACAGATAACTCTTAGCCTAAGAGGTCAATCAAGGCTGCTTGAAGAGTTAAGTGCCGTGGATGTCTGATGTCTAATCTGCTTCAAATAATTATATAATAAGTTACTATCTCTAATGATATAATAGAACAGTTCCCTAAGGAGCATCTTTATTAACAACTCTATTGATGGTTATTCTATACACTCTTAGCTCACAGAATGTTAGCAAGTACTCATTCTTCAATAATACAGGACTGCTCTTATATCTCCTGAGAGAGAATTAATCAACATAAAAGTACAGGGTTCATAAACAAATAGTTAGAACATTCAAAATCCTCACACGGGCAATTGTGAAAGAGAATCTTAATGTGATGCCATTATTCAAAATATTGCAGAAATCAATAGCTTGCAATATCCCAAAATGCGGCATATTTACAGAAACAGACTTAAAATTCATGTAATCGAGAAAAGTACTCAAAAGAATGTTGATCTACACAGAAATTTTAAATAGTAAATTATTATCATTAATACCATACTTCTGTCCCACAAAATCATAAATAATGTTGTCTAACACTGGTTTATTTGCAATTGTTTTCTTGACAGATTAATTTCTTACAAATAATACCGCAAAGTTATAAAAGTTACAGTTCCTTCTGACTATATCATAACCGAGTAAATAATCAGAACGATCTCAAAGAATATCATGCTACAGCTTCTTAATTTTAAGACAAAAACAGCAAATCTCACCTGTGGAATCGTTAAACATAATCTTCAAAGGCGTGGGGGTGTTGGACTCAATGCTGGCCATAGATAGACGTCTTCGTGGAGTTGACCCCAGGCATGCCCCGGAGAGGTTTTGAGCAAGGTCTGATACAGGAGAATTAGTGGCAGAGCCCAAATAACAGCTCAGGGTGGAAAACATAGGAGAGTCCGCAGATTCAAGATATACGCGAACACGGTCTCTATTAAAGCGCGACATGTTAATATATTATAACAAAAGGTTTATCTAGTATTTCAAAACAGGAGGACTTCACGAAGAATGCCACAGGTTTAAGAGAATTCAACTAGAGCAAAATCTTGCTAAAGGAGCTCCCCAAATAGAACGATTTTGACGAACTTGAAGACTTCTCCTAAAAATGAAAAAGACATAAGATATTTAGCAGAACCGAACGACTAAAGATAATAGTTACAGTACCTCAATAAATGATGTTTACTTTGTTTTAAAAAAATATAGCATGACGAGAGCTGTAGACCATTTTCTTTTAAATTTCCTCGATTATGAATCTACATATTATGTTTTAACAATATATAACAGACGTTGTTGATAAAAAATTATGTATTGAATGAGAGACTGTACTCACATTGGCCACGCCAGTCAGTTGTTCTAAGAAGTTACTATGCAACACAAAACGAGAACATGATAAATAAAGGAACTATCACACGCTTAATAACACCATTTATAAATGATAACGTCGATTCTCTTTGAATATTATCCTTGGGTAAATTTGTTGGACCGGCCGTCGGCCCAACGACGATATGACTTTACACGGCGATATCTGGATTTTAAAGCACCTCCAGAGCAGTTACGAATTTGAGGCAGGGCTATTCGACTGTCTTTTGTTGCGCAAGTGGCGGTCCCTCATGAGACGTGCGAAACCTGCAAAACGTTTGTTAAATTCGGAGAGTTTGATAGAAATTTGATTTATGTTATCTCTTAAGAGGTAATTTAATTCATTCAGGTATGTCATTTCTTTTTAAGGTTAATTTTTGGGTATCATAGGCCTGTATTCCCAGAGTTCTATGTTCTGAAAAATTTCCAATTCCACCAATAGATCTGTCGGAGAATTAACGATTATATGGATAGTTTTATTGAAGCTGCATCTCTCATTGGAGATGTAGACAGTAAGTAATCCTAATTGAGGATAGGAAGGTATTCAAATACCATTATTGGCTGTTGTAAAGTTACTGACATTCCTTTTTTATTGTATAGAGAAACTGATGGTTCTGCTTCGTGATGGAAGGGTTCTTATAGGGATTCTTAGAACAGTTGATCAGTTTGCAAATCTGGTTCTGCATCGGACTAACGAGAGAATACATGTTGGTAAAGAGTATGGGGACATCAACAGAGGGGTCATAGTAGTACGAGGAGAAAATGTCGTCCTCTACGGCGTAGTGGTAAGTCACCTAATGATAGTTTATTGTAGTGAATTAAGCATCGTATTTACAATCAAATCCTTTCAGGATACGGAAATGGAGAGCAAACTTCCTTTCAAGAAAGTTTCTGTGGATGAAATTCTTGACGCCCAAAGAAAGGAGATTGAAGCGAAGAAAGAAAAAGACACTTTGCGTGCTAAAGCACTGAAAGAAAGAGATCTGAGCCATGACGATTTCTTTTGAAACATTTATTTATACAAAGTAATCTCTTATATTTTTGTTGCAGCTTTAATGCATATAATATTGTTTTTCTTTATTGAATAAAACCGTGAATGATTCTTTGGTTTGTCACTCCCTCCGGATACCATCGACCTTTCTAGACCATGAGCAGCAGTTGCCTCTGCCCCTTCCCGCACACCCTTGGCTTATTGCCTATTTTGACCTGACAGTAGCATACAAAATTTGGTGTTGGGAACAACAAGAATGTGGAAATGAAAACTTTTTCAGGTCTGTTGATAGCTTCGATCCAAAACTACTAGATTGTTTCCCCCCTTTGGAACGAACAATTTACTCCTATCTCGATAAAACAAAGGAACATTCGTGTATCATTCTTTTACAAGCGAATGTATTTCTTCCATACTCTGAGAAAGTACTGAGAAATTTCTGGCAGACTGCAATAAAATTCACATATGTGTACGCATTAGAGGCTACCGTAGGACGTTTAGCATAGAGAGATTGAACCCGATACCGTTCAAGTGAGACACTGTTTACGTAAAAAATGAAATTTACTTAATGAGATGGAATCACTATTCTTGAATCCAGCTCTAATTGAATACGGAGAAAATGCCGATAAGGACGAATTAAACGCCCGATTATCTACTTTTCACACGAGAAACAAACTTCATTTTCAATCATTAATACAAGTCGCAAAAAAGAACGTCTACCTGAGAGTATACATCTAAGTTTAAAAACAGTATTACTGATTCGACGAAATAATTGCTTCAAAAGGTAGTTGAGAACATCAAAATATAAAACCTACAAGAGCGACGCGGAAAAATTACTTGAATAATTCAACATATGGACATACCCGTGGGAGGTAAGGCAAATGGAAATACTGGGAAACAAACTAAAATCGCGAATCTTAGAAAGAGATGAAGGATTCCCGATATGATAAAGATGAACGGATAATAATAGCCAATAGGATAAAAACTGCCATCTTCCATGACAGGGTCACTCGAGGGAGCGATTCATATCACTCGGTCCCATACTAGCCTTCAAAGAGGCCCCGCTCAAGAGCGATTCCGCGGAAGTAGCATGGAGAGTTAAGTAGAGTGGACATGGGACAGCGGGATGAAAGAAGCGAGAGCTATGAATGAAAGAGGATGCTAATAATAAGTGCTTATTTGAGGGTTCCCCTAGCACCGGAGGTTGGTTATACATTCGGCAAACTACTGCGTTCAAGATTTCAGAGAAATGCCACGTGTAACGTGAAAAACTTCTCTCTCGATCCCAGAATATAACACGGTCATTGCCCTACAATATCCTCAAGACAAAAATCTTTATTCTGGAGCGAATCTTCGAGTGGAGTCTCGAGATAATTAAAGTTACCATGCGATGACAGTTTCGTAACTGAGTAAAATAACTTCTGATGGTTAGTTCCTTCATATATTTTATTTTCAAGAATTTTTATACAACAAAAAAAGTACGCTAATCGATTACTAAACTCAAATACATTCGATCACAAAACGAATATTTCGACAAACGAATCATTCATTAATGTTCGCCAAATTTTTCTTCGCAATGAAAACGTAGATAACCTATATTTTGAAATTTCTATGAAAAGAATTACAGAAACAGAAAACCTGATTCCCTCGCTGGCTCCTTTAAGGCAATTTTACATCAATAAATTCACGATCAACATGAATGGAAGAACATATGACGCGTATGGTTAGTAAATGGGTAGCGCAAACAATAAATAAATTATTATAATTAAAAAAGAAGAACTGTTAAAATTGTATGGTNTGAAATTGGTATACCAATAATACCACAAAAATAGAAATACTGTTTAAATTTGAATAGTATACAAATAATATAATAAAAACCACACATTTGACTTAAATCTGTACATCATCCAAACCCTTTTCATAGTGAAGTTTCAATTACTGATTTGTTCTTTGGTGTATCTTCTGAAGCAAGTTCGTATGAGTCCAAGTTGTCACAATTTTTGTGAGGCATTATCTTTATAAGAGGTGATCCTTCAGTACTTGAAATCAGGACTTCCTTTTGAAATTCAGAACTTTTTCTTTTCCTGGGTTTTCTCTGAGATTCTGGTATTTCAGAAGAAACTTTCAAAGGCTCTCTTGTAGACTTCTCCATTTCTTGGGCAGAGGAACTCGCTGATGGTGAAGGTATATTTCCATCCAAACAGTATAAAAGTGAATCTGAAAGTTGATCTTCACTCTTAAGGGATACAAGTTCTAGCACCACTGGACTCCCTGGTCTACTTCCCTCATCACAAGAAAGATCAATGGGGCTTGCGGTAAGGACACTGCGACTTTGGAGATAATTGATGAACGTACTTGTAAGTGACTCAGAGTCTCCATTATCCACTTTCACATCATCCACAATTGATAAATTTTCGTTAGAAATAGATTTGTCTTTTTCATTGGTATCAGAGAATGGAGAATCTGAACTCAGGCTTACAGATTCCTTTTTGGTTGAGTCTTTCGATTCTGAGGAAGATTCTTCTTCTTGGTAACCATTAGCACATGTACTAGCATTTATATCAGCTTGTATCTGACCACAGAGATGCAGGGAAGGGACATGTGATATGTTGGACCCTGACAGGGCTAGCACCGGCTTTCTACTCCTAGGGGTCATCATTGTCTCCTAATAGAAAAAAGGGAGAAACAATATATTTCTTAAGCTATCATAAAAGGTCACTATTGCTGTCCCAAATAGACAATACCAGCAATATGATACAACAAGTTTAAAATGAGTTTGTTTCCCGAGTTCCATGGCAGAAAAGATGTATTTTAGACTCATAATCAGAAAAAATCGAACAAAGTCAATTAGGAGAGACACCTTAAACATAAATAAAGCTTTTACAGACATTTACACGTAGACATATAGGTAAGTTTTTACGAAATCATCCCCATACAAAGACATGCATTTTCCCATTTTAGTTAAGATACAAAAATTAGTTAGGGTCAGTCCTTTTTCTCTGGTTAGAAAGCATGATACAAAAAGGCAAATAAGCAGACACATTTTACGCATGGCGGCTGAATGTAGGTAGCACACCAGAAGGGCAGAAAAAGATGACCTTACCTGCATTGCTTTAGACATTTTCTGAGTAGACCTTGTTATTGGTGACATGGAGTTATTCTCATCACTGGTGCCTGGAGTGAGCATGCAGCTAGTGTGGTGATACAGCAAACTTGTCTCAAGGCTGGTCCTCATCCTCAATCTTGTAGGATATCTATGGCTATAGCTGGCAGGGGTACTAGTCACCAAATCCTGACCTAGATGCTTTTCCTGTCGATTAGGAACTAATGTGCTAGGCATTGGACTAACATTCGGCCCTTGTGACCAATTGTCAGTCTCTGGCTCAAAGGGCTGCTTGAAGGGGCTAGGGTAATAGCTCACTTTATTGCAAGATGTGTTTCCAGTTACGTGTTTTGCAATCTTCTTTGATCTAGTCTGTCTACAATCTTCAGTAGAACTGTGACTCAAAGATGATTCACTCTTTGTGTCCTGGCTAGTGATTGTACTTTCTGTTTCGCTCTCTTTAGCACTAGTTTCTATCTGTTGTGAGTTATTTTTGGGTTTAGTCGTTAAATCATCTGGCTCTTTACACCCGTTATTGGAAGAATCTGAGAAATTCAACCTTCTTTGTGAAGGTGGTTCGTCTCTGTCACCAGAACTTAGGGAAGAAGGAGGGGAGATGTGTGAGTAAGCTTGGGACAAAGGAGACAGCTCATCCATGCTCTTCTGAAACATCATCAGCCTGGGAGTAGGAGTATGTTGTGGGTTCTGCAAAAGTTGGCCAAAGAAACAGCACCATGCAAAGTCATTTTATTAGAGTATTAGTGGACACACAATTATCATGAAAGAAAACAGCTTAACTCCATGATAGAGCAATTCCTTTCATAAAATACATTAGATAAAAATGGAAAGTAGCCCATAAAAATTTTAAAGCTGTTAAGAATTGGTACAGAAAAGAATTTTAAATCACATTTAAGCATTCACAACATGCTAGACAGCTGTTTAGATAAAAGCAAATCATGCAAGTACTCTATGACATTTGCAGGCAATATCTACCATATGTTTGCAAGCTTTGTTATTGAAATATATTTAATTTCAAATAAAGTTTTTTGGTCTAATTTACTAGAATTTTGTTAGTATGACTACAAAGAAAAAATCCATTTACATAAAATATTCATATGGATATTTATTCAATATCTAACCATTTATCCTAAAAATCTATGTTTCAAGAATTTGCAGGCAGTTATGAGTATAATTACCATTTCAAAACTTTATTTTTCCATTGGAAAATGCAGGATCTTGGAATGCATTTCTTGTAAATATTCATTACACCAAAGTTAAGCATATTAACTAAAGGCTTAAATTAATTCTAAGGGTTGGCACGGGTGTTGTATTAAACATCCCTTATAGCTGTCTACTTGCTTAGCTTTCTCAACTTCAGGAGTGTTGTTATTAATTAAAGGCACTAATTTCTATAATAGTTATAATAGCTTGCCTTCAATGAAAATCTGAAGAAAAATTATTGCAGCCCACTTGAGAAAGAAAATTAATAAATAAGTTGTGAAAGCTTAGCTACTATTTTAATTATGTTAATCTTATCAGAAATATTAAAGAAATTCTTTGAAATGCTCTCTGCATCTTCTTGGATTTCAAAATGTTGAATTGTTTTGGCAACAACAGTTTAGCCAGCATTCCAGTCGCTGAAACTGTTGTCACTTAAACAATTCATTACTCATCATTGTAAAAGCGGTTGTAGTATTTTCTTAGAAAATTCCCTAAGCTTCAGGCTGCCGAACAATTTAATTATTTCTCTTTATTTTTAAGTTCAATCTAAGAAAATAATTTTTTCAAAAATTTCCTCATCATGCTTCTCTTTGCCTTTGTTTTACTTAACAAGCAGTGAAACGTTTTTATTTAAGATGGTTCCATTGCCTTTAAGTAAAGTTTTGAATCACAATCAAAATTCATTTAATTTCTATGCATCTTTTTGAGGAGACAGCATCCTTAGTGGCAAGGGAGTGTTTGACTAAAATTGCTGTTCAGATTTTTAGAAGCAGAGTTGATTTAATAGTAAGAGTGAAATATTTAGCTTTGCTACATGCAAAAAAAATCGTTACTCACATAAATAGAAATTAAACCTCCTTCACAAGGAGCAAGTATGATAAAATATCTTCGAAAGAATAGAAAGATCGAAAAAAAAAAGTTCAATCTTCATACCAAATGTCTGCAAATGGAAATATTTTAATGGAATAGAAAATGTTAAAATTTTAAGGAAAACTATCAAAATTGACTGTCTTTATTCTTCTATTCTTCACTGCTGATTGGACTTAATTATTGAAATGCAAAAACAAGTTGTCTTTCTTAAAAGTTGCATTTGCAGTGATGAATTAAGTCCAATCTGCCTTTCATCATGAGAAGATTAAACATTTACTTTTCTTTGACTTAATTCTCTATCTTTTATCTTAAAATGATGATATTAGTTTTCATCTTTAAATGACACTGATTGTTCAAGCACTGTTACAAATTTCTTTGGAGTATGTCACAAAGATATCTTTAAGTTGGATGAATGAACTCCATTAGATACATTATTTTCTATCTATAATTATACCTCACTTTATGAATTAATGTTTTGAATGAGCTCATTTGTAAATAGGAGCATACCTGTACGTAAGATAGTGAGTGTACCTTTGCTCGGAATACAGAAAATGACCATTAGAACAGCCTAGCATCAAAGTTAGGTGCTGAGATAATCACACAAGAACTACATATTTATATCCTAGGTTTTCTTTGATTCTGATTTTATAAATTCATAATTTCATTATTATTTCTGTTTAGAAATTTGATCTTATGAAGCTGGTTTGTATGACTATTCTGCTGTGCGAACAAAACAAAATTCTACTGTAAGGAAGCCAAATCAAGCAATATGTACTAAAATATTTTAGTACATATTTTGCTGTACAATGTATAAAGAATACAGGCTACGAAGTTCATTGTAATTTGAACTGATGGGCTGGCATTTTCCACCTATAAAGCTTTAGGTAACTACACAAAGAGGAGTATTACCTATAATGGTAACTACAAAACTTGATTACTCAATCAATTGGCCATAAAAATCAATAAAATATCAAACAATTTTACCTAACAAAAATATCTACTGTAAAAATGAAATCTACAACAACTAAATGCTAGTGAAAGTTCCGACTTCGAGAGGCAGGAAATATCTGTAATTAGAAGCAATCATTCCCGAAAGAAAAAATTGTAAAGAGCTTTTAACTCTTTAAAGAAAACATTATCAAAATATGGAGCACTTTACACATACATTTTAAGTATAAAACAAGGCAATACCACAAACAGGTAATTCTCGTTCATAATTTTTTTCAGACTTAAAAACCTCTAGAGATAAAAAATCAAGTATGGCTTGAATTACATTTTTAATAAATTTCAACCTACTGTGAACAGATTTTATTAAGGGTAATTTTCTCAAATCAATAACTCTCAATGTGGAATAAAATAAGACTTGCATATTCCAAGCTGTTATTGTAGGGACAATTTGGCAGTATCAAAAGAATATTTGCGCATTTTTAAGAAATGAAGTCCAAATCATGTTAATCTGAAAGTTTACTTGAAAAAATTTAGTTAATGTGAAACTGACAAGGGTTATCCTTAAAACAAGGAAATTTCCTATTTGCTTTCTAAATGCCATAAGAGGTATCACATCATTAATTTTTTACCACCATGCAGAATGTCTAAACAAATAAAATTTCTAACTAAATAAAAGTATACTAACATTTGACTTATCTCCGCCATTTTGATGAAGAATACTAAAATATCCTTGTTGGGCTCCAGCCTTTGGACATTTTATTCCTTTGTTAAATAAGTGTCTCTGAAATGAAAGAAGATAGATTTAAATTAAGAGAAAACAGTTTCTTATTTCTGAATAATCATGATTATTAATGTTTAAGCAATGGCATTATTGTTAAAAAATACATTTCTATTTTTAGTAACAATAAGAAATTAACATTATTAAAGTTTTTGCAAATTAAGTGACAAAGGGATTTTTTCATAGCCGATTAACCCTTGAACTGCACAAAATTTTGAATTTTTTCCTAATACATGCATAAAACTTGTTTAGTAGACTAGAAGATTTTTGAGCTGTAGTTTCTTTTTGTTTCTTATTCTTTTAGCATATCTGTGATTTGCATGTAAACAAAACCATATTTTGCAAAACATAGTAGAAAGGCCAAAATCATCAATAGATAATGGGAGCAGTTGAAGGGTTAGTAAATAATAATAAAGCCAATGACAACATGAATTGTGCAAAAAAGAAAAACAAATATTTTTGCCTTGGCTGGGGTGTATATTAAGAACTTATGCATTGCTACATATCATTATACTATCTGAATGACTAATTTTCCAACCTCTACTAATGTACTCCACTGTTTACCTATCAAGTTTCCATGAGTTGTATTTTTGAATTTTTCTTTCCAAATTTAAAATAGAGAAGATCTTACCTCTACCAGAGATTTATGGAGAAGATAAAATATTCCATATTTCCTATGTTTGAACTAGATTAAATACTTAAATCAGCTTTAAAGGAAATGCAAATCACTTTACCTAATCTCTTTTTCACTACTTTCCATTTATTGAGCAATTAAAGATCAGTTTCAATAAATAGAGCAAGACAGTTTTCCTCTAATAGAGAGTGACCAATGTAAATTTTACTCCTCCTCCTCCAGGTTTCCTATTCATCTCATACCGAACAGGGATTCCTAAATACAGCGACTTCCTAAAAAATTGAACGGGTTGCCCCTATTTATTTCTGCCCCGTGATATTATGCAGCCGTTGATACAGAGAATGCACAATATGGCAGTGCCACAAGCCCATCCTCCTGCAATATAAGCCTCCTTTCTAAAGGGCTGCAGGAAGGACATGAGAGGTCTCTGTACAGTAGATATGTTGGAAATGCTTCATATTTTGAAAGAGCCTGTGGATGTGAGTTAAATAAGAAAACTTTCCTTATTCCTTATCAAGGAACCCAAAATTTTCCCCCTCCATATAATTTCCTCATCCCTCAAGATTAGTAATTTAAAACCTGGAATGCAAGAGAATAAAAAATTATGTTTTGAAATTTAACCTCCAAGAATTTTTAAATTCACACATTTTGCAGACGCAATGTCATGCATTGTGAATAGTATTTCTTGAGAGATGCAAAGGTATGGTGCTCTATCTCATTTTACTCTAGTTTCCTTCTCCTTTGTCGGCAATTATGCATTTATGCTGTAATATCTACACAACACTTTTAGTGATTTAATACATTTAGTCTGATGTGGAAATTTGCAAAATTTACCATGTTACAATGTTTTTTTTTCTGAAGATGCACTCAGCTGGATTATGAGCAATCTCAATTAATGTCAACACAACTGTTTAATTGGACTTTAAAAGGACCTATGTTAACTTTGATTGATCACTTTAGCTATTTAATTATACTCAAAACATTAACACGTGGCAAGAATAAGATTGATTACAGTTTTAACCCTTGTATAAAACGAGTAACGTAAATTTGTTCATATTTATGTATTTTAATAAATGAAAGAAGAAAGCCTTGCAGTTGGGAAATCGTGTGCTATCTTACGAAAAAGTATTTTGGACTCCTGGGCTCGAACCCGAGCCTTCTCAGGGATAAGAATAGTTTCCCTTGAATTTTCAACCTTGTAGGAACACAATGCAGTTTGTGTCACACCTTTAGAGTACAAAAAAAGCTCCAAAAAGCTGTTGTTTGGAGCTTTTCTTGAACTCTAATATCTTAACTTACTCAGTTGTGTTCCTTTTCCTTACAGATTCACATCTTTATATCAAACAGGTTTTAAGATAGAGAGGTAGATGGACAGACAGATGCACGCTATAGAAATATCGTCCTCCCGATTGCGACAAAGAATCCATAGAGGATCTGTACGAATCACTTCTTAAAATCTGTAAGAGTAAATGCGACGCCAATGTTTTCATAGGAGCCGATTTTTATCTTCCTGACATAAATTGGATGAACATGTCCGTCACTAGTAACTGTCAAGATAAATATACATCACAGAAATCAATCGATTTATTTTCAGTCACTGCTCTTGAACAAGTAAATACAGAAGCGACTACTAACTGCATTACTACTTTTGGAAAAGGTAGTATTTTTGATCACCTTGCCACTAGCCATCTTCACCTTGTGCACAGAATTGCTGTAGATGAAGGTATATCTGATCATACAATAATAACTGTGGTGCTTAAGATAGATGTATTCAGAGTATTGAAGCCTCCACGTGTCTTATACATTTTTAGGAAAGCTAACTTTCCTGCATTCAAGGAGTTGATTAAGATGAAAAGTGATGCCCTTATTAGTTGCATACAGAATAATTCTCTGTCCTATAAGCTACCACAGTTCTGTCGTGGTAGCTTAGAGGACAGAGCACCCGCCTGGAAAGTGAGAGACCCGGGTTCGATTCCTGGCTGCGGGGCAGACTTTTTCTCTTTCAATTTCTTCATCTAAATTCATACATCACTTATCAACTGGAAAGATGCTGCTCTTAACTCCTGAAGGACTGGGGGCGGGTTTTATTTAAATGGCAGAGCGGATTACTTTACATAACAGATCTTTTGGATTCCCTTGAGAAGTCTGATAACAAATGATAACACGCAAAATTTGTATGGCGGCACTCTCCCGTAATTTTTATTGGAACTCTGCCTCCACTTCTTCTGTGCCTAAATCTCCTACTCTACAATATTGAATTTAAAATTGGAGGAATCCCAATGCATCGACCAGAAGGTGGGCTCTGAGAGGCCAAGGTGACGACTGAGGAAGAGGATAATCGTATTTCCAATTATATTCAACAGAATCGTTTTTCAACTGTTGAGGAAGCTATTAGGCTTTCTATAAATTCCTAAAGAGTACGATGAAGGCTCTAAATCTCTGGGCTTGAAGCAAGAAGTGCGGCTGTGAAGGAGATTCTAACCATTGGACATAAGCATGGCTGGTCTTTGCCCAGAAATACGAATACGAGAGAAAGAAAGCAACCGACCGCTTTATTGCTTATGGCATTGCCAGATTGTGAACTCTCTGTACCAATGGCTGCATAAGATTATGGGGTAGAAATATTTAGGAGCAAACCCATTCAATTTTTTTTGGAACTGACTGTACAAAAACTAATAACATAAGTGACATCCTTTTATCTCAATTCAGAGGAGTAAAACAGAATGACTTTATGCATAAAATAAGTAATACTCTCCACTTAAATCACAAACAAGCAGTTAAAAAGAGAATTATTAAATTAAAATCCATATCAAGTTAAATATTACAATTTACATTGAGGATATTGGAAAGTTTTATACGTCGTATAAATTTTCTGAAGGTAATAAATGATTTATTGCATGTTCTAGTTAATGAATGATTAAGCCTTTTGAATGTTAGGACAGATTTAAAAGAGAAAGGTTATGAAGATAACAGGAAAATAATTAGGTCACTAGAATGATTGGTTGTATTAAAATAAGTTGAAGTTTCTTCAAAATAATATTATTAATCCACAACTGAAAAAGGCATAGCATCAAAACTGAAAAGATAAAACTGTACGAATGATGAACTCTACATGATGATCAACATTATAGATTATTTACATGGGATTTTATGCATAAAATTGACTTGGAAATTCAAGAAGACAAAAGAAAAAATTTGTGTCCATAATCTGATGAAATTATGTTGACTGTATCATCACATAAAACTTACTAATGATTTATCAAAAACTGAGGGAAATAACAAAATGGAACAGTTACATGAGATAAATTAGCAAATTCGCCAACATGGATGCACATCAGTTTTTGAAAACATAATTTTGGAAAAGTTTTCTTTGAATTAAAAAGCAAGTGATTAAAATCAGTAACATTAATACCAGGAATTGATTACAGTTTTTCTACACACCTGACTGTATTGAGATGATATGATTTCTGCTGTAACAGCATATTCATTGAATTTATTCACAGTGAAAAATGTCTTGATTATGAAAAGATTTAGCGAAAAGATACTGGGCAAATAAAAAATCAAATTGAGCTTATTTCAAGTAAAAACCTGTCTCCTAGATTCTGGCAAAATGTAGTATCCAAAAGAGAGGTGGCTGAAAGCAGTATTTTAAACCCAAACATGGAAGATGAAGGCACAAGTTTTAGCTAACTATAACAAAAAAATATTACTGGACTAAAATTAAATCCAAACCTTGATAGAATCTCCCAAGCTTTTCCCTCGAGATGCCATTAGACGTGTGTATCGTTGGTGGGGAGTGCCAGCTCCATTTTCTTTATTAAACTGTTTCACCAACCTCCTTTTTTCCGATGATTCAGGCAATGACCTGATATGTGCATATAGCTGTGCTAATGCTGCTTCTGTTATGTTGGAACTATACTCTTGAGCAGTTCGCTCTCTGTCCACGAAGCTGAACACAGTGTTGACTTCTGCAGATTCTCCCTCTACCTTTTTTTCTCCTTTCAAAGTACTTCTTCCATCAACCTGTAGAAAATGAATTGCAGACTGGCCATTTGGACAGGCAATGATAATATTTAATGAAGGAAATTTTGCAATGAGTTTCATGTGATCCATCAGGATGAAGACTGCATGGATGCATAAGTGATAAACGAAAATTGTATTTAACTGATGACAAAAGAATTCTAAACTTACCTTTTTGATCGGACAGATACCAGTAGATTCTTTGCGGGCCCAATAAGCTCGTATATCAGTGGCCAATTGTGGAGGTATTTGAAATAGTGGAGTAGCACCTTGCCGAATTAAAAAGGCAACAACACGTGACATCAGTTGGGCATTAGCATGTAATGCTTCAGGAGGCATCTGCAGTAAGTATTTGATACTATCAACTCCATGAGCCATTAAATCATGTTACACAATTAGAATCATTTTACATAACCTCATCTAAATACTACATAAACATGTGGCATTTTATGATTTACTAACAAAGTGGAATGTTGATGACTTGTTTCTGACATGAGAAACAAGTCCTTGCCAATTGTACTATCTTTTTTTAAGGTAAAAACTTGTCATAATTTATTTAATTTAGTCAGTTTTATGTTATTTACATAACCACAAAAAATATCAAGATATCAAATAATATGTTCTCAAAGAATTTTGTTTGGCATGTGGATAATGTTCATGTCTGAGATTTGGCTAATTCTGGAATAAACACTCGGAAAGGTAGCACACCCATGCTATAGGTTAACAGAGTGTGTACTTGAAATATGAAATGGAATAATACAGTAAAAATAGTACATTAATTACTAAAATAGGAACTATAAATAATTATACATAATAATTTGATAAAAATTATAAGTTAATTTAACAAAAATTAACTCATTATCCTTATATTGGCCCCTTAAACTAATAATTTGTGTAAAAGATGATTCATTTTTAATTTTACAGCGTTCCACTGAGTAAAGCCACTAATAACAGAGTTCATAATATTCAGAGAGGGCACATCCTGCCACACGCCGAAAGGCGGCTTGCAGGGTACTAATGTAGATGTAGATGACAAGTACTTGTGAATGACTAATGTTTAACTAAAAAGGATTTATAAAATTAAAACATCATCTATGAGGAATCAATAAAATGTATCAAGTAATTCATTATCAAATTAAAATATGCAAGCCTGTGGAATTCCATAATCAAAGTAGTTATGCAGGGAGTCAATTTATATTTTTCTCATTATTTTATGAGCCTTGAAAAATACTGAATTAAATTGTCATGATTTATGTTAAGAAGTTCTAACAAGTGGTTGGAAAATGCTAAATAAGAATGAAATATGTCTTAAATGATCCTAATTAAATCAATATGAAATGTATTTAAAATGAAGTTCATTCAAATGTTTTTACCCAAACTAGAATATATAAAAAGAAGCCAAAACTGCATTGCTTTCATTCAGTGCACATAATTTCTTTTAAGAATTACAAGTTTCACAACTTCTACACTTTGCATGTTAACTAATGATGCAATTCTGCAGAGAATTGGCAACCTTTTTGGACATCCAAAGTCTCAGGTAAAACTTCAGATCATTCACATCAACCAAAATTAGAAACACATGCATACTTGATTATCATTACTTGCTCACTTTCTCTTCCTAGCAAAGTAAAGTAGTATAGAGGTATAAACTAGAACAGAAGTCATCAACTTTTGGTACTGATGGTCTGTGTGAGAAGCAAGTGGTGGAAAGAAATTTGGGAATTATTTGCAATTTTTATGTTCATTATACCCTTTCACATTATTCTCAACATTTCACCAAAAAAGGGTAGAAGAGCAATAATAAATAATAAAAAAGCAAAATGTCTGTTCAAGCCCCTCTATCTCAGAAATGGCTTGATGTAGAGATGTGAAACAAACTGCATTATGTTTTTACAATGTTGAAAGCCCCATGAAAACTATTCTCATCTCTTCAATGGCTTGGTTTTAAACTCAGGAGCCCATAATAATACATTTCCATAAGAAATGCATGTTAAGTTCGTTTTTATGTCTTGCAGACTGTTTATATTGCAAAATTAAATTATAAATAATGGACCTACAAAATCGAGTCAAGTGTCAAAAGAAAGGAAAATAATTATAGATTCTTATTTCAGCCATAAATATGTATTCAAAATTGCAAGAATGTTCATAAATTATATAGAAAATTTGTAAACTTTTGCTGAAATAAAAAACTCTTTCTCTTGGTGATCAAGGCAATTGTTGAATTGGAGCTCATGCATTATCCCATATAAATAAATGGGGATTATATGTCCATATAGAATTAATGGTATGAACTAACATCCGACTTTATGTAGCAGGGGCAATTTGTTGAGATTCCAGTATATGCTAAGTATGATGTACAAATCGCAGGGACTAACACTGCTAATCACTCCACCGTTGGAGTCCCATGTTGGGACTCCAACGGTGGAGTGATTAGCAGTGAACATGTTAATAAACCTGATTTACCAAAGGAAATTTATGTTGATTTGTAATGAAAAAATATTATGGCAATAAATGGGAAGATCATTGGGAGATGAACCAAGTATGAATGCAAAAGAGATACTGAAGCCATGAGCTAATGTATCCTTTGATCTGCATAGTTTTCGACAAAATCAAATTTGTGATTCTTCAGAATTCCATTGATATTCTTAGCTTAAACTCTATCCTGATTAGTAACTATAAAAAAATTAGAGCAAAACCAGGTTATGTATCTAGTTATAATAAATTTGGTGATGGAGATGTTCACCATACCTGATTATTGATATGGAGCTAAATTTGTTATTCTACAAGAACATGCTTGGAAATTAAAAGAAGAATTAATGGTTACAGATAATAGTATTTTTCTTACAAATTTCACAGGTTAAAGTTAAAGTATACAAAAGATTAATGAAGTTTGTTTTTATAATTGCAAAATAGTCCTTCAAACATTTTATTATGGGCAAATGTATACCAAATTTTTCTCTCATCAATCAAACCATCTACCAGCCATAATTATATTATTAAAGACCAACAATTGACACTTCATGGTTTTTAAAGATCAGACTAAATAACAGACATTTTAAAATTAAGTTTCGTCCGCTTTATGCTTGATGGGGGTGTTTACCAGAAGCTTTAGAAAAAGTTAAGATGGAGTTAGGATCATTAGTTAACTTCAAATTAGTGGTCCTCAGGATTAAAACTATGAGTTAAGTGGTCTTTGAGGTCCAAATGGTTTGGGACTGCTGCTCTAGCAAAGGGTGATAAGAAAGAAATAGTAGAGGATTGCTAATCCAGAATGTTCAGAATCAGGCCTATACCAAAATAAAGATATTTCTGGTTTTTAGATAACATTCTCACAGGCGCACTATGACTGGTAAAAAAATATATGTGCTTTATATGCACAATGGAAATGATACGGTGGTGGGGGCATTCACTGCTACGACTAAAAGTTGGTATTGAATTCTAAATGAAATAAACTAAACTCTTTGTATTTTAAACGGGTATAATTTTTCTCAAGAGGCAACTAGCTTCGTCTACTAACAGAGATCTTCAGGCAAGTGTCTCTGTTATTACGTCGCCTAAACTAGACCCCTCCTAATACTACATAGTAACAGAGACACTTGCCTGAAGATGTCTGTTATTAGATGAAACTAGTCGCCTCTCTTAAGAAAAAATATATTCATGGAAGATACAATGTGTTTATATTTCATTTAGTATGCCTCCCTTCCACAAAGTTGAGCTTGATCATGTTATATTTATCTTGGTATTTGATTTTACCACTGCTGCAAGTTTGAAAAATTCTTCGAAGCTGGTTCCATTCTTTGGGTTCTTCCGTTATTTAGAATTCCGGATAAGCGATCCTCTACTGTATATGTAAACTTCCTCATTTCCATCTACAAATTTTGTTTTCCAGGTGTCTAACAGAACATACGAAAGCTTTTTAGTATAATTTGTGAAGGGCTCCTTTGGCAATCAATGCCTGACCTAAAGAAGGTATAGAAGCTTAGGTAGAGTAAAACAAAAGGAATTTATAAATTAAGAATTGTTGAGTGGTGCTTGTTTTAAGAAATGGAAAACTCACAAAGAGGTAACACAATGGATATAGTAAATTAATTGATATAATAAAATTTCTCTTGATATACGAACAGCCCACTAGCAGAATAAATTCAAATGGTATGGGGTGATCAAATAAACTTTTAAATTATTTGATAAAATATAAGAACATGAAAAAATAAAAAATACCAAATTTTTTTATAAAAATCCAAATTGTTGATTAAATATATTTGAAGAAAGTGTTCAATTTCTACTGTTTTTTAAATCAGCTTTCTCAAAAATTGTTACTCCTTACTTCCTGTTGCCAGAATTGGATGTAATTACATTTCAAGATTATCAAAATCTAATATTCATTTTTTGTATGATTTAGAGATGTAAAGCATGAAAATTCTAAGTATTAACAAAACGTTTAACACTAAAATACCTGAAAAATCATGCATAAAGGCCACTCATTTGAAATAATCTCTCTAAATATACAAGGTAAATGGAGAAACATGAGAATATCAGCACTCATTATTTATCATTCGGCGATTGAGAAACAAACCTTTCGTGGACAAGCTAAATGAGGAGTAAATAATGTGGCCAAACTCTCTGCAGACATTCTATTGGATGACTGATGACTAGCAGTAAGATGAAGTAAACTTAGAAGATCACTTAGCAAGACCCTGTTTTCTGGAGGAAGTAGCAGAAGGAGCAGTTGAAGGGCCCTTAGCAAACGGCCATCAGATTTACCCTCAGCACCAGACATGCACATTTCTAGA
Source organism: Ladona fulva (assembly GCA_000376725.2). Classification (NCBI taxonomy): domain Eukaryota; kingdom Metazoa; phylum Arthropoda; class Insecta; order Odonata; family Libellulidae; genus Ladona; species Ladona fulva. The sequence continues at coordinate 665,946 of KZ308337.1, read as the reverse complement.
GAGAGAAATCAAGAAAGATAAAGAACAGATATTCACTTCTATATATTTCAGTTATTAGATAAATACATACTTGTATATTAGGCAAAATAACTATTTTGGACGTGATTTTTGTTAACATGTAACTAACTTATGCTCAAGGTTGAAAATTCAGCAAACTCATTGACAGATTCATTGACTTTTTGCCCCTATGTTTCAAGAACAACTCAAGTCTTAGCAATGCCTATTTTCACCATTAATTTTGTCAAAGAACTGGATTTTGATATTAAAAACATTTTGTAGATAACCTGTAGCAGTACACAAACTACCATGCAAACAAATTTATCTATCAAGTGGGCAGCTTTTTCCAAAATATAACTATGGAAAGATTAAAATTGATATTTGAAAGCATGGCCTTAAAAAAATACAATAAAATTGACCCTTGTTAATTCCTTTTTTACATGGAAAAATTATAGAATATGAATATGATGCTTTAGCTAATATCTCTTGATAGCAGACAATCAATTATGTATCAATTACAGAATTCAGGACCACAGCATATTTTTATAAGTTCAGCAAAATACTCGAGATCAAGTATGTTATGACTCATGAGTAAGATTGAATGGGAAAATTAAATCTCAATCTTAACAAAATAAAGACATTACATCATTATGAAATCAGTAGCCTTAATTTCAATCACTAATTTGATAAATTTGGAAAAAATGGGAATAGAATCAGTAGCACACTGTAATGGCATCTATTACTTGATATTAACAAAAAAGACTTTCTCTCCAATTTCAACAAAAATAATAAACGCAAAAGTAAAACAACAGACTTGATTGAAAAAGTGCCTAATGGAAAAGTCAACTTGCTTTGCAAGTCTTGCTCTGAAGTTGTGTGAGCTATAAATAGAGGTGAATACAGATACTGCTAAGTTTCTATTGTAGACTTTATGACTGAACAGTATCAAAAATGTAATAATTAATTCAAAGAAAAATAAAAAAAAATCTTAAATTTTGATTAATCTTCCTACTAAGTAATACTAAAATGTCTAATAAACTTGCTCTGATCTGAATAAAATGAAAAAAAAAGGCCAACAACTTTGCTTTTTATAACAATAGTTTATATGGTTGAGGAGACTTTATAGTTTAATTTTTGCCCAAATTAAAGATGTTTATTTATTTAGTTAATACAGATTTTTTCTTTAGAGACCATAATTTTCTACCTTTTTAAACAATATTTCCAGTGATCAACATTAATAAATAAACCTATACATAAAATGAAACAGTGCCAGAAGTAGAACAAACTTACAAGTAAATTAAATAATTATAAAAGATAACTGAATTTCATAATCTGAATTGAAACATTTATGAAATAGTTACCATGGACATCCTAAAAGACAACAAAGAAAAACATAGAAGGATGGAGGGGTTCACCATTCTTATGAAGAGAAAAGTCTTCTGTATATCTCATTTAAGACTTTAGAGAGTAATTCAATATTTCAAGTTTCTCCATGAATAGCACAAAAGGGTTAAATGATGATTAAAATACAGAAAATATAGAAATTATTGAACTACTGACGATTTGATTCCTATGGAAAAAAGTATTAAAACGATATTTTTTGTGATATTTTTGCAACTTGATGGGTCAAAAGTAGACAAAAATCAACTTACCAGCGATTTGACAGTGAGCTTGATAATGGGCATCAGTCAAAAGAGGTTCTGGAAGCTCAGCTAAAAAATTCTTCAAAACTGAAGCACAGTCATGAATGGAGTAACGCCCATCATTGAGGTCTAGGGTAACACCCTGATTGAGCAAAGACTTCAATTCTTGTTGTCTTTTTAATTTACCACTCCTACGGAAAATTCCCTCTTGCTTGATATCTGCAGTTAAATAAAATTATGCATGTTAATCATTAACTCCCCAGTTATTCTAGACAAACATCAGATATTCTTAAGCTATAATTAACATGTTCACTCCACCGTTGGCATGATAAATGCATTGGAAATGGAGGTATCCACAGTGAATGTGATAAGAAAATTAAATTTTTAGTCTCTAGTCACAGTTACTACCATAAAATCCAATTGAAATTGAAGTTACAATTACAAGCTCTCTTAACCACTAGCTCGAAAAAATACTTTTGGTCTTAACATGATTAATACACTAAAAACAGTTTAATGACCCACAGCACACCAAAATCACAGATACACAAAGACACCACATCCAAAATGCACAGATAGGTTGAGGATGGAGAGCAGAAGAAAAGACCTCACAGTCAAAGGCCAAGGAGCTTTGGAAGGCTTATGAACACCAAGAGTAAGGGTTAATTTCTACAATTTCATTTTCTGCTTTTACTGTTTGATGCAAAGCATCTTAGCAATAAAAAGAGTAGACTGATCATAGCTATAAAAAAATTGTTTGAAACCTTTCCTTTTAACCACACATGTAATTCTGGGTTTATGAAAAAGATAAAGTCAAGCTAAAGAAACACTGAGAAATAGACTTGCTCTCCCCAAGTCTGCCAATAATAAAAGACAAATTGATGTGGTATTTCAGATGTAAGGAAAGCTTTTAATGAAGTTCCTTATGATAAATTAATATAAAAATTATACATAATAAAATAGATGAAGGACTTCCTCTCTGAAAGAGAACAACAGCATATATAGCATTAGTTCCAACATTTTAAAGTTAACTCAGGCATTTTTATTAGTAATTATGAATCTCTTATATTCTTCCA
>KZ308337.1:565218-625888 GCA_000376725.2 Ladona fulva | reverse complement strand
AGATGCTGTTGGAACCATTATTTTTACAAGCGTTTAAAAAAAGACCAAAATTTAAAAAACAAACTGATTATTTTGATAGCATAAATCCAAAGACCGGTACAAATTAGTATTTTTGTTTAGTCTTTCGGGACACCGGGACAAACACCCCAAAACCGGTACTGTCCTGGCCAAACCGGTACGTATGGTCACCTTACTCATAGAGGGTTTATAAACATGAGCAGTAGCACCCATAACTTATGAGTTTGTCAAGAAATGTGTCATTTTTTTGTAATCCAGAATTTTGTCTTATCAAACAATCCTAATCTTAATGCAAGTAACTGAAATAGAATAAATTCATTCTTGCCTTCCAATTCATCCAAGTATTTTTTAAGCTAAATTAAGTCACAATATAGAAAAGGAACTCAGGAACTGCCCTTTACTAAAATCATTCAATCTTTCCTTATTTCCTCCTTTCCTTTCCCTGAAAGTAGTTTATTATTATCATTTCCTATCCCTATTTTCTATCCTCCCTCTTTCCGCCCCTATGTTCATCCCTTAATATAATCCAGGGTTGCTGAGAGGGGCAGCCAATGCAAATATGTTGGCTTTGAATTGAGGGTAAACATTTTACTCAGTTAACATTGAGGATTAGGACACTATGATGGGAAAAGGGCAGGGACCTGGAGTTCCTTTCCCTGGCCACAACTCCATTCTTTTTTCTCATGTTTCATGTTGTCTTTTTTCATGTTTCTTCAGTTTTTGTAAATAGCTGTTATTTTTGTTGACAATGAAGATATTTGCAGATACCTGCTGGAAAGGAACGAGGAAGAGATGTGTTACAAATAGGAATTCAAATGACTGCAATATGGGAGACAGCTAATCTTCTTGGAGGGCAATAACAAGGTTAATTGACATATTTGTTCATAATCTCACATTAGTTACTCTACGAGTGGTGGCAAGCAAAGATAAAAGAAGTTTATCACTCATATGTCTATTATAGATTACTGAAATTCCTGATGGTGCTCAACTGTAACTATTTTACCTTTACAATGAAGTAAGGAAATGTAAGGAGTGTGTTCGTTTTCTAGCAGTTGAAGTATCCCAATCGTATATCCCAGAGATGGGGAACCTGCTGCCATCAGAATACATGTGGCCTTTTCGGGTTTTCAGTGTGGCTTTGCCATCACTTCTTGAAACGAGTTCTTATAGTTAAAATAAATATTCTTTAGCGAGATATGGCGGAATTCCATTACAAATGAAATAATAACTACAACTTGTACTTTTCCACATTGAAAAGTACAAGTTGTAGTTATTATTTCATTCTTATAGTTAAATATTTTGTTTCTCAATCTTGCAAAAATTTTTGAGTAAAATAAAATGTTGAATATACTCTCTGAATTCAAGGAGTGAATAAATTTCATTTTTTAGACACATTCATTTGAATTTAGGTAAAATGTAACTCAAGTGGTATGATGATATTACATGCAGTCTCTCTTAAGTAGCCTAATAGTACAGCTGGCCTTCTGATGGGAAAAGGTTCCCTATCCCTGGTCTAACCCTAAGGGTTTCCAAACATTTTTGGGAATGTGTAATCTTGCATAGTATAAAAGTATTAAAAATATGATTGACAATGTAAATACATCAACATGTTAACAAAGTTTACAACCATGATGTTGCATACACTCAGATATACATTTATTTACTGTCTAAAACTTAAGTTTTTCATAAATTGGATTATCGATGAGATAATGTTATCCAGGGGCATGGAGTAGTTGATGTGAGTAGGTTAGTTAATATTGAAAAGTAAGTAAAGTAATGTTCAGTGATCCTCACCTGGAGATTATATTCTCAAGAGAATAAAATGAATCTGAGAACAACAACAAGTCATGAAAGATGTAATGAAATGTAAACTGTCTGCTAAACCCAGAATCTAGAAACCAGCTCTTAGGGTTGCTCACAATCTATCTAAGGCTATTTTAAAATCCAGGATGTTGATAAAATGGCTTGTTTTAAATTAAGGTATAAAATTGTCATTTTTATGCCATCATGGCAGTTTATTTGTATTTAACATGTTTCATAACATGAGCTATTAATCATTTATTTGATTACTCGAGAAGTTTCAGACCTCCAAAGTAATTGTGTAATGTGTACTAATACTTTTATGAAATATTACTAAGTCATGATTTTGAGCCTTGGTTTTCAGCATCATCATCATCTAAAGGCAAAACCTTGTTGCTGTGGCCAAGAGATACTATCTTCTGCCATTCTCTTGAGGTCATGATTTGAATCCATCCTTACTCTTGCCCAGATATCATGAAGGAAATTTTTCCTAAGTTGTCCTCTTCCTTTTTTCCTAACACTTTGCCATCTAAAACTATTTCAGCCGGTTGTGTCTCAGTACATGACCAAAGAGATTGACTCTCCTTTGCTCCATTCACCAACTGTCTCTCTTCATTCACATGTTGTAAGATTTTGAGATTCGTTTTCCTTTTGGTCCAACTAATTTCCAATATTCTCCTCTATATGCACATTACTTCTGCTTCTAAATGGGTTTTCGACATAACCAGGGAATTAAGAATTGGGACTCAGAGGGTCAAGCATATGTTATGAGCAAGTTGAAAGTGGCATTAACAACGCAAGATGGGGAAGGGCAGGTTCGACCCCTAACAGTCTGTTGCTCATTATTGTAGAGTCATTGCTGACAATACCTTCAGTTACCTTATACACATGCTACAAGAAATTTGGAAAAGGCGATGAACAATATTATGATTGTAATTTTGAAAGTAGTGATGAAAAATATTCTCTGCTCCCTGAAATATACTATCCTATAACCTTGTTTTATGCCCTGTTTATTTGAAAACATGTTTGTTGATTGGCATTACTGATTAGTATTTCTTTATTTGCATAGATTGTGACAGTGTTTTTGAGAAATTATTGTTGCAAAGGTAAAATATGTATAAAAGGTTAAAAGGAGGGGTGGATGGGTGTACAGGCTAGGTGGATTAAAGGAGGGAAAGCATAATTAGGGAATTGTCATTAGAAAATTATGGAAAACATCATTGCATTAGTAAGCATATCATCTATGGAATTGGAGTCACTACCTGGGATCTGCTCATTAGAATTGATTCATTCACTCATTCTACATCAAACTTTGCTATGTCATCAAAACAATTATTTTAGCTTACTTATAAGTGCTATCTAAAATAAATAATAAGATATATTTTTCTATAGAATAAATGTAGATTACTCTTGTCTCTTGAAATCAGTTTTCTTTGTAGATGTTGTTGTAGCAAGAATTATCTGGATAACTAAAATATTCCTCTTTAATGTACAGTGAGCCTACATGGAATGGCATATGTTCCCCATTTCCTTTGTGAGCTCATGGCAGTACCTAATATGTTCATGATCGAGAGGGCTCAACAAAATTACATATATAATAAAAATAAAATGTCTTTATTTAAGTGCGAGATTGAGGCTTCTTAGTCTTGTTTTACATCTAACCCTTAATTTCCATTCTTTTGACTAACAATAAGTGCAACTTTCCCTGTTAAAGTGCCTATTTAGAGTAATTTTCTTTATTAATCTATAACTAACCAGTACCTTATTTTGTTGGTAACTTTTCTCTTCGTCTACCCCTCTATCCTTTCCTGAGAATCAATTTTTTGCTGAGCGATCCATCCCCACTCAATATTTGACCCACCAGTTTTCTCTCTATCCACTTTATTTCTCATTTAAAATCCTTTATTCTCTCTCACTTTTAATTTCCTAGTGACATAGCTTACTTTTTCTATCCCAATCCACACCTACATTTCGAATACCTCTAATCTTCTGATGTCCTCCTTTCTTAGGTCCACCAATCCATTCCTGCTCGCCTTAGCATAACTCTACATCATCAGCTTTCTCTATTTTATGAAACCTTCCCTGGCCATCGCTATTCCTTCAACCTATATTTTCCTCCTCTCATCTATAGGAAAACACAATTTAAGTTCGGCAATGGCCTAGTTTACATTCATCTATCTGTATCTTTCCTCAACTATATCTCGTAATCATGAAAATAAAATCGGGAAAACGGTATCGTAATTTTATTTTTGAACTTGAAAGTGGGAGTTTCGTAGAGAAACTTCATTGAAGGAGCCGGGACAAACACCCCAAAACCGGTACTGTCCTGGCCAAACCGGTACGTATGGTCACCTTACTCATAGAGGGTTTATAAACATGAGCAGTAGCACCCATAACTTATGAGTTTGTCAAGAAATGTGTCATTTTTTTGTAATCCAGAATTTTGTCTTATCAAACAATCCTAATCTTAATGCAAGTAACTGAAATAGAATAAATTCATTCTTGCCTTCCAATTCATCCAAGTATTTTTTAAGCTAAATTAAGTCACAATATAGAAAAGGAACTCAGGAACTGCCCTTTACTAAAATCATTCAATCTTTCCTTATTTCCTCCTTTCCTTTCCCTGAAAGTAGTTTATTATTATCATTTCCTATCCCTATTTTCTATCCTCCCTCTTTCCGCCCCTATGTTCATCCCTTAATATAATCCAGGGTTGCTGAGAGGGGCTGCCAATCCAAATATCTTGGCTTTGAATTGAGGGCCCATGCAAAAACTTTACTCAGTTAAAATTGAGGATTAGGATACTGTGATGGGAAAAGGGCAGGGACCTGGAGTTCCTTTCCCTGGCCACAACTCCATTCTNCATGGCAGAGAAGAGAGATATGTGTACATATCTTTCATTTACTTTTGTCTCACTCTCGTTCAAGGCTGTGGTATTATGGAAGCTACTGCGGTATTGGCTGGAAAGTGAGTGAGCGAAATCGGCAGGAAATGAAATGGTGTATCATCGAGTCAGGAGAGGCTTCGGTATTCGCTTAAGATGACGAGAAAGTCCACACAAAATGATTAAGGAAAGGTTTGAATACTTTGCAGGATAAAGTCCAGCGGCTGATCCCAAATGAATAACAAGTGTGAAAAATAGCGACATGACTGCCCCAGTCATGTCGCTATTCATTTGCACGCAAAATTTTCGAGGAGGAACAGGTCGAGCAGTTACTCTAGGATTTTATCAATTATAGCTTTCCAAAATATGAGGCTGGAAAATTAAGGCAGCCTGGATAAGTCCTAATCAATATTTACCTTATAAAAATATATCATCGAGTCTTTTCTTTTATAGTTTAGAGTTTGCCCTTTCATCCCTTCATCTAATCAACGTCAGTTACGAACGAATTTCCAACCTAGCCATTTTGCATGGACCATTCCTCCTCCTTTTTTTCGGTTCCGATATTTTGGATATTATGGTGGTTAGTGACGGCTGCAAACAGGAAATATTGACGGCATTTTTCCAACATGAACTCTGGTCAGGTCGCGCACTTTTTTATATGCCTGTTGAGATTTTTCATCAGCGACATTCTTGCGTTCTCGCGCATGACGCGGAATCTTCTGTATTTTAATTTTTTGAAAGAAAGCGGTATTTTCAGGATCAGCACAGAAAAATACTGGAATAAACATAAAAGTAGTCTATGAACTTGAATGATGGGCATGAATATCAAAGAATTGGCGGTGAAGTTAATTAAATATTCGGCATCATATAAAGTACTGAAAAGATAAGAGCACATCGCTTCAGTCATATAATATAACATCGCTTCAGTCATACTTAATACAGAATATGCAGCAGAAACAATGCGGAGTATAGCTGTACCGGAAAACTCAAAAAGCGAAAGCGCTAGATGGTGCGTTTGATACAAAACTGCAATGATAAAACAGCCAGCGTACAGTGGGCTTTAATCGAAAACAGCTGGGCTACAGATAAAAATGATTTTATATGATTCCTTAGGTTTCGAATCGATTTAGTTTTTGCGCTCAAAGATAGGAAAAGAACGCCATACTATCAAGTCTTTTATACACGTCATTGTCCACTTGTCTGAATATAGAATATGAGGAAACTACTTCGATTGATCCGCTACCCTGAGATTGTGGTGGATTTTTCGACGGCGCGGAAGAGCCCTGCTGAGCAATACGGTCTCTCCAAACTCAGTCGCGCTTCCTATTCGGCAGTCTTTTAAAAACTTCTTTGACCATTATCATGTTATACTACGGCTGTAAAGATAAATAATAATAATAAAGGTACATGAACTTATTGCACGGTAATTTTAGAGAGTAAGAGGAAATTTTTACGTCGCATACTAGCGGAGTCGAAGGATAAATTATCCGTTGCATCTCACATTATCTTATTTGTTGATTTCGATTTTTCTAGGTGTAAAAAGTTATATTTAAAATTAAGACTAATTGAAAGATAAGGAATAATATTAGAATATTGCATCGACATTTTATCCAACAGTTTCCCTCATAAGCTTTAACGTAGCAGAGAACCTGAATGTTTTTCCAAAAAATCCGAACCTATTTTTTTTTGTGGAAATCCGCCACGTGTGATGACCTGTATCTGATTAACGTGTACAGATAATGAGAAATGGACAAGAGAAACAAAAAAGAAAATTATTTTTGAATAACTATGCGAAGTTTCAAGGCCCACAGACATAAAAACCATTTTTGGCGTCTAGGCCACCTTTTTTCGATTTTAGCCGCCTATGCAGAGTTACTAATTGATTATACAGTGGAAATAAGGCGACGATTATTAATTGTAATAATGAATAGTAATTATTCGGACTAAATACTCAAGGAAGATGTAACGGGCATTATTCTTTCGCTACTTGGGCCGATCCGACGATTAAAGTGTAAAAGAGGATGAATGACGCAAAGAAAAATAGTTTTTAGAATTCATTTTTCCACGAAATATCTAGGATAGTTCTAAAGAAAGGAAAAGACCGATTGTTATGTGTTCTCATATGCAAAAACCCTGGTGCTTGATGTTTACACCAACTGTCACACCCGGCAGCGTGCGGGTTATGAATGTAGATGTATATGAATAAAAGCGGCCCCAAATTATTACTTAAATTCCAACGTCGGGCCTCGACCATAAATTATCGTTACCGGCGAACAACTTTGGCGAAATTCACAACCGTGCTTTATCCCGCTGCCTCCTTCCGCATCCCTCATGTTGGCCTCACCCCTAAAAAAGCAACCCTCGCAAACCCTCGAAACACACCCCGAGCTTTCCTCCGGTCCGGCTGATTGCATTTGGAGCGGCTAATTTGCAATCAGTGTGGAAAACCAACGTTATGTTTCCGTGGGCGATATAGCCAGTAGGTCTGATTCGATGGGAGTTTCGGCGGGTGGGGTTGGGTCGGGTTTAGGGCCGGGGATTATACGGTCGGGTGGGTGGCGAGGGTAAGGGGCTTACGATGACATAGGGATCGCTGCGAAATGTCTTCTCGTCTCCACCCCCTTTCCGAGGGGTGATTTTACGCATCGGTCCCTTTCCCCTCTCTTTCTGCGCTGGAGTTCGCGGATCCACTCATCCTTGCGATACAATAACGCGCTCCCTGCAAAAATTGTGTTACTGTCTCTGCGCCCGAGGCAGATGCGCGACTTCGGTCGGCGACGTATGAACGGATTGAAATCAACTTGATAGCCAGATTTGTTTTAACGAGAGGATATTTACGTTAAAGTGTGTGCAGTTCCATTAAGATGAAATTTATCTTTGCAAAAATGAGGCTTTTCATCTTTCCGTAGGTTCCCGCTTCTGTAGCTTGACGAATGTAATACTTATGAAGTGCCTCATGGCAGAGAAGAGAGATATGTGTACATATCTTTCATTTACTTTTGTCTCACTCTCGTTCAAGGCTGTGGTATTATGGAAGCTACTGCGGTATTGGTGATACTGATCAATCTTATTAATTTATACATCTCATAATTAAATACAAGAGAAGCATTACTCAGGGCGTCATTCTGCGAGGACTTCACGTCACTTACGAGGACTTTTCCCTCTCATAGCATACTGGCTCAGTGAGGGCAAACTACATCTCACATCACCTTGCTTTGTAAGCCTCATTGCCTCACCAGGGCTTTTCATAGCTAATGGCGGAGGTCTTGAGGTTTAAACCGGCATCCGGGCTAAGTACTGTGCAAGCAGGTTTACCTGCTCCAAAATTTCCGACTCGACGCACTTTCGTTTACTTCTTGACAGCGACCCTATCGTTCATATCGTCCAACACATCTCTCCTTTCTTCTCGCTTGTATTTTGCCTTCACTTTCATTCTACAGAAATATATCCTCTCAATACTCAACTCATTCATTTCGGTCCCCCCTTTTTACTCTTCAATCAAAACCTTTCTTCTAATACCATCTCCAGCACTTCATTTTTTCTATCAACTCATATTTCTTTCTCCACCCTAAGCGGTACTCGAGTCATAAGACTCAAGTAATCAACAGTTCCACGCACTGTGGTGTCCATATTGCAACTTAATGTTTGCAAAAGCCTTTTGCCCTTAAAGCAAGAATTTTCCAGTTTATCTATGGACCAACAGGCAGACATTTCCTTAAAAAATATTCCGAAAATGGAGATGGTAGAAAAGTGATCAATGGATAGATAAATAAACCATTTTGCCTAAATTTAAGGGAATTTATTCTCATGTATAATATGACTGACTGTGAGAGAAAGTAGATTCGAAGATGATTTCGACAATCAAAAATTTGCTGACATTTTTTAAAGCGAGCCACCAATTTTTGCAGGAGCGGTATGCATATCGCCATCAAGGAAGAAAATCTCTGCTGCAGTTTGTGGCTGTTTCGATAATTTTTAATTGATAGATATTTCTCTAATTAGTGACAGTGGGATTATTTAGTGAATATATTAACGTTTAGGATTGCTTCCGCTACTACTTTATCAGCCATCACCTAACTTTCCAATTTTAATCTCTTAGGAATATCACCTAAAAAATCGAACTCCGTAAATTTTCAAATACAGCTTTCTTACATCAATATAAATGATTATTTTTGCATTTTCCTTAGTTTAAGTTTTCACAGTTTACGTAAAATTCTATAGAGCTTCTAACTATTGGAACTACAGCTTCTCTTATAACCCGGCTTATGAGACCTGTCAGTCAGGGGCGGAAAATGTAATGTACATATATTTAGTATTTCTTTCAGTCAGTTGTGCCTCCGACTGCCTGATTTCATCTCTGCTATTGTCTTAATCAGATGTGTAGAATAGGAAAAAATAAAAGGTTAATTAGTTATGATTAATTGTAAGAGTTATTTATCATGTCCAAATTTACTAAATACTTTTCTTGGTAATTACAGTCTCGTTCGCTGGTTACTTATAGTTAATAGCGATGGAGTCGAAATAGAATATTTCAGTTCAATCGTTTATTTCTGAAGTTATTTGGGATTGCGTGTATCGTCCGTAGTACATATTATATTAGTTTGAAGGATTCATACTTGGCCTTCAAAGTCTTCGGGCTTATTTACATTTCTTAATCCCTTCGCGCTATTATGCCTTTCCATAGGAGGCCTCAACTTGGTGCTGCCACCTCGCAGCCTAATGGGTAGACGTTAGTTCAGTAAAAAAAGCGCTTTGGTCGAAGCGCGCAACTCGAATGAAAGCAACGCAAGGGCGAAATAACATCTATGATTCAGGTTGGAAACTATTCAACTCGTAAGAAAATCCAGCAAACAAGTAAAATGGTCTGACAGTAAAATAGAATTTAAACTTCAATGAATGTAAATAAAAACGGATTTATTTAAATCGAAGGAATTGTATCAAATGTTACATATGTCTTTGTTGTTATTGAGATAATAAAAGTTATAACTCGAATTAAGCGAAATATACCTCTTATATAAGGAAGATTTAGTCGTAATACACAATTGGATAAAATGCAGAAGAAAATACTTGGAATTTCATGATTACAATTTCAAGTGGATTTCAAGTAGAAGTAATTTCTCAATAAGGAATTTTCAAAAAGGAAATTTTTCTATTTGACTCCGTTATTAAGGTTTTAGTTTGTTCATTTATACAAATATAGACAAGGAACCATAACTTAACTGTTGTTCTGTTTGCTAATTTTCCAAAAATACATAATTACTCAATATACATTTTCCTGGATTGTAAATTGCTGTTTTCCAAGGTACAATGTAAAATACGCTGCTAAATTTCTTAGCAAATTAGTTTTCAGATTCTTTTCGGATGAGCCCATTATATCAACTACTCATCCATAATCCTAAATTTCTTTCCGAATCATCCTATTTTCACCTTAGAGATCCGTTTCAAATCCGAATTAGGGAAAGGATTAGAATTCGATTCCTTTTTGAAAGAGATCTACGGGCTGACCTTGCTGGAAGGTCAAATAAAGGAATCGGCGATTCATTTTCATTTGCAAGGAAATTCCACACAAGACTGTTAGAATACTAGAGACGGAAATTAACTCTTTAAAACTGCAAGGAACGATAAATGTATTTCTATATCCACTTTGACGACATATATTCCGGACATCTACGATTCGGCTGTCAGCCTTGCTTACGAGTACGCTTTCCCGTTTGAATTCCACCAGAAAATCTCGTCGTGGTAATTTACAATAGCTTCACTCTGGGTTTCAACAACTTTCGTAACTAATGCAGGGGTTGAACGGAGTGCAAGTGTTATCGTAGATTCGATTAGGACGGAATCGGATGGATCATACTAACTCGTCGCCTGAGAAGCTACGTGGCACGACCATCACTGGAAAAATGCTGGGACGCGATTTAACTAACTGTTCCTCAGCTAATTATATTTCAGTTAGAACATATTAAGGCCGATCGGTAAACAGATGAAGGAGACAGTGGTGCCTATGGACAATTCTCGCAACAAGAAAGATAACACAGTATGTTTTCGTCGTGTAGTCGCAATTTCGACTTTCTTCTTGAGTTTCTGATTTTCAAATAGAGCGATGCATGTCGGTAAACGACAGCCATAATCGCAAAGACCATGTGCAACATGGCTTTTGGTATACAGTCTATTGGTGTTGAAAAATATGACAAATTTTGGTGTTTATTTCAGTTGATGTGTAAACCAATAACTGAGAGGAAAAGAAAGTCGTCCAAGGGATGATAATGTGTGAATAGCTCAGTGCTTTAAAGGAATTGATAGATTGATGTATTGATAGAAAGTTTGTCGAAGGTAGTAANAATATGACAAATTTTGGTGTTTATTTCAGTTGATGTGTAAACCAATAACTGAGAGGAAAAGAAAGTCGTCCAAGGGATGATAATGTGTGAATAGCTCAGTGCTTTAAAGGAATTGATAGATTGATGTATTGATAGAAAGTTTGTCGAAGGTAGTAATAGAGTTTGTCGAAAGCTTGCAAAAGGTGTACATGTGCTTTTTACCCTCAAAATAAGTGGCGAAGGTGTTACATCTTAACTTCTGTTAGCTATATAGACAATCGCCGATATTCGTTCCGAAATTCTTCTTTGGCAGACAAATCCTGGGAAAATGAAGGAGAAAATGTTCAATATATAATAGCGATCTACGTTAATAGCTTGAATTTATTTCACGGTTTCCTTAAAATCTACATTCGTGGTCTAATTCTTCGACAAGTAATAGTCAACGATTCATTAAAGTTAGGTAACGTGTGCGATGTGATCTACGAGGCACAGAAAGAAGCAGTTGAGGAGCACCAATGTCTTTATTGACAGTTTATATAAGTTTTTAACAATAGTAATCTGTGTTCTAATCAATGATCCCTGTTACAAGATAAGAGTTCACGTGTAAATAATTATATAAAAATCAGTGAAAGTGATTATTGTGTTTCTTTTATTACACAGTCATCATTCATGTGAGGTTTTATCAAACTTTCGAGTTAAAGGAAAACGGGTAATGGTGACTTTGCTCAAGATGGTGCGCACCCAGGAAGAATCCCAAGGAAGAATGGACTTGAAAAAAGTCTGACGGGACCGGGAATCGAACCCGGGTCTCCCAATTGCCGGTCGGGTGCTCTGTCCGTTGAGCTATCCCGGCAGAACATTTCTCCAAGCCATTCGGGATACTTTGGGGGCAAGGACGTTGTGAGTTCGTCCGCATGGCGGCATCGTTCGCAGTCACGGCTTCATTGAAGCACCGGCCACACAAAGTGATGGAAAGGAAAACCCCCTTCATGTTGGAAACAAAGGAAAACGGGTAATGGTGACTTTGCTCAAGATGGTGCGCACCCAGGAAGAATCCCAATCAACGGACAGAGCACCCGACCGGCAATTGGGAGACCCGGGTTCGATTCCCGGTTCCGTCAGACTTTTTTTAAGTCCATTCTTCCTTGGGGTTTCGAGTTAAAGGTATATCTGTCTTTTGTTATTCGTTTTGAGAGTAAATTTGGAGAATCTTTAGAGGGGGAATCAAAGGAATTAAAAAAGGTAAGGAAAGCATCCTGCCGTAGCGCATGAAAAGTGAATTAGCATAGCATTATTGCAAGTTATATGAATTATAAGTTCTAAGAACCCGTTATTTCGCTTGTTTCTCATCTATATTATCACAGGAGGTAAATTAATTAAAGCGAAAATAATTTACGTGACGGTCTTATTCGAAAACAGATGGAAATATAAAACCGGCTCTACATCATAACCAAAATTGAATCATATTAATTAAATTAATATTAAATTAAAAATTAAATTAACTGATTTGCTAAGAGACTTCTACTCAAAAAACGGCCTATAATGATCAGTTGACGTGATCATTATAGACCGCCTCATATCTCTCCCCCCAATGCATTTAGGAAAAATCGCCCTCGCTTATTTTTTCTAAATCATTTAGATAGCGCGTAGTAAAAATTTCAACTGCGTAGGATCAAATTTGTAGGAGGAGATCGATTTTTAATTCAGACGCTTATCAAAGGTCAATAAATCATGGTCGGATCTCAGAAACGCGGATTTTGCTTCACGACTATAAACCACATTTCTGCTAAAAGTTTGATTTTTTTGTGACTCCTGGTCATTGTTCCACAAAGGTGTAAAGATGACCAAGTCATGGATTTGCGCGAATTTACCGTGTTTTGATATGATTTACGTCGACTTACATAAAGCAGGAGATAGATATTGACTTTTAATGTATATCATTTTAAAGACAAATAAATGCTCTTTCGAACGATGTATAACATGTCCCTATATAATAGCAGATCATCAATGGGTAACGCGTCAAAGTCCAGGTCTATACTATTTTCAATCCGACAGTAGTATTTCTGTGAGCCTGCAACGCAACTGGTAGATCGTAACATTGACAAGATTAATCTGCTTATATAAAATCTTTTCTATGCACACGGTATTACATTAATTCATTAGAATTAGGATAATACTTATGAATAGGTCAATTTCGAGGAAAGTGTAAGTCATAATTCTCATACCTTATGGAGTGTTTATACTAGTATTTAAGTATTAAATTTTGATATATTAATAATACTTCTCTATTTCATTTTTTACTACAATATTTATTTTGAATTAGAAAACTGTATTTATAAATCTATGATAAATTCATATACTGATTGGTTGATCATTTCTCATCAAAAGTGTAACGTCGATGTTTTCATATGCCTACCTATTAAATATTTCTAATTTAATTTTCTACTTTGAAAAGAAGTATTTTTGGGATATTGATTTTTTTTAATTTCCAGTATTTATGAAGTCGAATTTAAGAAAATTATCTCTTATTTCTGTTCAAACATTTTCAACGGCCAGTAGCGCTGATTTGAGGTCAACTTTGTTGCTGTTGGTGAAAGTGTCATTTAGCGACAGGAAGTTGCGCGCTATGGTTACGTATCTTAATATCGAACCTTACCGTGTCCATTTTGAGAGTTTTTCGATTAATTCTTTAAGTAGTAAAAATTAGCTGATCTTCTGTGTTTATGCGGCGATAAAAAGTCGTAAAAAGCGTAGTAAGAGTGAAATAACGCCGTAGAAGTGAAAGTAACTTCGAGAGAACAGTCTTCATGCGTGGGAGGACCTTGGAGGAGGGGAAACTAGAGGACCAACAAGGGTAAGTTTGAATAAAAGAAAAACAAAATTTCTTTCTATGTACAATCCGGAAATGTGTTTTCTTACAACTTGAGATTATTGGATTACTTTCAGGATTGTAATACTTTGTAATTGAATTTAAAGTAAAAAATTTATCTTGTATTTTAAACGCATCATTATTCATTAGCCTTAGATCTAAATAAATTTTACATACCTTCCCATTATTACTACATTAAGAGTTCTCAGAATTTATTACGGTAATATAATGAAAATTTCTCGGACGAAATACTTAGCACAATCGAAAATCAAATATCATTCCGCCGATTCTTAGGAACAACTGACTTTGGACATATTTGATGGTTTTATTGAGATAATAATGTTCGGATAGCAATTGACATTTAATATTCAAAAACTGATATGCACCAAATGGTATAGCCAAATGCCAAAAATTGTTTTCGAAAAAAAAATACTTTCGAAGCAAATGGTCTTTGATGTTTAAAGTCACCAAATACAATATCATATCACACCTTTGAATGAAATCACCTTAGTTAATTACACAGTTAGATTCCTTCCGTATTTATTCAGGATACAATTCATATTTATTAGGCTCGAAAGCGTCTAATTGTTTCTAAAAAAATTACCTTTTAACAACACCAATGTCTGTAGCCATACATATAAAAGGTTCGCGTAAATCTCCAGTGAGAAAAAAATGGAATTTTCAGTTTACGTCTAGAATAAACAGGATACAAACTTTCATGGGTCGCTAGGTTTTGCTTCTCTTAGACTGAAAAACGAACATGCGAAAGTAAGTTTTACCTTTGCGGAAAACTATTCTGAATTCGCTTCCAACCTCTGTACCTACACCGTAAATGTGCTCGTTCTCTTAGTACTTTTATAAATATGCTTTAAAAGCTGAGGTCATTTGCACCTTCTTTATAAGTGTTTTTGCAATCTTAATCAAATCCAGGACCGCTTTCAACGAGGCAAACGCTTTATCTATTTGGCTATCAGGGGCCTAATTGTTCTAGTAGAGTTATTAGTGCATTAAACGTAAGTACTCGCAAATATTTGCATATTCAACTGATCTACTTTTAATGTCCAACAGAGAATCGGATCTTGCGGCTGTACCAAAGGAGGAGGAATCGCCGATGGATTTTGGATTCGTTGAGGCCTGTTTTAATGCGACGCTGAAGGCACTCCCACCGAGGGACTAACGACCGTTGCCGACTCTCATCGGTAAGCTTGCTTATGATTTTGTTTTGAATTTTTCTCATCCCATGTAACCATAGCATCAAGAACGTCATTATATATATTAGAGGCTAGAACTAGTCGTTTCAAAAATTCATTTTTTCTGCGAACGATGCACGCAAGTAATCGACTAGGGAAGTACAATTATGGTGCTTGCACCCTCTGGCACACGCAGAAAGGCGGCTTGGTGGAGTCTTATCTGCATTCGTGGAGGTATATTATAAAATATCGGAAGAAGTCTATAAGTTTCCTCGCATGGTGGTAGATTGATCGGTCAATTAAATATCAGCTAGTGAACTTTACTGCGGCGTTTGAACTTAAGCAAAATAAGACTATTCCATTCGTTCTTGAAGTCTTCTTTACGAAACTTAATAACAGGATAAATATGGTTAGGTAACGAGTTTATCTCTTATAAAAGGATTATCCCTTAACTGTCAATTCTTATTAGAGATTACAACAGCATATTACCTTATTTTGCATCATGATTGTTTTTTTGGAATTTCTGATTTTTACATGCTTTGCATCTGATGCATAATTTCTTTTTGCTAGCGTCGCATTAACGAGGGTCGAAATATTTACTTCAAATGTTAGGGAGTTAGACATGAATTTGTCATTTTTCCGTAAATGCGAGATTCTAAATCAAAAGAAAATAATCATTTTGCTAACTATATTCTTTAGGATGAGATATATCAGAGAGGGGCAAACACTCGAATTCAGAGCGTTTTTTCCGTTGGCCATAAAGTCATTTAAGTTACCCGGATTCAAGTTTACAGAAAACGAAACCTTAATATTTCACATACAGATGTATTATAAAGATCATCACATATAACATTTTGACTAAATTTCCTCTAAATTAAAAGTCTTAACGACATTGCTCATTGGTTGTAGAAGATTTTCCATTTCTCAACAGATCTCCTTTGTCAGCTAGTCTTGGTTTCACTTGCGTTCTGTAGAAGTTAGATCTGTTGTGAGATCGGAAGGCATATTAAATAATGTGACGCGCTAAATTTT
Source organism: Ladona fulva (assembly GCA_000376725.2). Taxonomy (NCBI): domain Eukaryota; kingdom Metazoa; phylum Arthropoda; class Insecta; order Odonata; family Libellulidae; genus Ladona; species Ladona fulva. Next base: position 609,778 of record KZ308337.1, on the reverse strand, counting down.
TCTTTATGGTGACTCTTAAGCTTTGAAGACTCTCTTGTTTTATTGTGAAAGGTAAAAAAGGAAGCGTTTAAATAGGAAGATATACATTTATTCATGAAAACTCCCTCTCATCTTAATTCAATGAGGATGATTAATTGCGCTCTTTGTGAAAGTTTAACTAACCTCCATATTTACAAGAATCTTATTGACGATTTGAAACTTATCAAAAGTTTTCTACTTATATCAGTTTGTATTTTTTGCAATGATACAATGAAGCGGATTATTTTAAGCAATTTCTCCATGCAAACGATCCACAAATGTTCCTTCGAGAGATATAATTTTAGGCTTCACTTATTGTAAAACCTTTTTTTAGTTGATCAATGTTTACTGATCGTAGNTTTGGGATATTGATTTTTTTAATTTCCAGTATTTATGAAGTCGAATTTAAGAAAATTATCTCTTATTTCTGTTCAAACATTTTCAACGGCCAGTAGCGCTGATTTGAGGTCAACTTTGTTGCTGTTGGTGAAAGTGTCATTTAGCGACAGGAAGTTGGTTACGTATCTTAATATCGAACCTTACCGTGTCCATTTTGAGAGTTTTTCGATTAATTCTTTAAGTAGTAAAAATTAGCTGATCTTCTGTGTTTATGCGGCGATAAAAAGTCGTAAAAAGCGTAGTAAGAGTGAAATAACGCCGTAGAAGTGAAAGTAACTTCGAGAGAACAGTCTTCATGCGTGGGAGGACCTTGGAGGAGGGGAAACTAGAGGACCAACAAGGGTAAGTTTGAATAAAAGAAAAACAAAATTTCTTTCTATGTACAATCCGGAAATGTGTTTTCTTACAACTTGAGATTATTGGATTACTTTCAGGATTGTAATACTTTGTAATTGAATTTAAAGTAAAAGCCGTTATCGTGAAGGAGCTATGAGGTGTTCCTTTCACGTTCCTCTAAAGGTCAATTGCAAGGCTTTGTTTAATCGACATTGTAATGTTAAAAAATGATATTAAATGTAACAAGTTTCTATTAATAGCGAAAGACTGAACATTACGTAAAATTTCAATTTTATTATTAATAAATTTTTAGGCTAGCAATTTAACCACTCTATTTCTCGGTTCCTTCATTCCTACCAATTAAACTCATTCTGAGACCATCTTTCCATCCATCCATCCATTTTTTCGCGACCATCCAAAGCCAGCAAAATAACAGTGGGTAACGAAAAGAACAGTTTTCTTGCAAACAGAACATGATAAAAGTAATTTAAAATCATACTGTTATCGATCACAATATTTCATCGAATTCAAAAGGAAGACTTTAAAGAACGGCCCCTTTGATGTGAAGCTTTGCTTGATGGTTTTCACTCGTTATTAAGACTACCGAAAATCATTCGGTATCCGAATATCATTTGCTTGATCTTAAAAATTACGAAATATCGTGTGAGGTGGTGTTTAATTCAAAATGATCGTCGTCTATCATTCGGTTACTAACCTCGTGAACTTTAACAAGATGGCGAAAAGCGAAGCCTGGTGTTGTTCTTTAAATCATAAAATTTATCTTGTATTTTAAACGCATCATTATTCATTAGCATTAGATCTAAATAAATTTTACATACCTTCCCATTATTATTACATTAAGAGTTCTCAGAATTTATTACGGTAATATAATGAAAATTTCTCGGACGAAATACTTAGCACAATCGAAAATCAAATATCATTCCGCCGATTCTTAGGAACAACTGACTTTGGACATATTTGATGGTTTTATTGAGATAATAATGTTCGGATAGCAATTGACATTTAATATTCAAAAACTGATATGCACCAAATGGTATAGCCAAATGCCAAAAATTGTTTTCGAAAAAAAAATACTTTCGAAGCAAATGGTCTTTGATGTTTAAAGTCACCAAATACAATATCATATCACACCTTTGAATGAAATCACCTTAGTTAATTACACAGTTAGATTCCTTCCGTATTTATTCAGGATACAATTCATATTTATTAGGCTCGAAAGCGTCTAATTGTTTCTAAAAAAATTACCTTTTAACAACACCAATGTCTGTAACCATATATATAAAAGGTTCGCGTAAATCTCCAGTGAGAAAAAAATGGAATTTTCAGTTTACGTCTAGAATAAACAGGATACAAACTTTCATGGGTCGCTAGGTTTTGCTTCTCTTAGACTGAAAAACGAACATGCGAAAGTAAGTTTTACCTTTGCGGAAAACTATTCTGAATTCGCTTCCAACCTCTGTACCTACACCGTAAATGTGCTCGTTCTCTTAGTACTTTTATAAATATGCTTTAAAAGCTGAGGTNTTTAAAAGCTGAGGTAATTTGCACCTTCTTTATAAGTGTTTATGCAGTCGTAATCAAACCCAGGACCGCTTTCAACGAGGCAAACGCTTTATCTATTTGGCTATCAGGGGCCTAATTGTTCTAGTAGTGTTATTAGTGCATTAAACGTAAGTACTTGCAAATAATTGCATATTCAACTGATCTACTTTTAATATCCAACAGAGAATCGGATCTTGCGGCTGTACCAAAGGAGGAGCAATCGCCGATGGATTTTGGATTCTTTGAGGTCTATTTTAATGCGACGCTGAAGGCACTCCCACCAAGGGATTAACGACCGTTGCCGACTCTCATCGGTAAGCTTCCTTATGATTTTGTTTTGAATTTTTCTCATGCCATGTAACCATAGCACCAAGAACGTCATTATATATATTAGAGGCTAGAACTAGTCGTTTCAAAAATTCATTTTTTCTGCGAACGATGCGCGCAAGTAATCGACTAGGGAAGTACAGTTATGGTGCTTGCACCCTCTGGCACACGCAGAAAGGCGGCTTGGTGGAGTCTTATCTGCATTCGTGGAGGTATATTATAAAATATCGGAAGAAGTCTATAAGTTTCCTCGCATGGTGGTAGATTGATCGGTCAATTAAATATCAGCTAGTGAACTTTACTGCGGCGTTTGAACTTAAGCAAAATAAGACTATTCCATTCGTTCTTGAAGTCTTCTTTACGAAACTTAATAACAGGATAAATATGGTTAGGTAACGAGTTTATCTCTTATAAAAGGATTATCCCTTAACTGTCAATTCTTATTAGAGATTACAACAGCATATTATCTTATTTTGCATCATGATTGTTTTTTTGGAATTTCTGATTTTTACATGCTTTGCATCTGATGCATAATTTCTTTTTGCTAGCGTCGCATTAACGAGGGTCGAAATATTTACTTCAAATGTTAGGGAGTTAGACATGAATTTGTCATTTTTCCGTAAATGCGAGATTCTAAATCAAAAGAAAATAATCATTTTGCTAACTATATTCTTTAGGATGAGATATATCAGAGAGGGGCAAACACTCGAATTCAGAGTGTTTTTTCCGTTGGCCATAAAGTCATTTAAGTTACCCGGATTCAAGTTTACAGAAAACGAAACCTTAATATTTCACATACAGATGTATTATAAAGATCATCACATATAACATTTTGACTAAATTTCCTCTAAATTAAAAGTCTTAACGACATTGCTCATTGGTTGTAGAAGATTTTCCATTTCTCAACAGATCTCCTTTGTCAGCTAGTCTTGGTTTCACTTGCGTTCTGTAGAAGTTAGATCTGTTGTGAGATCGGAAGGCATATTAAATAATGTGACGCGCTAAATTTTTCTTTATGGTGACTCTTAAGCTTTGAAGACTCTCTTGTTTTATTGTGAGAGGTAAAAAAGGAAGCGTTTAAATAGGAAGATATACATTTATTCATGAAAACTCCCTCTCATCTTAGTTCAATGAGGATGATTAATTGCGCTCTTTGTGAAAGTTTAACTAACCTCCATATTTACAAGAATCTTATTGACGATTTGAAACTTATCAAAAGTTTTCTACTTATATCAGTTTGTATTTTTTACAATGATACAATGAAGCGGATTATTTGAAGCAATTTCTCCATGCAAACGATTCACAAATGTTCCTTCGGGAGATATAATTTTAGGCATTCATTTCATTGTAAAACCTTTTGTTAGTTGATAAATGTTCACTGATCGTAGCAAAGGAAAGACTACTCTTTTGTAGACTTTTCCTATAACTGGCATTTCTCAATGAAAACTCTGCAACTTTCTCATGATTATCATCACCTAGGAAAATATTTTACGATTACTGATGTTCTTGTAGGTTGCATGATTAACTTAAGCGTATATTTTTTTGGGACGGAATTTGGCTGTCATTACGTAAGATATTTTCAAGATAATTTGTTAAATCAGAAATAAATTCCTTTAATATGAAATAGCGCAAGCTAATGAAAATAATTTATTTCGACGTGTTATAGGTATTAATAATTTTATATCCTATTCTAAAACATTATGTAAAGTATCTTTTAGTATTTATTTATAGTGAGTATTTTACTAACTTTCAACGGCCAGTAGCGCTGATTTGAGGTCAACTTTGTTGCTGTTGGTGAAAGTGTCATTTAGCGACAGGAAGTTGCGCGCTATGGTTACGTATNGTTTCAAAAATTCATTTTTTCTGCGAACGATGCGCGCAAGTAATCGACTAGGGAAGTACAGTTATGGTGCTTGCACCCTCTGGCACACGCAGAAAGGCGGCTTGGTGGAGTCTTATCTGCATTCGTGGAGGTATATTATAAAATATCGGAAGAAGTCTATAAGTTTCCTCGCATGGTGGTAGATTGATCGGTCAATTAAATATCAGCTAGTGAACTTTACTGCGGCGCTTGAACTTAAGCAAAATAAGACTATTCCATTCGTTCTTGAAGTCTTCTTTACGAAACTTAATAACAGGATAAATATGGTTAGGTAACGAGTTTATCTCTTATAAAAGGATTATCCCTTAACTGTCAATTCTTATTAGAGATTACAACAGCATATTATCTTATTTTGCATCATGATTGTTTTTTTGGAATTTCTGATTTTTACATGCTTTGCATCTGATGCATAATTTCTTTTTGCTAGCGTCGCATTAACGAGGGTCGAAATATTTACTTCAAATGTTAGGGAGTTAGACATGAATTTGTCATTTTTCCGTAAATGCGAGATTCTAAATCAAAAGAAAATAATCATTTTGCTAACTATATTCTTTAGGATGAGATATATCAGAGAGGGGCAAACACTCGAATTCAGAGCGTTTTTTCCGTTGGCCATAAAGTCATTTAAGTTACCCGGATTCAAGTTTACAGAAAACGAAACCTTAATATTTCACATACAGATGTATTATAAAGATCATCACATATAACATTTTGACTAAATTTCCTCTAAATTAAAAGTCTTAACGACATTGCTCATTGGTTGTAGAAGATTTTCCATTTCTCAACAGATCTCCTTTGTCAGCTAGTCTTGGTTTCACTTGCGTTCTGTAGAAGTTAGATCTGTTGTGAGATCGGAAGGCATATTAAATAATGTGACGCGCTAAATTTTTCTTTATGGTGACTCTTAAGCTTTGAAGACTCTCTTGTTTTATTGTGAGAGGTAAAAAAGGAAGCGTTTAAATAGGAAGATATACATTTATTCATGAAAACTCCCTCTCATCTTAGTTCAATGAGGATGATTAATTGCGCTCTTTGTGAAAGTTTAACTAACCTCCATATTTACAAGAATCTTATTGACGATTTTAAACTTATCAAAAGTTTTCTACTTATATCAGTTTGTATTTTTTGCAATGATACAATGAAGCGGATTATTTGAAGCAATTTCTCCATGCAAACGATTCACAAATGTTCCTTCGGGAGATATAATTTTAGGCATTCATTTCATTGTAAAACCTTTTGTTAGTTGATAAATGTTCACTGATCGTAGCAAAGGAAAGACTACTCTTTTGTAGACTTTTCCTATAACTGGCATTTCTTAATGAAAACTGCAACTTTCTCATGATTATCATCACCTAGAAAATATTTTACGATTACTGATGTTCTTGTAGGTTGCATGATTAACTTAAGCGTATACTTTCTTGGGACGGAATTTGGCTGTCATTACGTAAGATATTTTCAAGATAATTTGTTAAATCAGCAACAAATTCCTTTAATATGAAATAGCGCAAGCTAATGAAAAGAATTTATTTCGACGTGTAGGTATAGGTATTAATAATTTTATATCCTATTCTAAAGCATTATGTAAAGTATCTTCGTATTTTACTCACATGTATAATTTATAAATATTATGATTTATTTACATTGATACCACGTTCCGCCATGTAGCTTATGGCAAGGGGGATGAAAAAAAAACGAAATCCGAAGTTAACTACCTAGTTTACGCGCTTTAAATGTCTGGAAAAAAGAGACCAATATTAGCTATCAGTTCTGACTTTAATATCGCGAAATCTCTTTGGCGTCTGACTTTAAAGAAACTGGTTCACTGAGATTAGGAATAAAGATGTCGCGTCTTTCATCTCCTAAATCAGGGGAAAAAATTTCTCAAAAAGATTGTGCCTACACTCGGTTTTTCTATCCTTAAAAGATTACCAGCGAAGGGTTTTGATCACCTCTAAGACACTGCTATCGAACCTATTGTCTCCCTTAACGAAACGAGTCGCTCTACGTTGTTAGCGCCTTAGCTCCAAAATCGGACCATTCTCGTGGCGATTCCATACCGCGCAGCATTTCTCAAGCAACGGAATAACTATTGAAAAATCAGACACCTATTTGACACTAGATTGACTATCCCTGAGAACAAAGTTATATAGCCTCAGTCATTGGCTGACTGGATTACAAATTGAAATTAACATGGGGTACCAACATTCGTAATATATGTGGACCATCTCTTAAGAATCTCGGATTCTGTAAGGGAGTAGTCGGTAGGAGCGAAGAAAAAGTCGGTGAGTGATGTTTCGTTGTGTTGGTCAGGCCTCACCTGGAATATATGTGTTGTGTATGGGGTCCTGCAGAAACGTGTTGTATTCGAGAATTAGAAAAAGTACAGCGAAAGGCAACACGTTTCGTACAAAATTGTTACGACAAATCAGTGTGCGTTACTCAAATGCTTCAGAACGCAGGATGGGAATCTCTAGAAGATAAATTTAAACAAAGGATAAATTTACTAGATAAGTTCAGAGAAGGCACTTTCGTAGAAGATGTAGCCGATGTTGTGCGTCCTCCCTGTTGCATAACCCATTCTGATTCTTAGAGGAAAATCAGAGAGATAGACGCTAAAACGTATGGATTCAAATATTCATTTTTTCCGAGAACAGTACGCGAAAGTAATCGATTAGGGAAGAAGAGCCATGGTGCATGTACCCCTTGCCACACGCCGAAAGGTGGCTTGCGGGGTATGTACATATGTAAATGTAGAATTGCACCTTAAACGATAATTTAATGCTGTAAAGGACACTTAAATATTTATACTAATTTAAGAATTGTAATCTTGCGTCACCAATGTGATAGGGGGTTTGGCTTAATTTATAGATCTCAGAGTTGATCACGTTCATTGCTTCATATTTTTCTACGTTCAGAGCAAGCTGCCAATCTTCGAACCATTTAGAATTAACGTTCAGGCCCTTCACAGTGTAGAAGTCTCGAGAGTCAAGGCGCTGAGTTGGAAGACCTCAAACGTATTTTCAAATAGGAAGATTTAAACGTACTATATGGGGCATAAATGCAAGCTAAGTAATAATGAAAGATGAATACTGATGAAAACCTGGAACATTGATTTACTATTATTTGCTCATATATTTTGAGTAATACGTAATACGTACTTACCATTCTTTTGCTGCTCAAATTGCATCACAGATTCGATCTGTTCTTTACGCTCTACTAAATTAACTCTGTATGTTTATGGCACCCGTACTATCCCGATTGGATTCTTCATAAAAATCATAGTTTAGTTGTTTAGAATACTTTTAAGAGACAATCTCTTCGAGCTGGGCGCACGGGCTGTCGTCTTGTACATTACTAAATGCCACTAAACCGTTTTTTGAGCACCTCATATTTTCCGATATCTCGAAAGCCTTCATTTCTAGTTATCTCAAATTCACTCCTTATATTTCTCATTTTGAATTATATGATGGGGACGCGCTTTCAATGTGGCTACTAGATCGTCCTTGCGTTGTTTCATACGAATGGAAGATGGTCGCGATTCATTCCCAAGGGACAAAATACTTATGTGCAGCTTGCGTGATGACCCAAACTAAATCTGCTAACAGTTAAACTTGACAGTAGCAAATGAAAAATTAGTGATCTCGAAGCTAAATAGTCTTATAAAATCCGCTAAAACATCTTCAACCGGTTTATCATAAATTCAAGTCGAATCTCTAAATCCCTGTCAGCAAAGATTCACAGCATGGTATAACATGGGTAAAGACTGAAGTCTTTTCCGTGTAAGATATACATAAAAGAAGTTACTGTATTTTACATATCCATAGTCAATATTTTAGACAGTATTTGTTATGGTACCAAATATATTATGGTACCAAAACCTATGGGAAAATACCTATTAAGGTCTAATTAATATATACGAATTAAAGTGATTTATCGTTTGGCTTTACCAAGTCGTCCAATCGTGCGTCAGTCACACGAGGAATATCTTCACGAACAACTTTCACCACTGACAAACCAACAAATTCAGGCTTCCTATTGATGGAGAAGTTATTTAATTCTAAAAGAGTTTCCTCAGACCCCTCCACCATAGAAAGGCAAGACAGGTTTCGTAACAATGCTATATCATCAGGAAAGAGGTGACTCACGTGATTAGGAAATTATGCCTTCATTCAGCCGTTTACTGCTAAACTATGGCTGCTTCTTTGTGTTGTAGTAAAAGTTGTTGGAAATGAAATTTTGATTTTCACCTTCACAACGTAGCCTCAAAAGCACACCCAAAAGTCATGTGAAGTTAGACGACCCTCACTTTAGATTAGAAACGCTCGACACTTCAGCTTCGGGAAAAAAAGTCTCCGAAGAATCTGTTGCATCTCTATATAACGACCATTCGGAAGTGTATCCAGGAGTGGCGTGGTGAGGGAGAGCACGATGAAGTGATATATTAAAAAAATAATCCTCGGATGCTCGGGATGTTTCGGGAAAAACTCAATTTTCGGGGAGAAAGGCGGCGAAGGGGGAAGAAGCGATGGGAACTAACTGACTGCTATATACGCACCGCCATGAATGAATAACAACATTCAACCAGCGAACGTTTGTGCGTGTGTGAGAATTATTCAAATCTGCTCATTTCCTCTCTTGCTCGGTTGTTTATTCTACTGGGTTTTAATGGGCAATTACTCATGGTTTGGGAGGGGGCGCCAGAGAAGTGGGGATGGGCGATAAGGGTTTATAGATGGAGATGTGTGTGTTATGGCGAAAAGAGAAAAGGGGGAGGGAAATGAATAAATCGAAATGTAGGTGGGATATAGAATTTGCAACGAAGGGAAAGAAAGTAGATTGAGAAATAAGGAGAATCTGAGGCGAAGAATAGGGGGAAAGAGTAACAGAAGAAGCAGCTATGGCGAAATCTCTTCCTCTATGACAATACGGTATTAGAGCTTACAGTCAGGTTGAGGAAATAGTGTAATTGGGCTGGGATCTCAGATTCCCACTTGACCGACCCAGAATTTGGCTGACCCCACTTGACCGACATTGCTAATACGCCGACGCAGTACTCCACCAGTTTTTTTTACACATTTCTTTAAAAAAATAATCAGTTAATAAGTTACCTTGACATTTTTTGACATCATATCATTACAGTTATTAGGATTGAGTAAATTTTTATTTGCTTTGCACGGTAAAGCCGTGCAGCGGAATCCGAAGGAATAATAAGTGCGAAAAATAGCGACACTGGGACACTGGGATTCGAACCCAGATCTCCCACTTTTCGGGCAGGTATTCTAACTATTGAACTACCATGTCGCAGAAAGTGGAAGACATGGGTTCGAATCCCAGTCATGTCGCTATTTTTCACACTTGTTATTCCTTCATTATAGTTAATATTCATCAGAACAACAGGAAATATTATGTTACTTATGTTTCAAATGACATATGAATAAGGTTTCCAGAAACCTATGGTAAGTAGCCGTTTATCACTAGAGAAGTAAAGAACCGGGAATATCTGGACAGGTTAGAGGTAAATATATCTTCATTCATCATAGTTAGGAGCACTGAAAAATTGCTAAGAAAGATTTTTGCTTTCTTATCTCTGTTCATATCAATGTATTGTGTTTTCATTGTATTTATGGTTTGAGAATTTTATTATTATTTTTATTACTGCTCCATAGATAAAGTATTTATATACATTTTTACACAAAAAATCGAAAATATAGATACACATGCGGAAAAATTAGCTAAAACTATCTTGAAAATAATCGTGGAGGATAGTTCTAAAGTAAGCGAGAGAATTTGTCTCTCGAGAATGTTTCCCGGGACTCTGGGAGGAGGCATCAAAATCCGGGGGAAGTGCCGGAAAATGGATGTCTGGAAACCCTAATTCTAAATGGAAATTTTCATTGTCATACATTTTTACTGTGGATACCGTAAGCTTAAGTAACGGCTATGGGGGTTGAAAGATCTCTGTATGAACAGTTAACAAAGAAGTGTCAGAAAAAAATGATCAGGAATTGTTGATGCTGAAATAAATTATTGAAGACAAATCTTTGCTGAGTACTACTAGTGAATGAAAAATATTTTGGAGTCTGTTATAACTAACCCTCAACTGTTGGAACTATTACAATAAATAATATTCCCTTAAAAATGTTTATGGTACTAAGCAGTTAGTATTCTGTAGTGCTTAGCCGTGTTATTGAATTCTCAACCTAGTGATTTCAAAAACTATAGAGTTATTGCTTGTTGGGAAAACATCATGTATATGCGTACCGGAAATACACTTTCTCGTCCCGAGGAGGCGGCAACGTCGTCTCGCCGGAGCGACGTCATCATTATAGGCCGCTTCATATCTCTCCCCCCAATGCATCTAGGAAAAATTGCCCTCGCTCTTTCTAGGATCAAATTTGTAGGAGGAGATCGATTTTTAATTCAGACGCTTATCAAAGGTCAATAAATCATGGTCGGATCTCAGAAACGCGGATTTTGCTTTATGACTCTTTAGCACATTTCTGCTAAAAGTTTGGTTTTTCTGTGACTCCTGGTCATTGTTCCACAAAGGTGTGAAGATGACCGAGTCATGGATTTGCGCGAATTTACCGTGTTTTGATTTGGTTTACGTCGACTCACATAAAGCAGGAGATTGATATTGACTCCTAATGTATATCGTTTTAAAGACAAATAAATACTCTTTCGAACGATGTATCACATGTCCCAATATAATATCAGATCATCAATGGGCAACGCGTCAAATTCCAGGTCTATACTATTTTTAATCCGACAGTAGTGGTTGTCTAAACTTTAATTTGGCCGGGGCGACATCTGGGAGTGTGGGACGATTCGCCGCTGCCGTTGTGCCGCCGAATTGATATATTATCATTTATCGATGAATATACTCCTAAATAGAATGTGTGCGGAACTCGAAGCGCATTATGGTTATTAGAAATTCATATATTGATAAAAGACATTATTTTGAATTCGTAAAATATGGCGGTATGTGTATAACGTACCGCAACTGCTATCAAATAGTGACACTTAGATTAAATATTCACCATTTCCAAACATTTTAAGGTAATTCAATAAGTCCTGTCTTGGTTTCGTGGGATACCTATGTTAAGATTACCTTCCTTTAAATCCATCCAAATAAAGAGGGTAAAGAATTTTACGTTGACCTTCTGTTTGGAAACAAAGGCCGCATTTACATAGAATCACAGTAATAAAACCGTTATGAACCATGAAACGTGTACAAAACCTTGTACCTATGAATGTATGAACTAAGAGAAAATATTTCCTTAGCATTTTAACTCATAAAGAATTCGTTCGGCAAAACGGCAGCGTCGAAAAGTCCCTCGCGTTGACGTGGCGGTGGCTAAACGTCCCATTCCAAACCCTTCGGACAGTTATCTTTCACATCACCGGTATTTATATTTGATTGATTTAAATTTTCTTTCTTCAACTCATAAACATGCCAAGATTTAATGAATCAACTCATAAAATTATTTTCGTCACAATAATTACCCTTGCATGGAAGTTGCGTAAAAATGGGTTAAGTAATTATAATCGTATAACATTCCTCTTATACAATAATCACTACATTTCGGCGTTGCCAACGGCCACACCACGATGAAAGACAAATAAATACTCTTTCGGACGAGAACCGGTGCGGTTCTCATCCGATAACCGAAGTTAAACATCGTCGGGCTCGGTTAGTACTAGGATGGTTGACCGCCTGGGAACATCAGGTGCTGTTGGTATGTCATTTTTTTGGAGCCATCGGGTAGCTAAGTGGATAGCGCGTTCGCCTTCGGTAGAAGCAATCAAAAAAGTGGAGGTATTCGGTGGACATATCGGTATTCAATCAGCATCGTGATGAATATGAGTAATTATCACAATTAAGGGGTGGCGAAAGCCAATATGGTAGTGTGGGAGTCGATTTTTTAACCACCCAAGTTGAAAGTCGTCTATAATAAAGGCCATACCCGTGAAAGGGATGCCGCGCCATGGATTTTACATTTTTACGTGTAAGCGTTAAGTGTCAGCTATTCCGTATATATATTTCCGTCAGGTATTTTATCGCTCTGTATCTTTGTGATGAAGAGTTCGTGAGCCTGCGTATGTCGAAAGTATATCAAGACAGAATGTGCAGGCATATTTTACCTCGAGTGATTAAAATCGGGAATTTGGGGAAAATATAGGTTATTAATCGATGAGTTCAGCTACTTATTTGTATTTAGGGTATCGTTTAACAAGCAGTGAAACAACTGCAAAATCCTATCGGGAAATTTAAAGATAATTTGTCATAGATATCATTTCATATTCTGACGCATGTCACATAGAGGATATTCAGCGATATTTTAGATGAAAGATTCTCTGACTTTGTGAGGGATTAATACAAGTGACCTCATGAAAAAGATAGGCATTTATATTACTGAAGGGAATAAAAGATAGATTTCGTTTACGACCTTTGGGCGTGCACCGGACTTCAAGCACTTCCCTAGTCTTCCCCCAATGAAACATACTCAGAAACTAGTGTACATAATATATGTATCTAAATACATGGCGAGGGGGGACAAAGTCTTCCTAGCGTCCTCTGCAGACTGTGGAAATAAACCAAAGGCAATCCCCTGTGCGAGTGGACGTAACAATGCCATAAACTTGGACTATCCTGCTCGGATGATGAAGTTATGGGCGGCGAACAGCGCTGGGGAGAGCGGCGAATCGAGAGAGGGTGGCCTCACGGACATCGTCGGCGGGAGGAGGATGTAATTAAAATCCCCGGACGTTACCCTTGTCTTCCCGACGGTATTTAATCGCGCCGAAGAGAATGGGTTTCATTCCTCTTTTAAGGACACAGATTCCGAAAAAGCGATATCTGCTATCTGCTCTTCTCTGAATCTCGCTTCGTCCGCGGCGCGTTAAGTGAGATAATCCTTTGGACATTATTTGAGGAATAATTTTCATTTGTTTCCGAATGTTGCCTCGTCTTCTTTATGCACGTTTGATTTTTATCAGGAGTTTATTCGCGGAATGCCAATAAGCTGAAGAATTGGGCACGAAGTGGAAGGATGGAGTATGGAGGAATTTTTAGGAGGCTAGTTAAAGATGGGTCAGGAAAGGGGAAAAATTATTGTCGGATTATGGCTGTTCAGGAATTAAAATTGTTACGGCTATTTCCTCTTCTGAATTTGCACGATTTTGTTTTCCTTTAACGGTATTATATGGAAAGTGGAGATAAGAGACTTTCTAAACTTTTCTACCTAAATAAGGCGTATCTGTATTACAGTTGTTTAATATGCTCTTCTTTTAGTAACTAATTATCGCAAGTTCAAATACTGAAAAGAGACTGATGAAGAGCTTGGATCAAAATTGTGGTGGTCCATAGATATATAGCTTAATTTTTTATCGATCTCAAAGCATATCTGATGATCTCAAAATTACTAATCTAACAACCTCATGAGTTTCTCATTCTTTCGGGCTCCTTCATCCACCGTTCACACTTACAAAAATCCTCAAAATCAAAGGCTCAATGATAAAATAATAATCACTACCTAAGGTAGAGATCATTATAAAATTTTGCGCTGGTTACCTCTGATTCCATCGCTAAATCTAGTGCCAATTTTTACTCGGTGGGCAAGATAGTTCATTAATTTTGAGTTGGGGAACCGCTTTTGTTTCGTGCTTTTCTCGAATATAATGTATTTTCCAACATAAAAAAAATTGTTTCGACTTCATCATATATTTATCGTTATCCTTGACTTGAAATGGACGAAAAATGGTTTTGCAACTTTTGTAAAATTATAATTCCTAAAATTATTTACGACCATTTATGATCTATGCTTCTAACATATTTGCGGGCTGGACGTAAGTTTGTGCAAGCTCCCTGATGTTTCAGCGCTACCAAGAGAAAAATTAACGCTTTTATACTGCGAATAGGGCTTCGTTTGTGAATGAAAATATTCGATGTAGTGGTCTTTCAACATCATTCGTGAATTAATTCCTTCCAAGGGCATTTTCTTCTGAAGTAAAAAATGTACTTGACGCAGGGAAAAAATAGTATGAGATTGAGCCGTAAGAACATCGCAGTGATGTAAAAATGGTGGCACAGGAGAAGGAAGAGATGCGAGGAAGAACTTGCGAGTCAAGAGAATCGGCTTAGACGAAGAATTGGGGATGATAGAGAGGATCGCCCCAAAGGGCGTGGGAAACAAGGGAATGATCGAGAATGGCCGAGGAGATGGCCAAGTTGTAAACCTCGTCCCTCTCCAGTGGCGTCCAGTGGTTGAGCAGTGGCCCTAAATCAGGGGGGAGGAGATGCAAGTCTATGGGCGGATCTCTCGTGTCGCCGTAATGGGAGGGCGTATGAGGGGGTTCACGGAGAAAAGAAAGAGGATGACGAAGGAGGGGATGAAGTTGCTTAAGAGAAAGAGGGAAGAAAGTCAAGGAGAAGAATCGTTTAAATGACGAAGGGAAATACAGTGATGCCTCGGCTGAGTAACTGTCTGGAAAATATCCAGCCCGGAGGCCGGTTTGATCCTCAAACCTTCCACCATAAATGTAATAATTATGAAAGATGAGGAGTGAGGTAGTTTGTCTTTGCACTCCTCATTGACTTATCTTCGACAATCTAAGAATTACCTAAGAGTATCGAATATAGGAAATGCATCGTTTCAATCTGTCATACAATAATACTAAAAAAGTGTCCGCTTGCACACTAAAAATATTTTTGATAGTTATGTCGGACATACGATCAATATGGGTTAATCTTCCCTCACATAATAAAGCTGTTTTAAACCCTCTTAATATAAAACTTATTTATCGTTTTAATTCAAATTTCAGTAGGATAGCAAAAAACTCGCCTTTAGATCTCATCACATCCATCTAACGATAAGACCCCTTACTTGCTCATTATTTTCTTACGCACCTAACATTACGCTGTAGTTTCTGTACACTTACCATTTCTCTGAGAAATTTTGATTACATACGCACTTAAAATTTTTCACTGGTCAATTTACTCAGTGATAGATTTGGTAGCACTTGAAATCAAAATAAAAGACATATAATATATACCATTTCTTAAAGTTTAGAGAGATTTTAAGTCACATTTAATCGTTCGGCTAGTTAAAATGTGTTAGTGGAACCTATATAATCCGTGTTGAAATTAACCGTGCTCCATATAAAAACATTTAACTAAGAAGCCGAGATGGATGCCAACTAAAAGCCGTGATGAGTTTTGTGCGAGTGAATAAGTATACATAACATAAGTTTTTATAAAAAGTAAATTATGTGCTCTAAGAGTGGTAAAGATATTCCTTAGCACTTTTATATTCTTGCATATTAAAACTTGCGATTTGAAATAACATCGCCAATATTAGGTCAGATCACAGGGAAAAATAAGATGCTACACCCAATTCTCCGACTAAATCAATGATTTTTGACTGTCTGAAAGAAAGAACCCAGTTTTAGATCAAATATTGACTAGAAGTTCCGCCGAGTTTTGCATCACATTGTACCTACATCCTAAAGCAATAATCTCGAAAATATTTTACAGTTCTCGTGATAAACGAAATTCGTCTTCTATTAGATTATGAGCTTTTCATGATTCCTGCCCTATGCATCGCAAGGAATTTCCAAAAAATTACATGGATTTTTGTAAAATCATTTTTCATTTAAGTACGATTAAATTTAGCCAAGGAGTAGCTTAGGAAGTGGATATGTAATCCTTCATGCAAATCTCATTTCTTTCAGTAAGCAAACTGGGTACAGTAAGGAATTTGGTTATCACTAGCAGGAGAAAATGAAATTCCCTGCTATTATCATTAAACATCTCAGCAGATTCAAACTGGGTCATACTTTTCTATATTACATGGTCGTCAAAATTTAGAGGTATTTAGGGCATATAATAAAATTTTGTTATTTGCGATCAATTTTACCAACTTTCGGATCTTTTCTTTCTTGTGCTCTTACTTGTTAAAAGTGGTGTTTGGCGTTCACCTATGTTTTTACTCTCAGAAGTTTCTCATTTCGAGTAATCCTCCTGAGAACTATGTTATTGCTTATGTTGACGATATCCTGGCGATGACGGCATTTTTAACATCAGCCTAAACAACCGAGTTCCAAGCTGCTACTTTGGAAAAAAATATAGTAATAATGATGTAAAATAATGAAAGGGATTTAGATATAAATTTACACGTAGGTTTGTGCGCTAGGGAAAAGCCTAGGAAGAAATGGAGACGAGATTCATACGTTCTTAGCCGAATATTTTGTTTGCAAAGCTTCCCTAAAAATGGTGTTATACTATCCTCCGTGATAACGTAGTTGATGTAGGCTTTCTCAAACTTCATCATCCATCGACCCCATTTGGATCTCATTTGATCCTTTTATACTCGTACTCACTATCTCTTTGTTTTAATCATATAAGAAAGAAAATAGAAACATAAATTAGATTTAACCCCTGTACGTCGTGATCGGCCCCTAAGGGTCCTGGACCCCTTTTAGAACTACTGGATTAGAGCATCCATACGGAGAGCGGGAGATCTGAGTTCGAACACCATTTACTTATGAATTTTTCACTTCCGTTTATCTTTAGGGTACGTAGTAACATGGGGATGATACTAATAATAAATCGTCTTAACTCGGATTATCTCTACATATTCGTATATAACATATCTACCGGCTGCGATGGCGGTGAGGTTAGCGTTAGTAAACACATCCCCGGGTTCGAATCCCGGCAAGTCGGATTTTTCCGGTCAGAGAATGGTCCTGTGTTCTTTGTTATTGTTAATAATAATTATTAAAATGGATGTGATTGGGATTAGCTTCCTGTTTCCAATATAGAAATTATTATTATTATTAATCTATACATGGATATCTCTATGTTATATCATAAATCTCTAAATTTAATATATATTGTATCTATAAGACCTCCGCGAGGACAGAAAGGTTGAGAAACGCCGATAAAGAATAAAACAAGAAGGTAGTGAGTCAGGGGAAGAGGAATGAAGATCGAAAGCATAACGAAAAGAGGGCGGAGTAATAAAAGTTCCCTTTTCAAAAAGGATGAAGTTAAATCCTGAGAGGGAAGACAAAGGAGATGAGAAAGGGAATTGGGAACGCGGGAAACTACACCTAGTGGTGAAAGTGTAATGCTTCCTTTAACGCGAGAGGGCAGGAATGATGGGAAGGCAGTAAACAAAAACGCGGTCTCCTCGTAATTCCGAGTGTGCGTGTGATAAACTCCTTGCGCCCGTGTAAATAATAGATGGTCCGTTTGATAGGAAGTAATAAGTGTAACGCTCGACACTTGATAGTCGTTTGGAGGATGCGAGATGAAACTAACTGGAAAGCCGAGTGGCTTTATAGAGGCTCGCGTTGAGGTTTTTACTTCCTGCTGCTATCTCCTGATAGAGGAGAAGTCGCCTCTGACCTTTATTGGAAACGTTCAAGAAAAGTGTTAGACGCACCAACGCCCCTTGACGTTGTAAAAAAAACTGGGTGAAAAGGTTCACAGATGGAGTTCCGTTGCGATCTAAATGAGAAGGTTAGAATGCCCTTTCGAATGCATTAGCTTTTCATTATCGTATTCGGGCCATTCGGGACAATGAGAGTTACTCTTGGATCCAGAAATATTTATCGAGATGAAGCGTCGGCATAACTTTTGTTCATTTCACCAAAAAGATAATGTGAGTGTGTATGAGGGGAAAGGGCTGTAAGAATTATCAGTTAAATTCATTGTCTCTTGCCAGATTTGGACAATTTTAAATAGGGATGCCAGTATTTAATAATCCATGCGTCAATTATTTTATTTGTACTCAGGGGGTCTCCACAAAGGGAGTTCCAGTGGGATGGAGGCTTAGTCTCCGAAATGATCATTGGGCCTTCCCAGAAATCGGTAATCCGGAGCTTCCCGTTTGTCTCTGAGCGCGAATTCCGCTTACCAGAAGATGGCTTACGGAGTGTTTTTAAACCTCTAATTCATAGAAGAAGAAATTGAAAGAGAAAAAGTCTGCCGCAGCCGGGAATCGAACCCGGGTCTCCCACTTTCTGGGCGGGTGCTCTGTCCTCTAAGCTATCACGACAGACAGTATAGTCGTGGTAGCTTAAAGGACAGAGCACCCGCCCGGAAAGTGGGAGACCCGGGTTCGATTCCCGGCTGCGGCAGACTTTTTCTCTTTCAATTTCTTCTTCTAAATTCAAAGCATGTGTATCATGCGTGTCTCATCGCTTTTCTTCCTCTAATTCATATACAGTCGTGTTCCAACCTTCTTTTTCTTACATAATTTAGCATGCTCCAAAGTATAGAGCTGTTGATTAGACAATAAATTACAAGAAATTTCAACAATTAAGCCATTAGGCCCTCTACCTTTCGATTCTTGCATTTTTTCTATAATGAACTACTTAGCATCACTTCCTTAATACTCGGGTAATTAATTATCCATCAGCATCATGGAAGAATACTTTCGTTTCTCTCTTTCTTGTTTACTCGACATCTTTTTTATCTGTCACTTCCTTTAACAACCTTTCCTCTGATAATATCTGACTTGTGGCCTCTGCTTGTTTCATTATCTTTCTCGAAACACTTTCCTCCAATCATCTCCAGTATATCTGCCTTAGAGCCTATTTTTATTTTAACATAAGTTAATGTTTAAGTTGTCATTGATCTATCTTATAATATAATAATTTTCTCATCTCTTATGAAAATCCAAAGGAGAATATTTTCCAAAGATTATACTTTCCATAGCTTCAAATCTAAACCTACGTCCGTTAGATTTAATGGATACCTTATATTTCAGCTTTTATCTCAGAGAAGTAATCATGTCAGATTACTGCTAAGTTAAAACCAGTAAATTTGCATCGGATGGATAAATAGCCCGAATCTTGTGACGTTGAGTCATTCATCGATAACTTATAATTTATTCCAACGATTACTGACGCAACTGCTTTCACGCGTGTACATGAATTGGTTCTTTGCTATTCGAGGTAAGATCAAAACGAATCAACGGCGACTGAGCTATTTAAACAATATCTCTTTCCTTTCACACGGGTCACGCGATATCACGCGACAGCAGTTCTTATCGCCGAACGAAAATAATCCCCCGTGCTCGGATATGAAAACCAACCATCGCAAATGCTTTCAATTAATTACAGCATCCCGGAGTAGCATTCGATCAAACTAACCTGCATCGTCCCAAAATGGATCAAAAACAAACGAAGAATCGGTGGCGACACCGATGGGAAACTATCGTAAACATGCCGGATGCTTTTCCAACAGTGGAATGAAATTGCAGCGAAAATTACATTTTATCCGGCGATGACCCTTCCATAGCTATCCTCTCTCTCTGTCCTCCGATTTTCTTCTCCTGTACTCCTACTCAAAGCTTCGCTACCGGTGCGCATGGGCGTCATCTTGTTTTCTCTGCTCACGAATGGAAAAACCCGCCACCCATTATTTTCACTTTCAATTCATCCCGGTATCTCTGTATCTTCGGCACTGAGGCCTGTTTTAATTTTTCCCCTTTTGTACTTGCGCCAGTTTTGCCTCCATTAACACTTATTTGGCCACGGTACCCTTTCCCCGTCTCTGATTAACCGTCGGATCCCTCCTGTCGAACATGCAGAATGCAATTCCCAATTTTAAATTGGTTGTTTGAACTGTTTCCGTTTAATTGCCATCCGGCCGAATGGAAAAGAAATTAAAGGTTACGTGCGCGGCGCGGATCTTGTTTTCGATTGGTCTTTGCTATCTGGATGCAAAATGCTTCGGGATTGGGCGGACGTATGTTTTGTCTTGAATTCAATTTCTGCCCTGAGGACGCGTTTAGTACTGCATAGGTGAAAAAAGGAAACGCTTCGCAATCAAATCGGGGAGAAAGGGTAGGAGGGGAAAGGAACGTATAATGCAAGCGGATCCGTTATCCGCCCTCTCTTCTGCAATAGCGGAAATTGGAAGTTTATCATTTTATTTTTTCCTTCCTCTTTTATTCATTTTTTTAACCGTTCCATTCTGGAAATTAGAGTTGATGCCCGCGCTCCTCTTCCCGCCTTTATTTCGAGATGGGGTGGGTGCGAAATACGCTGCATGTAGCGCTGGAAATATCGGAATAATGCAACTGGGGTCACCTTTGAAGTTATCGGCGGATTCCGCCGGCCTAATGACTCGATCTTGGAACTTCTAAATTGGGGGATTAACGCGGAAGTCTGGATTTTTTTTGGGAATTTAATTTGCCGCTTTGGATTTCGGCTGAATTTTTACCTTTCGCTCCCGGCTTGCAGTGTATGATCCCTCATGCATGTGTAACAAAAAACGAGGTGAAATTATTTATTGAATTTTATTTTAAAATATCTCGGTATACGAACTTCTTCGATATAATTTGCTGCAATACGTTCACATTACTGAAAGAACAGGAGCTAATTACTATAATGAAGGGTATTTACATATATTGAAACATATTGAAAATAGCGATTTATCTCTTTTTTTAATAATCATCGAAAATTTCATTATGCTTGGCTAATTTAATTTAAAGTAGGAGATTTTTTTTATATTCATCGAATACGCAAAAGCTCTGGGGAGGAAATGAGGCTCATTAGAAAAGATGAGAGGCAAACCCTTGCTTTCTTCTTTGTATCTGAATGGGATGAAAACTTCACGTGCGCATAGCACAAGGAATCTACGAGTAAAAGTTAAAATGATCTGATAAAATAAATATAAAAGAATTAAAAATAAAACTTATAAATACATTCAATAAAGAGTGACCAGTTTAAACGCCACTATTAGGGTCACTTATATTTCAGCAGCTTTCACATTATCACACGCTTTGCCAAAGCTTAGATGATTGTAAGTGAAAGATAAATTTTTTTGTATCATACGAGACATACCTCGTGTGACAAGGGACCAGTTATAATCATTGTAGTGATCGAGAAATATGGAGGGAACTGTCTCTTTGTCGTACACCATAAAATGTATTATGTATGATACTGCTCCCAGTTTGTATTCCACTAGTGTAATCTTTATAGAACTGTGCAAAATCATCTTTCTCTAAATTTCCAGTGATTCGATTTCATCAGCTCTTCGCGTTTCTGATAATATTCAATTAATATCACGCCTTTCTTCGAAATTTAAATCAAAATATTTTAATGATATCACTACTTTCTACTTTACGTAAAAGGTTGATTAAAACAATTAGTCGACGCACGTCGATGATTCAATTTAGGGCTGTTCTGAGTCGTGAATTTCATCTTTATCTCAAAATAAATGTCTTAACCCTTGGGTTGACCGTTGAGACTTGCAAATCCCATACATCAGTATGTCTAAAAAGAGACTCATAAATTGCGCATTGGTGCCGAAATCGTTAAAATTAAGAAATCAATAATAATTGAAATGATATTTTGCTTAGAAGTTCGTTATTAATTATTAAAATTCGAATATTACAAAAATGTGCAAATTTTAAGAAGCCCATGGAGGGTTAAGGTGTTCGGTTCGCACTTGCGACACTTTCTAATTATAAGTTCCCATTGTAAAGGCTGGTGTTGAGTGAGTGAGAGGCTGTTCTCTGATATCTGGATGTGGCTGTTTGGGGTGAAAGTTTTATTGCAGTCGCAAGAAGTTCACAATTTGAATAACCTTACTCAAAATCTTTGAACTATTTATGTACGGCGGTACCAAAAATTGTCTACCGAGCTATCATTACAATTCATTACGCCGATATCACGGAATGGGACTTCAGAACTGCTAAAGTAAGTTTCATTTTATTTCATAGGAAAGGTGAGTGAATAAATTCAGCGAAGTCTAAATTTTAAGTGTAACCTTTTTTTATAGACGAATTTAAAATTTTGTATGAGTCTAGAGAAATGAAGAGATGAATGTAACAAATACGACATTATATTTCGGATCATAATGACAATTGTTTTCGAGAACCCTTATTGCAGCGGTTTGATTCTAGATGATTTTCTTTATAAAAAAATAGACAGTGTAGAAGTAGGATGATATGAAGCGTATGTGGGGAATAAGTTAACGGTTTAGGAAGCGAAGGTCAGAAAAATAGAGGATCGTTGGTATTTCAACAGAGGATGGATAATTGGTCCTAAGAGATGGTTCAATATGTCTTGACTCACCCGCTTTCCTGTTTGATTTCCTTATTTCGATACTCGCGTTATGTGACAATTGGTATAATTTACTTTTTAAGTTAATCTTAAAAGTACATAGATTTTCCGTAAATGAATCCAAGAGAAATATAGCAGGTTCAATTCCTTATCTAATTCATAAACCATATTTTTAATTTTTAATGATTTTATTTTGCAATATCAACCCCTTCAAACTAACCTGCATCGTCCCAAAATGGATCAAAAACAAACGAAGAATCGGTGGCGACACCGATGGGAAACTATCGTAAACATGCCGGATGCTTTTCCAACAGTGGAATGAAATTGCAGCGAAAATTACATTTTATCCGGCGATGACCCTTCCATAGCTATCNAGAATTCCATTAAACAACAATATTACTATCCTTGTATAAGCTTCTCACTCGCCTCTTGAACTTAATATGTGATGCGACTACATTAAACTTCAGGGTTAAGGGTAATAGAATTTCGTGCGCCTTTAATAAGTCATAAAGGAATGTAAAATTAATACCAAATTATATACATTTATATCATAAAAATCAGTTACTACTTCCTCTTTAAATCCACTCAGACTTAAAACTACCAACCAAAAAAACTTATTTTTATTCCGTATAATTTTATACCTTCTTAATGCCCCTGATATATCTTGTAAATCGTTAACCCTACCTTTAAATCTACATGGAGAAATCAAACGTTATCATTTTCCTAATGCGATTGCGGAGAGGTAAAGAAGCAACGTCGGTAGCAAGGAACATTGACTTGTAAAAGAAGATCGATTTCCTCGTTTATTTCAGTCCTGTGAAGAACAAGTGCGAATGGCATCCTTGTCATTCTCATGTATAAATTTTATCGCATCGATTTTTATCCTTCTACGGGAGACGACTCATTTTCCTCCGTCAATTCCGTTCTCTCGATTTTCCATTTGTTATACTTCTTTTTTAGGACGAAACCTCAAGGAGAGAAAAATTAAATTAAAAAATTTTACCTTAAACACACTCTTTAATCTTTTTTTCTTTTAAGAAGTGCTTCGCTTATTTTTGCTTCCTCGGCGTTTTCTCGCTGCTCTTATAATTTCCCCCACTCCTCCGGCTTCACTCTCTGCATCTTGATTCCCTTTGAAATTTCTCACACAAGCTATTCCTTTATGTCTTTTCCACATGCAAGTCAGATAATCCTTCCTCTTCATCACTCCAACTCCCCCTCATCCCTCCTCTCCAACATTCCACCATCCTTCTCGTTGTACATCTCTCTCCTATTTTCTCTCTTTCTTGCACTTTAACAAAGTGTGTTGAACCTCTCCCATAATGTTTCTTATGATGATTCCACGGATGTTCATACATTTTCTTTAACGTAACGTACTTAAAAATGATTTTGACGCTTAAAAATAATAGCCGAAACATCCGCCGTTTCCAGGGTGAGAAATAAAATTTATATCTTCGGTAAAATTGCGTTGTATATGAACACTTCCGGGTTCCGTCAATAATACAGTACAGTGTATATCCTTAAACAATTGGCATAAATGTGACGGGAGAGAATCATCGTTGATTGGTGAACATTTTCGCGATATTTGATAGTTACCGTTATGCATGTTGTGAAAGGAAGAAATGATCGTAAGATAGCCTTTTACAGGGGCTTCCAAGAATTTTTGGTTTCCGTTCCCTCCTTGGCTTTACAGTAAATTCAGCCGTACCTTCAGAGTAACAGGGAAATAAGCAATGCCAACAGAAAGTAATTAAAAGAAAGTAAACTTACGGAGTAAAGTAACAGAAGGTAAACTGAAACAACTACATAGGGAGTATATTAATAGTACAATATACCTGTTCTCCTAATATTCACTGCACCAACTGGACAGACTTCCGGTACTACGGTTACCCCAAGTAGGGAACCTCAGGTCAAGAGATTAATTTCAAGAAAAGAAGACGGAGAGAAACATCTCCGTGTCAGCAAATTTACAGGGCGTTCTTTTAGTTAGGCTAAGGAATCACGGGGAGGGTACATTTTCCTATATAAACTCCTTATTTCGGACAAGTAATCTGTTACCGTAATTTAAAATCGGCATTAAAAAAATGATTTTCTCAGTGAATACCTGTAAATGTTTTGAACGTGACACTTCTCTACCTTAAACTCTAATCAATCCCTTCTTATTCTGTAACAAATTTCGATTTTGTGTTAGAGGTATATTCCTTCTTTGGGTTCTCAATCTTTTTCATTCCCTTTTCGTCTTGTCTCAGTCTTTTCTTCCGTCGCCCACCTAATTGCTTCCACTATTTGTTTTGCATTCCAATCAATTAAAATTACACATTGTTTATTTCCCTTTTACTCTATGTCGGCACTCTGACGGTACGGCTTAATTTACTGTAAAGCCAAGGGAGGAACGGAAACCAAACATGTTTGGAAGCCCCTGCAATAGGCTATCTTACGATCATTTTTTCTTTTCACAACATGCATAACGGCAACTATCAAATATCGCGAAAATAGAATCCACTAATTCGGCAATAAATTTATTATTTATATCGCGAAAATGTTCCCCATCCAACGATGATTCTTCCGGCACATTTATGCCAATTGTTTAAGGATATACACTTTATTTTATTATTTACGGATTAAACCTAACGTTTATCTCCTCTCTACTTATCATTATAAGAATTCATGTTTCGCCATTCCTTTACTTCATTATATTATTACATACTTTTACCTTCTTTTCTTACTAATTTCATCTATTTCTATTTCTAAATTCTTTATGGGCTCTGTTTCTTCATTTTTCTAATATACTTCCTGTTTTCTTCCAATTATTTTAATTTTTTCTGCAGCGTATTTATTTTTTCTCCAACAACCCCTCATTCCAACATATCTTTTTCATTTCCACATGTTCACCTTTTGTCATTTCATTCAAGTCTTCGGTCCAAATTCATAATTTAATCTCTAAACCGGATCCTCTCAGTCAGCCTTCGGCGGCTCAACGGTGGGCCGCAAGAGAGCTCTCGGTGAGCCGCGACATTGCTTAACTTTTCATCCCATTCATTTGGAAGAAAACAGTCACGTAAATTTTCGAGTTATTTAATTTTTAGAGAGTTTTTCTATTCATCACGGAGAATTTCATTCTGCATTTGGCGAACTCTATACAAACCGTCTGTTCAGTTAATTCTTATGTTAGACGCGTCTACCAGGAAAACGGAAGACCTGGGATCTAGCCTCAGCCATGTCGCCATTTTTCTCTTCCGTTATTCTTGAACGTTTGCTCTTTTATCCTTTTTTACCTTTTATTTCTTTCTTCCAAGTTTCATTTCCTTTCGTTCTCCCTTTCCCATTCGTTCCCATTTTTGCCGCCGTTCTCCAAATTCCTCGCAGTTTCCCCTTTCGTCTCTTTTTTCCATCTCCTCCTCCACTCTTCATACCTTCATTTTCTTTCTTTTTCTCTTCCTCGGCATCTCTCTCAATTCCTCCCGCCCCCATTTCGGACTCCTCGATCTTCATTCCCGGGACTCGAATTACGCTTTATCCCTTCGGAGGGAGGGACATAACCCTTGAGCCCCGCAAAAATTGGTGTGAGAGAGAGAGAGAGTGGAATAGAATGGGAAGGAGTCCCATGTGCGGAAAAAACGGGAGGCAAGCGGAGTGGGTGATGGGGGAGGATAAGGTGGGTGAAGGAGAGGAAGATGATAAGGGCGGAGAAGGAAAGAAAGATGAAGAGAGATGGAGGGGAAGAAAGAGGGAGACTTCCCGTACGGAAAATAAGCAATCTATATGCATAGATTTTCGCCTGGGCGATCCCTGGCTACATTGTCCCCGAGATAAGCCCCGGGGCTGACTTCATGGCGGTTACCATGGTAACGGAGATTAGGCGCTCCCCTCTCTCTCCCCCTCTCCCTATTCCCTCCCCCTTTTCCCTTCCCTGCCATCCTTCGCATCTTCTTCCACTCACCCACACGATTCTCCCTCGACGCCCACGATTCTTTCCTCTCTTTACCTCTTCCCTTCTCTCTTCGTTAAAGATAGAGAAGGATCTTTTTTGACTACTTATGCATTGCTTCTGTCCCAAGTTCACTTCCTGCGTCAATCCTCCCCCATATTTCTCACGAGTCTTTGCTTCTTTCATTTTAACTCCTTTCCTTCTACTGGCGACCATCCGTCCCTCACCGCGGTGCTTCCAACCAATGTGCCGCGGCTCACTGATGTGCCAAGATTTACTCCGCATGCCGATTGATATTCAAGAGTTCCGCATGCTTCTTATATTATGTCACACGAAAGCTATTTTTCGTAGATATTTTATAGTTTGCATTTGTTAGTCTTAACCTGGTAGCACTGCATTACTTGAAAAAAGTGAAGGCAAACCCAAATTGCATAAAACCTTAAAGAGATACATCCATTAGAACACAGAAAAACAGGGATTTATGAGTAGGTTTCGCCATTATTATTATTATTGTTACATAGAAAATCAGGGAGAAGATGAATTTCTGCAACCAATGACACTTTTAAAGATCGAATTTTCAGATGAAATAGCAGGCAACGGAATGAGGAACGTTATACGAAAACAAGCCGACACGTAAAAATAATAGATACCTGTAATCCGATCTCATCCGCACCTAAAGTAGAGTATTTAACGAAGGAACTCCCGCGTCGCATGAAAATTAAATTCCTTCGGAGACGCGGGCATGTGAAGAATAAAGCCACTGCATTGACGAGAGGCACCTCAAAACACAATTAACCCATAGACTGAGGACTAATTATGCGCTTTTTTCCCTCAAAAAGCGGCCGAGGGGTCAAAAAAACACCTTCAAGGAGGAGGATGAAAAGAGACGACAAATGAATGCGGAAAAAACAAATGAGCGGGCGCCGGTGATGGAGAGAGAAGGGAAGGGCCGAAGGAAAAAGTATAAGGGGGAAGAAAAGTCCTTTTTTTGTAAGGAGCGGAGAAGGATGGCTAGCTGAAAGGTCCGTCAGGCAAAAGACGACACGGTGTGGAAGGAACCACTCCTCATGTCTCCTGAAACAGAAAGAAGGTAAAGGAGGGCCAGGATACTAGGAAAGGTGGCATGAATGACACTAAAGAACGGAGATGGAAGACTTTGTTTTAGCTGAACCAGGACGAATTAACCTTACCTTTAAATCCTCATCGCGGTTTGATGTGAAGGAAGGCAAATGCTATGCGTGATAACATGATCGGATCTAGAAACTTGCGGAGGAGGAGTTCTCTTATGAACACACCTCCAATTAACTTTAAAAATGTTATTTTTCCGCGAGTACATGTACAGTAATCGTGAAAAAAACATTGTCAGATTTTAATCCAAGCTCCTCGTCACATCCTAGGCAAATTGATAATTCTACAAAGTCACCGATCGAAAGGGGCAAAGGTCCCTTCGACCCCTTCCAGACCACCTCCTGGATCAGCCAATGTATGACAAACGGAACATAAAAACTGAATAAACCAATGTAGAAAGGCAAATAAGGACAATTCTAAGTGCAGAATTAAGGAAGGAAAGACAAAAAGCTACTTACACACTCGTGTTTTACCTTATGGTTAGTTCATGCGCCCTAATATTCCTTATTCAATGCCATTTCTTTCGTTTCTCGGAATATTTTACCTCTCTTTATATCATCTACCATCTTTTGTCTTTGTCTTCCCCTCTGTCCTTTTCCTTGCCTTCGGTTACTTTATTTAGCAATCTCCATTCTCTCAAAATCATTGACTTCCTCTGTTGTCGCTTAATTACTTCAATCAAAACCATATTTTCCCAATCATTTCTAGCTCCTCTGCGTTTACTAATCTAACAACCAAATTTAGATTTTTCAATTTTACGCCACACCCATATCTAAAAGGTATCAAATCTTAATTGTTATTATCAAGCCACGTAGATTTATAAAAAGGTTATATAAAAAGCTACATTTGGACGTAATCGTGGCATCATTGTCACTTGTCCATCCATATTAATGTTAATATGCTGCGTACTTTTCGCATGTAAGGAAAGTATATCCGAAAAATTGAGAGTTAAGCACGTAAACAAGATATAATCTTTGAGGAGAGAGTGTAAAAAGCCTAAAAGCAGGGTAATATCGTCAGCCTGCAAATCGCTAAGGGTAAAGTACAAAAAATATTAAACGTCAGGATACCGCATTAAAAATTAAACTGGGATGGCTAATCGCACCAATAATGAGAGTTACCAAAGACCATAAGCGAAGCTTACGATTAGAGTACGAGATACATATGGTAGCATAACACAATATTGATAGAGCTAGATAACATCACAAAGGTTGGGCGGTATACAAACAGAGCAGAATGAATCGAACTATTATTTGAAAAAAATGAAATGACGTATTGAGGGTTTTAGGA
Organism: Ladona fulva; assembly: GCA_000376725.2. NCBI lineage: Eukaryota > Metazoa > Arthropoda > Insecta > Odonata > Libellulidae > Ladona > Ladona fulva. The sequence goes on along the minus strand of KZ308337.1, from coordinate 580,823 downwards.
GGCCGAAAATAATTTCATTTAAATATAATTTACCAATTATTATTTAATTTTGAAGACCCAGTAATGGGGCTTTCAACTATATTAAAATAAACTATTCTCAAAATTAATTATTAAATCTTTTCTTAGGGGTTTATAGCTCTTCTCCTCAGCAAAATCCCTTCATATTGTCTCAATAAATATCATTATAGTAGTAAAATTATAACTTTTAACTTAACTCATCCAACGATGAAATAAAAAGAATGATTATAAACGAAATTGAATAGAACAGCCTGTAAAGTATTCGCTCCGAGGGCCGGTTTGAACCACAATCGCATATGACGTTTTGAATTTGTCTTGGTGAATGAGACCTTTATTGAAATCTTTGCCTGCCAATTATTTTCTTCGACCCTTCGCATACGACTGCATTATTCTTGAAACGTGAAACGAGGAACTATGGCGCCCCTTAATGCTTCCCCAAACTTGTTTTGTCTCAGCAGTCTTCCATTGCATAACAGCATATTATTTTATCAATATACAAGACGAACTGGTAACAGACCGCATCACATTTTTCTCCGCTCAGTATCAAAAGCATCCGCCGACGGGAGATATAGCGAATGAAAAAAAAATTCCGAGAGTTGCGTATTTGAACACCGCTGGATAGCGGCATAAATCAAGGGAAACCATGAACACGGCCTTAAAATAACGCCGAGCGGGGATCATTTGCGTGAAATTCAAAGTGTCAACTCCGTGGCGATATGCCGCGATTCTTCGCATCCACCATGACAACGCGAGCGGCAAAAAAATGACGCCTCTTCCATTTTCAAACCGCGACACTCGCGGAAATAAATAAAAGGTCGGAGCAATCGCCGCCACGCCGGTGCATCTAGTGCATTTCGGGCGTGACAACGAGGCCGCGATCCCCTTTGTTTATCAAACGTCACGAGCCATCCGAAGTCACGGTGAGTGCACTCCATGCTTAAACTTTTAGACAGCTCCTGCCGCAGCGATGCGCGCCGGGCCGCTGAAATTCCGCGGGGTATTGATGGTCCCTCTTCGGGAGGAAAAAACGAGAGCGCACGTCACTCGCAAAATCCGCGTGGATGCACGCTCTTTCTGTCACGAAACACGCCGCTTTAATTCCCGACCCCGCGCCCCAAGAGCTGCCGAGAGGTTTGATGCTTCCGCGAAACTTTTGCTCCGTGTTTTCGGAATTCGTCGGGTGAGTCATTTTCAATGAGTCGCGATTACCCATAATGCTATCATGACGGAGCGTGAAATGTCGCTCGGAATTGTGGGTGATTTATGATCGGCAGCCGACACACATTTCATATAACTTATTTATTTCGTGAGTTAAACAATTTGCGGGCTAAAATTACTAGAAAGGGGTAATTGGAAATGCAGAAGTTGCCACAGTATTTTTACTTTTCCACAATATCATTATATGTACTATGATTATACGATTCTTTCTTACGGCAGATACTGTCTCAGGAGTTACTTTATGGAATTCCTTCATCCAAATTGGCGGTATAGCGATATTGTTAACATAGAATTCTACCATATTTTCATTTTACTATTCCTTAATTTTATTTCATTGTGTTATTTCTTCTTCCAAGTTAATCAGGTCATCGTAAATTTTACTGTAGAATCGTATAAGTACGTTTTTTTTAAATAGGATAATTAGTACAAGGATAGATAAAACAGCAATACAGTGATACCTCTTATAGAGAAGATAATTCGTTTTAGAATCATTTCCGCAACCAAAAAACTTGTCGATGTACGATATCGCTGTGGTCCAAAAACACGTTAACTTACGAGAGCCAGCCAATGAAAGGCTAATTAAAACCAATATATACACACAGATGTAGTTAGTGAGACCACTTGCCACTAATTTATAGTACTTAAAGTTTTATTCGTAGTCATCAACAGGATAATGGTGAACATGTTCCGCGAAGTTGATTCCAATAGCGCAACATAAACTAGTGTGGAAGTTTTAAATAACGTTTTACATAAATACATTAGATAATGTTTTATTTGTCCTAATATGGAATTACTCATAATTATTACTAATATTACATTAATCAATATAGACATAAAAAATGAGTGTTTTTTATACCATGGAGCACTCTATTTAGGGTCCATCAAAGTTGGTTTTATAAGGGTATCTTTACCGATGCGTAAGACAGCTCTTAAATATAATTTATTTCTTTAGCTCTTGTGCGAAGTATAATGACAAATACATATCAGTTTTACTTCGCTTTTCTGTGTTTATAAGTAAAAAGCGTTTAAAAATCGGCGTAAAATCCATCAATTTCTAAATGTCTATGTATCCCAATACAATAGTTTTACATGGACAGCGTGGTATAGTGGTTGTGGAGCGCGTCAGCTTAATGAAGGATACCGAGTTCTAATCTGAACTTGTTCATCTTTATGTCACTCCCTATTTCTGCCACAAAATATACTAACTTTTGATATTAATAATTAATATTCTTTTGGTTTAAAAATAAATTTCGTGAGGAATTTCACAACAATTTGTTATATGATAAAATTTAAAAATTGACGATGTGAGTTACTTGCAATTTAACTGATTGAAGTTTTAAATTATTTTGGGAGTAATATCGAAATACGAGTATATACCGCAGAAGACCATTTTGTTGAATTTATGATGACTAATGTATAATATATATTTTAAAAACTTATGTTACGGATGACGTCTGTAAAATGAAGTCGTCCAAATGGGCTGTTGATCACGTGCGCTCGGTCAAACGAGAGGATCCCGAAATTAAATATAATAGACCTATAGAGGAAGAGCTTAAGAAGAATAGAAGTCGAAGACTGAGTTATTGGTCTTAGTCAAAAGAGTTGGGCTTTTCAGAGATTTGAGGAACGGATATCATCGGTTATTTTGACAACACAGGAAAAGGGTTAGAGGTGACACGGAAAGGTCTACGTGAGCCTAGGAAAATTCCTAAGGATAAACGGTCATGAAAAAGTCTGACGGGACCGGGATCTGAACCTGGGGCTCTTTTCCGGTTGGTTACTGTGACCATTGAGCTATCCAGCCAGAATTCCTGTACGACCATTTTCGTGTCCGTTTCTCCTTGGGAATTTTGTCAATACTTGAGCAGCGGCAGTTTCTTAGCGTGGGGATGAATATTCGTTCATCTTCGAGGTGCCTAAGGGATTTCTTTAATCCAGCCCGTTAACTCGATTCAATTTGGGGTGAGGGCGAACCAAAAAACACGTCCAGAATGAAAACTTAACTCAGGACGGAAAGGAGAGACATTTCCCCTTTTTTTACGCGAGAAAAAAATCCTCCTTGGCTAAAAGAAATCCTCGCACGTATCTCACCCCATGCCTTCTGCCCGAAAAACTCCATTCCGTCCCCTAATCTTCTCTGCGCTAATTCAAATTTGGGTCTTAAATGTAATGTTTCTCTTGGGGGTGAAGAATGGGCGAGGGTAGGAGTCAAAGCGCGACTGGGGGACAATGAATCGGGAAAAGAATAGGGAAGCAAGGCGCTCAAGGGAGGGAATTCTTTAAAATCTAAAATTCATCGGTTTCTCTTTTTATTACGGAGCGAGTTTACGTTTGAGATTCTTTCCGAGACGTGTTTATGACCTTTAATCATTCCTTTTGTGTACCTTTCACTAAAATTTTATCCACGCCAGAGATGATATGCAGTTATATTCTGGATCACATTAACTGAGGTAGAGTTATATCTTACGATCCTTTACTATCTGTGTGTAGACAACTGTCATGTTGAATAATATTTTACATCATATAGGCTGTCAGAAAACTACATTTTTGTGATTAAAAAAAGAAAGTAATATAAGATAACAATGAGGAAATGATAGAACAGATAGTGTTCTTTCCTCGGAAAAAGAACCATAGAAGTTAGAAGAAGAATAGAAGTGAGAAAAGAGGTTTTGATGAAGCGAGGAGAAATGATGACAAATGGCGATGGTAAGAGAATCGAAAAAAAGATTTGTAAAATATTTGGAGTGTTCTGTTGTATGATTATAAAATACATAAAGGAGAATATCAACAGATTGTGGAGGCCTACACTCGTAAGATGTGTGTGTGACGTAAGATGAAGAAAGTAAGTTTGATTGACAAGAAAACGAACTCGGATGTATTAAAAAGACGGCAAAAGAAATGGCTGGTTTAAGTATTGAGATAAAGGGTATTGGTAAAGAGAATAATCGAGAGTAGGGTGGAAGGGGAGAGACAGTAAGACAAAACAAAAGATGTTAGATGATATAACGGGCGGAATAGGTTATGAAGAAATAAAGTAAAGGGCGTAAAGTAGGATTTTTTGTGTACTCGGACCTACCGCTAGAAGATTTGATGTATAATTTTTTACCGATGCTTAGTATTTAACTCTGTAATAAGTGCAGAAGTGAATACGATAGGTCTAAAATGTACATTCCCGACTACGAGTAATTGATAGGAACCTTTTACATATCACCTATAATTTCTTCAATAAAAAATTAAAAAATTTAATTCCTGAAAAACTATATCAGGATATTCGGGAATTTGAGGTAGTTAGTGATCAAGAAAGATCAATGCATCCTTACTCACAGGTAGAATATTTGCTATGCTTGTGAAATATCATGACCTCGGTACAATAACTTACAAGATTAAATCTCAAATCAAATAACACACAGTAACGTGAAAATATTCAATAATTATTTTTCACTAACTGCACTCTCTCACTGATGAAAAATAGAAAAGGAGGTTTTATAGCGATAGAAGCATGTCTTATAATTTTTAATCGAACAAATGATAATAAAACTGATATTCGTAAGAAAACGTGTTAATATTAATAGCGATAAGGTGAATGGTGGCAGCTTTTGAAAACAGTTTTATCCTAGATGTTCATCTTTTACATGTCAAAGAACGCATCTTTCGTAACATTTCATTTTATCTCCATATCAGAAAAGAGCCAAGCAGATGCTCAGATGTACGGATAGCATCTTTAGAAGTACTAAATACGAATACTATTAAATTCAATATCTTCGTTCCTCTATTACATGATCATTATCCTCATGAGATAGAAAGAGTTGGGCAGAAGTGATAGCGAGCGGCGGGGACGCGGGAGGGATAATTTCTAAGGGAATAGAGATGTGGACGTAAAAAGAGATGCTAAACGCTCCTGAAGGAGTTAACGAAGTTTCCGTATAGACAGCGCGCGGCGGCAATTAAAAGAGAATGGAAATGTGACTCATTTGAAGAGTTGGAAGGGAATAAAGTGTGAGAAAGAACGGAAGGGTACCATTCCAAACTCATTACGTGGGAGCTTGAGGCTCGTCTGTTGGAGACATGCCGCACTTCCCCTTTCGAGCATCCTTCTTTCTTCTCTTCGGGGGCCTTTCTTTCTCTCCGCCTTTCGTCACACTCTTCAATTACTTCCCTCCCCATTCCTCTCCAAAACAATGGAGCAACGACGAGCGCCTTTCGAGTCCTTTCTTCCGCTCTTGGTAACTTTCTCGTCCGCCCCAGATGCCGAGGAACAATTGTCGAGGAAGGCCGTCCCGCGACGAAATCATTTTCCTTTAAAACGTTTCAGTCGTTAGGTCTCGACTCGCATGGAAATTTTCTCGCTTGCCCGTGACAAACACGTGTCCATCGTCAGGTTCCGATGGGGTTGCGCGCTTGCAAATGAAACGTGGAAGTAAGAAAATGCCGATTATGTATTCATGTCATGAATACTTTATAAAGTTTTACTCAATAGGTTCATATACTCAATAGCTTTAATTTGTGGAATTCCATAGCTAAAAGGAAAGAATAATTCTATAATTGCGAACTGGCAGAACTGCTCGTTGACTTCCAACGTGGAAGTAGGAATTCATACAATGCTGTTGTTTAATCTATTGATGGCTTCATTCTGAATTCCTTAGTATTATTAGTAAAAATATGGCTTAGTAAAATTCAGGCATTTCCGTTCAGCATCAAGTACATAATGGTACTCCTAGAGACCATCACATGATGAGATACTTTATGTCAAACTCATTAGTCAATAAGTTCTGATTTTGTCATCAATCTGTTTCTGCCAATTTCTCATTTAACATGTGTTACTGTAATTCTCAGTTTAATTCTCTGAAGTAATTCTAATAAAAATACATCATGAAATTGAAAGAGGAGAGCATCTGACGTCTCTCACGACAGCTTAGACATTCATTCTAAGATCAAACAATCCGTTTCATCGATTCGTGATGCATAGCGTAAAGCGTCACACGGTTATTTATATTCTTAATCAACCATAAAAACTTTTTGATCATAGTCTGGTTCGAAACTATCAATTTGACAGCTATCAATCGTGTAAGATACGATTATGCTTATCATCAAGGGATTGAGGATACTCCTCAATGTGTTAAATTTAGAAATTCGAGTTTTGTTTTCAGTGATGGAGAAAGGTTATCATACTATTCTGTTGAGTCTATAATCAGGGAACGAGAAGTCACTCACTGTCACATTTTATTCCTCATATGACTATCACCTAATCTAAGTACACGAGAGCGCAAAGGGCAATGACATAAGCTCGATTTCAACAACGACATCTTTCGTCGAGTGATGATTTTCGATTTAGAAATATCCAATGAAAATTCGCATAATCTGGACCAGGTTTCTTCAATTTTCCAATTCAACTTCAATTACTTCCAGGTTTTTTTTAAGTAAACGTTCGTGAGCGACAATTGGTGGATTTTAGAGTAGGGTACCATTTATTTACAAAATATATATAAATACCACAAAGTAAATCGCAATAAAATGACCGAAGTTAACCGGCCAATGTCAAAAATGAACAATGGAATAGCTCTGATGGCGTAACTTGGCGAAACCGGTTAAATCCTGTCATTTTATTGTAATTTATGATGCGGAATTTGTACAGATTTAATGATTTAATAGTTATATTCGTTTATATTTAGTGAACGATAAAAATTGTAGTTTAATTTTATCTTTTACAATACTTGTCTCGCCTTTGTATAAATTATTTCAAGTTTGCAAAAGAAATAAAGCTAACGAACGATAAAAGGAAACTTTACATTTATATTTATTGGAAAAATTTCAACTCCAATTTCTATTTGAAGGGGTCGAACCGGAATGAATGAATGAATGGATACACTTTATTAAAGCGAGGTTATGCCCAAGTTGGCCTCTCTTCCACCCAACCTTTACTTTCACCTCACCTTATGACCTTATGGTGTATGGAAAGTAGCCTATTATCCGCGAAGGGAAGACCATTGCTAAGTTGTTTTGACAAGAAAGTAAAGCTAGTCATTTTCTCGATTTTTACGTGAACACTTTCGTACACCCTATTGTTTATGCATTTAAAGAATGAATACCGTTTAATATTGATCGAACAAGTATATTATTCAGTATTATTATTCATTATGATAAATGGTATTTTATTCATGTTTTGCGGAATAAACAGTCGCTTCTTTTGGGATGATATCCTAAGCATGATTCTTGATATTTCATTGCTAGATATCCATTGGCATAAGAGACATTGCTAATGTTTTTTTTTATGAAAAAGTTGTTACTGGTACTATTACTAAAATACACATCCATAACCAGTGTTAATATTAAGATACTCGTTAGCAATATAACATTGAAAATGTCATGAGATACGTGATATGAGGTCTACTACTCTACTACTCTCTAATGACCTAGTAATAGTATGTGGGAATGACGTAGTAATTGCTGTATTTCTTCCTACAATAGTGGAAATGGGTGCAACTAACTGAACAGCCCACATTTGAACCGATTCAATTCCAGAAATCACCCTAATACTAGATCTCACCCTTATACTAGATCTATATTTTTAAATACATTTTTAAATGACAAAATTATTTCGTGAGTTTCCGGTTAAAGAAAAATGCTACATTTATAGATACGACAAATGTACTGTGATATCAAAAATACTTATCTAGGTGTAATTATTTAATTAAGTCATCGAATTCATACATTTGCAATTCATACATATTAATGCCATAATTGTTAGAATGTATCGCGGTCGGCGATAACTTTGGTCCCATGATCTGGTGGAGATTTCGGTTTCACATCTTCTCAACGATCGAAACATACGCATCCAAAGCAACTCTCGCGACGAACATTTTATCTCACAGCTTTCTCCCTGCAAAATATTGCTACGAATCAAATGACTAACCCACGATACTTATCACAGATTCGGCATATTTATCAGCAATTGGTTACGGAAAATACGCTTAGCCGACGCGACTGAAATTGACCCCGATCTGGTCCGCATTCTTACTCATATCCGAGGAGATAAAATGATGAGGAGAGCAAATGAGGCGAACGGGAAATCCGAAAATCGTCAGAGGAAAAGGAAACTCGGGGAAATCCAAAGGGAACCCTGTCGGTAGAACGAGGTCTATCTGAGAGAATCGCAGAACACGATAACGTGCGGACTTACGATCGTGGATGGCGAAGGTTCGACGGGACCTGAGGAAGGAGAGTCGGAGTTTCGTGCGCACGGAAACCTTTTAAATAGTTTATATAAATGAGTGTTTGTGCGTCCCCTTTGTTTGTTGTGAGGGCAGCGAAAGAAAGGGGGTCATTGTGTGAGGGAGGAGAGAGAAGATTCTGGTAGAATGGAGGGTTTGATAGGAAAGGATGTCCCAGAGGGAGAGAAAGAGGGAGAGAGAAGGGCACCGTGGGGAACCACTGATGGTGCGTGGGGGAGGCGAGATTGTGAGGGGATGGAAATGGGCGGGTTTGGGATTAAGGTAAGTTTGGAAGCCTCGGAATATATGTGTTTCGGGAATGACGCAGAAAGAAAGAGAGAGGGATATTAGCGACAAGGATAACGATGACGGTCCTCCTCCGAGATTTGCCAATCTGCCTCTTACTTTGTGATGGAATAAGTTTAATTCATCGTTATTATTTCTTTAACAGAAACAGGAACCTCCAATTATATCCGTTTCAGTTATATTAACGATCACAAACACACGCGATGTACACAAATACCCGTGCCTTAGCCCGGAAAATTCATTTAGCCAGGATCTGAACCCGAAACCCCAATCCCGGGAAGTTATAAGGCTAGTTCACTATTTCGTCACCGAAGTCAGTATTTTGAAGTTCTAATGCTTATTGGAACTTGGTTCCAAATTTCAGTCTCTTTAAGTTTGACCATGTATTATTATGATTGGTATCCAAACTGTAGCTACGCTCTATGCTTAACTGCAGTCTGTTATATCCAACCATGCACACATACAGACTTCCATATATAGAAAATTCTTGCATATTATTTTATAGAATAGGAAGCAACTTAAGATTGATATATATTAACTCTTTCGGCTATCCAAAGAGAATTTATTTTACTAGCCCTTCAAGAAATTTATGCAGAATACAGAAATCTAAGGCTAACGTCAAGAACAACTGGACTAGCTTTTCACATTTTCAGAAGTCTTCGAATTCAGGATTCTTTAATACGAGGCTTAGCCAAAAAGTAATGTCCCACATTCTTTTCCAGCCAAAACCAATGCTAGTTATTCGAAATGGTAGGTTCACATTTTTTGACGTTTTGTGCGTTTATGTGTATAGTTTCAGTTTTCTCTTGCAGATAGCATAGCTTAGGAAGCTTTCAAAATGGAGTAAGTAAGCTGATTTTAAGAAATGTAGAATTTTCATCGATAAGTCGAGGGAACTATAGGCGTTAGATTACCTCAGGGTAGGGATGATGTTTGGGCAAGATATTTTTGTATTCAAATGAAAAATTTTCAGGAAGTTGCGCTTCATAAGAGACATACAGTTTTCGAGGAAGATATTTGTACGTAGTTTTAAGCAAAGAGAAGTTTGATACATGTACGGGATGTATAAATAAAATAAGCTTTGGAAAGCCATAGGGATTATTTATGAGTCAAATTTATGATTCTAAACTCGTTTCGGATTTTGAATAAGACATCTTATCTTTCATTTCGTCTTGAAATTGTCATTTTGCAAAATTTTACTGCCTTCTCAAGAATTTTAAATTTGACTTATTTCTTTAGGGTTTACGTGGTTTGAAATGATGGGTATTTATTATACTGAAAAATGACCAAATGATAACGATTTATTCTCATTAGTGTATTTTTTAAATCACCATTTGCTTCGCCTTGAACGAATAATTTTAGAGACGAAAGAGGAAACACTAAAAAAATGCTAGTATTCTCAACAATACTTTCCGATCACTATACATAATTAATCCTATGATTTGACTAAAAATGTCGGCATCGATAATTTCTTGCTAGAGAGGATGCCCCTCAGATTTGATTTTTTTAAACATTGCGCACTTGTCTTGGTTATGTAATGTTTGCATAGAAGCTGGAGAGCTCCCGAGACCGTGTCTTAGGGCGTAGGATGGTTTGTGTCCCATAAGGGGACCATGTCACTTTATTAGACGCCGCTTGCATAGAGCGAGCGATTCCTGGGGGCCTGTTCCGTTGAAAGGACACGCGTCCTCGTTAATGTTCACTTAGCCATGGATGGTTATTACTCACGGGGGTCCTGTCGTCAACACTCTCCAAACCTTTCAATTACGAAAATGGAGATTTTTCCGCCACGAAGACACACTGCCTGAATACCACATCAAAGATCATGGAGAAGTGTCGTTTATGTTTTTATTTACCTCTTTCTGCCAATAAAGCGTGATTTTTTAACATGTAGTAATGGTATATAAGGAAGATTTACTCTTTTACACAGATCAAGTATGAGGAGCATTAAACTTTTCATGAAATTATTCGGCGAGAATTTAAGAACATGTATTTATTAATATACAAATTACTTCCATAAAATATTCATAGTTAACAATCATTTAATTTGCCAATATCTATCAATATAGGAAACATTTTTGCATTTTTGCGAGCATACTATTAAATATACCTAATCATATATTAAATCATGCGAAATATATTTCATTATTTTCAGGAGAGTTCTACAAAGACTGGCTGAGTGGATTTTTTAAACTGTGATAACGAGAAAGTGATAAATTGAAAAGTAAAAGAATCATTTAATTTTACAGAATGTTATTAAATATTTGGTACCTGCGAAGTTATTCACAGATAGCGTACTTAGGTTCAACTTGGATTTATTAAAATGCACCTTTCTTCAGTTAATCTCTATTTTTTAGGTCGACCAATGAATTTTTTCTTCCTTCACCAACTGATTTTGATAACGAATGATGTTTCAGTATCGACTTTCTCGAGATACATTTGTCAAATAGGAATATTGCTGATGATTTTATGTGTATACGAAAATTTAGACCATCGTCTGCTTGCGTGAAATTGAAAAAAGATTCGTACTTTAGATTTGACCCCACATTTTTCCAAGGGATTACAGGTGTGAAAAATAGCGACATGAATGGGATTCTAACCCAAGTCTCAATCTTTCCGGGCAGGTATTCTATTGGACGAAGAGACGCGGCATGTTAGTTAGAATAAGTTAAGGACCGAAAGTTAAGAATACTTGCCCGGAAAGTGGGAAACCTGGTTTCAAGTCTCAGTCATGTCGCTATTTTTCACAATTGCTATTCCTCGGGTTTTAGCCGCACGGCTCTTCTGAGCTTTGTGATTCCCTTTTCCCTATTCTCCTGTTTTCTATTGGATTTCTGGAAATTTCAAATTCATATTCTAAAAGGCGACAGTCGTTATAAAGACTGAGTATAACTAGGAGATTAAGAAAAATGAATAAAAATATGAAATTGATTGAAAATCTGTTTTGCTGATAAAGAATAATTCTGCTTACCATAGAAAATTGATTCAAATAAGGAAGGAAGATTCGAAAGTAACGTGCTATAGAATTCTTTAGAAGCTGAATCACAAAAACAACCCAGTATTTTTATCAACCGGTACGAAAAAATCAATTACGAAATAACGCTGTAAAGTATCTCGTTTTACTTAGCGATGACAAAATCCCTTAGTCACTAGAGTTTAAAGTTCCGGAGTATTATTAATTAGCCAAAATGCTATCGATAGCAAGTTTCCAAATCATGAAATACGTATACCCAAACCTGACAAAAACGGCAATATTCTTTAATTATTACGCAAGATTGGGGGGCAACATAATTTTTAAGTTTTGTGTTTTTGCGTACGAATTGCAAACCAAATTTGTAAATTTGCGCCAACCTCCTGAATATTCGCCTACCGAATCCGAAATACAGCGAAATCTTCATGAGCCGGAAAATTCGTTGGTAGGGTCACTTGTTAGCAATATTGTCATTGTAGTTATCATATAGCGGCATAGAACCGAGAGGAAGCCAAAAGTAAATGTTGTGAGGATGGTAGGGGTGAGTCAAAGATACGGAAGCGATAGTAGATAGAAACACATCACGCCAGGACGCATTTCTCGGTTTAAGGGCACACTCCAGCGCACGTCCCTCCTTCCACGGCGACCTCCCGAACGCCTTCCGCCAAACCCCTCGGGGAAGGGACGGCTCAGGAGGCGCTGGTCTGCAGCCGGATAAAGAGAAGGGAAGGGGGAGGGGAGGGGCGGGGGGCGATTTCATTGCTGATTTTACACGCTCAGTTGTGCCGGATGGAGAAAGGAGGGATATTGGGAGGGAAACGGGTGCCCTGGGAACAGTGGGGTGCGGCCGGGTGCGAGGTGCGGCACCGAAAACTTTTGAGGGGAGAAAGTGATGAGGAGATTGCATACTAAAGTGCGAGGGGAGGGTTCATGTTCTCCCCTCTTCTCATCGCATACTTTTACGTTTCAATGGCCACACACTTCGGAGCTGGTGTAAGGTTTTTTATTTCTCCGTAGGATTAGGGTGTCGAGGGATTCGGATGGGAGGAAGAGGCGTTGGTCATTAACGATGAGTCGACTGTGATTGCGGCACGGATAAAAATGTATAAGGAACGCGGTCGCATAGTCTTTACGTCACGGAAGACGGTTCAGTGATTTTTCGGAATTAGGAATGCCTTCGAGGGTGTTTTTACGGGGATGCGAGGAGAACAGAGATTAATGGTATTCCGCCCCGAGATATTCTCCGTGGAATAACTCTTGCGTAAGGAATGGACTGGCTGATTATGGTTGGGGACAGATGTGCCACTGTGTTCATGCAAACGGAAGAGATCTGTGTTCTTTTATTAAGAGGGGAAATTAAAGCAACGTGTCTATTTGAGGAGGTTGATTCACTCGAAACCGTGAAATTATTGCTAGAATTAGTTATGATTCATAAAAGTGAATTTTCAATGAGTGTGGTCAGTTGAAATAATATCGAACCTACTTTTTTATTAGATATGCGGATATCAACGAACCAAAATTCATAACAATTAGATATGAATATAAAACTTATATATGCGTATCTGGAGAGGAATCTGTTGCTATTATTGATTATTTTGTGGATGAATTTAGCATTTAAAGGCGTTCTAAAACCAGTAAAGTTGTTTAAAAGAATTATGAACTATGCACACGCCACTTAGTAGTAGAAGTACACTTGTTATCAACACTAACTCATTTAAATACATATAAACAGGTACATAATGTCCTCAGCTGTCGACGCACCTTAACCATACTACTACTATTAGGACAGATGCTCTCATTGACTTAAATGTGTAACAGATTAAGGATAGTAGCTTCAAATTTTAGAAGCTACATCAATATTTGGTCATTACAACCCTTCTAATAGTTTCTTGATTTTTAGCATATGTGAAAACTCAAGTTAAGACTCGCTTTACATATTTTTGCGACCGAATATTCTGCTTTGGCATAAGTAGATTCCAAGTACTTTTGATATGAAATTTGGGAAAATTCTTTGCGATAAGAAGAAAAGATGATGGAAATGAGTAATAAAATTAGTACTAAAATGAATTTCAGACTTTGTTGTCAGGTAATATTTAGTTGTTGGACAACCTTTTCGATAAACATCCGTAATCCATAAATTAAAGAAATATTTATGAAGGCATATAGTTTACACCTTTTTCTTCTTTATGGGATTTTCATGGCGAGAGTAGCTTATATTTGATCATTTTAGGCGAAATTTGTCGAAACGTCTAACTTGAAAGATTCACTAAGAAGTATCTATATATGTGTATGACATGAGGACAGTATATACATACCACTTCATTAATTTTTTGAGATTAATAATGAAATAATTACCATGAATACCACAAGCGTTTTAATCATGCGATGAAATTTGCTTTCCCTTACTCTATACTTAAAACAGGAAATACTCGTATTTTCACTAACTTGTCAATCATTAGTTTGCTTACTCTAAACATTTAAATCTCTTTTGGAATGCACTCGATGCAAAATGTATCTTCTGATTCGGAATAGAAACCGTTAGATGAATGAAAAAAAACGCGGAATTCCACATAAAAACACAGTTATGTTTGGACATATAGAATGCACATATATGTTTGCGGGGTAACAGATCCAAATAGAGACAGAACTTTGCTGCTCTCGCATTTACAATTATACAAAATAGTGAGTGCAAATAATCTTTCTCTATCCATCGAGCGGAAGGCAGAATCAGACAATATTCCACGGCGTCCGAATCAACGACAAAATACTTTAACTCCACAAGAGTAAATATTGGTCGAAAGTATTCCTGCCCTCCGCAATGGAACCCCATCCCTCGCGAATTGCGCCTGACGGGGGCAGATGTCGCGGATGACGTGGACCGGGGCAACTGCGGCATCCTCGTCTCAGTGGGTGGGTGCAGTGGACGTGAGAAGGAGAGACACACATACACATTGTCGTCGTGGGACCATCGCACAAGTCCCATGAGCGGGGGAATACGGTTCCCCACGGCCTGGCGAGAAGGAAAGCGCACAAGGGGTTCCGTAGATAGGCCGACGAGACATAAAGGGGTGGGCGGACCCGAGAGGACGGAGATGGATAGGCTGGATGCTGCGGGGGTAGATTTTGGGGCGCGCGCTCCTCGTGGGGTCGCTTGACAAAGGGAAGACATGAGGGAAAGGGAATGGTCCAGGCGTTGATAAAACGGGTGCGGGGAGACGATAATGCGAGCGGTAGAACAAAACTTATTTATTCCTTCGAGTCGAAGAGTGGCATATGGATGTGGTGACGAGTGGCTGTGATTTTTTTCGGGGACACTTGCGTTTCGTTTCATAAGGCCACTCCCTGACGCGTGTTGAAGCGGTAGCAACGCCCTCCTCCCCGGTTACTGAGAGAAAATTAGGTTAGGGATACAAAAACTCTGACTTCGCTGAGTGTATTAGGGAGTTTATTGGGTTTTGATGCGGATGTGATTTTCGAATCATAGTGATGCGTTATGGTCTATGGACACAATGACAAATTTTCAGAAGGCCACTTATGGGCATGAAGTTCTCGAGAGATTGAATTCCAAAGAATCGAGAGCAACATCTGGAAGTTTGATTTTTGATAATAAGAAAGCCCTTATGAGAATGTTAATGCTTGAGAAGTGTCGTAGTTCGTAATATGTATAAGGAAGTGGGTTATGAAATAGATGCATTGAATTGGATTGAAAAAGAGATGAAATTCTAAATCGTCAAAACTATAATTTCAGAGGGGTGTAACTAGGTATATACAAAGATTAAAGATTCAACCATATTTCGAATTTGAGGTTTCCTTTGGATTCGATTTCGATTAAAGGAAATTGATTCGCGGATTAATATTCACCTACGCGCATCATTTATATATAT
>KZ308337.1:520803-565125 GCA_000376725.2 Ladona fulva | reverse complement strand
ATATATATTTTTTTTTTATTTTATTTAGTTTTTTTTTAAGTTTAAGGAATGGTATTTTTTATATTCTCATGTATTTTTATATTCGCCACCATTTTCTATATTTCCCCTCGTTTCATGACAAAAACTCCCTAGAATCAGATGCCAACAGGAAAAAATAGTAATACATGGCTAATTAATATTACCCTTCTAACGCATATTTTGCCAAAGGAAAGTACATTTGGCTTTTTATCCGTAAATATAGCCTTATCAACCTCAACTTAAGCAAGAAGGCACCGGATCTCAAGAAACCCTCCTTTCCACAAATGAGGCTACCTGTCTGCGGTAACATCTCAGAACCCTACCGGTTAAAATGTAGTGTAATTGTCGTTTCTCCTAGCGCAACATTAGCTGACTTCGATCCCATATCCCTCCGTAGAAGATAGCTACGTCTAACAAAGATAAAAGGCAATGAAAGATTACGCAAATGTATTAAATATTTATATAATATAATATATTTAGATGTAAATATAAAGAGCATATTGTTTTTTGCGATCCCTTGTTTGTTTTCCGATATGGAAACACATAGGAAATCGTAGTTAGACGAAGTATCATTACAGGTTTGGAAGGTGATCTGATTATTTACCTGTTTTTGTTAGCAGAACACTGAAAATTAATATAACTACATATCAGACACAAAAGTGCGCGTATCTGTAATTTTACAGAGGCTTATGAATATTAATATATAAATCAATCGAGATTGTATATTATTATCAAGAGAAAATAAGTAATCGACCGCCGATAAAATATTATAAGAAATATGTTATGAAAATGTAAATAAGGCAAATGTTATTAACACCAAAACACCATGAGTTGTTGTGGTAGCAGTCTTGTAACATGAAAAGGCTTGTTACACGGTCTCACTTCGTTCGAGTCTCGTTTCGTTTTCGAACATCGGCAGAATAAAATACAGAATTAGATATTACAATAAAAGGATAGTAAAAAGTTCATTTTCATCAATATCAAATTCATACAATAAAGGGAAAGTTTCAATTCAAAGATATAAAAGTAGAGTATCGCGAGAAAGATCCAAGGTCGATTCATGTGAGGTTAAATTTGATGGAGATTCAGGGAACGACTGATCTGATTGTGATATAGTAACGCGACGTATTTCATTAGTATGATTACGATTCAATGGAGAATTGAGTACAATGCTGTCCTTTTGGGAATTTAGAGTGCGGAAAAGAGTTAGGATGGAAGGTGGAGTGAGGGAATTTCAACAAGGGTAGATTAAGAGAGGAAAGAGACAAGGCCTTTTATTTAGAAAAAAATGAGGGAGAAGGGCTGTGCGTGGGAGAGAGTGCATTACTTTTTTGGCCGAAAAGGGCAGAAGGCAGGAGATTATTGGGACGAGGGAGGGGAAGATATGAAGAGGGAAGAGAGAAGCGAATAATTTGAATTTTCTCCCAAGTCCCATGTGCCCTGTTGCGTCCACGCTTGCTCTTTCCTCTCTTATAAAAATTCCACGGCACTATACCTCTCCCCCAACTTACCCCTCCTCCAAACCCCATCCGCCGTAATTTTTTAGAACATTCGACATACTTTCGCCTACTGCTGTACGCTACCTTTTCCTCTTCACAATTATCAACTCCCTCTCAAGTCTTAAAAAGTTCAGAGGTAATTTCCAGTGGGAATGATTTTATACACTGTCAGAACAAATAATCCTCTACGCTATTTTCCCAACAATTTTCACAGGATGTGCATGCTGATTATTTTTTCAAATTTCTACAGCAATGTATTAAACTACAAAAAATCTATCACAAAAACATAGTTACTTAATTGATTAGATGGAAAAGATTAGCAGAAGGATCCTTAGTCAATTATGACTGATTAGCTGCTGCAATTTTTCCAGACATTCACTACCTTTGAGTTACTACTCTACAATTAGGGTTTTCTTTCCTCTGAGCTCTATTCTCAAATTTTTTTGGTTTTTATTGACAAAGTTACGGAATATATTGCCTAGAGATATACGTAGAAAAGAATAACTGTTATTCTTCTCTCCCGAAGATGGCAACGTAGTTGCAAAAATACGTATTGAGAACAATAATTGCAAAGCGCGACCCGCAGAACCCTAACCCCTGGTGGTTGGAATTTTCCAATGGTTAGTTTACTCTCAAACAACGACTTTTTGGAGCTTTTCTCAAACTCTTATGTCTTACCACTTCCTTATTACTTTTCCTTAAATATTCTAAATTTCTCGAAAAATTTGAATCCTGAAACTAAGTAAAGTAATTACCTGAAACCCAATTTTTATGTGTATATACACCTTTCCGGTATGTCGAGATTAAAATAGTATCTAGACATCAAAATGGAAAGAGATAAAAGTTCGTATTTCGAAAATTTCCTATGTACAGCAGTTCGTAAGTCGAGGTACCGCACGCCGAAAGGCAATTTGCAGGGTACATATATAGATGCAGTCGTACCACTGTACTAACGTTTAAAGACCCATCATACAAATTTATCAATCTTTATAATTTTAAGCTGCTGACATATCTTCAGAATCTGAAAATAGAAAAAACGGCGACACCAATGTTATAATTCATTTAAGGGTTTCTCTTTAGGTTTCCAAGGATCTTTCAGTAACAACTGATTTGGAGTGTACGCTGGAAAGATTATCACCGCTAGCATCTCTGCCCCTCCCATCATCGGACCCTCATAACTGATGTCATAATTTGTCCCTTTTTATCAACAACGTTAATTTAGCTCCGTTTCATGGATTTTAAGTTTCGTTCTATTTCATCCCTCTCGCATTCGACCGATAAATGAACGGAAGTGGAAATGTGGAATCATATCTCGGAATGTAATTACATTTTACTTTAGTAATATTAATGACGGGAGATTATCCGTTATCGGTGAATCCCCTGAACAAATACATCGACATAAATCCTCCCCTCATTACGGTACCTAAAATATCATGATTACGGAGAAAAAGAGCAAAAGGAATGAAAGAGAGCCATTGCACCAATTTTGAATGCGTTAAATATTTCATGCTCCTGATTATAAACATCAGATAAGGGTTTAGATATCAAGTTAGAAAATTACTTAAGCGGTGTTTAAATGCATAAAATGCTTATCTCTGTGAATATTTTGAACCAGGAGAGATATATTTACCGAGGAAATCTATCTGGATTTTGGTTGAATTTTCAAGAAATATTAGCTGAGGTTCCGAAAAAAAGAAAGATAGTATTGACAAACTTCCAAAAGATAGGATTAACTTAAAGTTGTTCTTTTTTAGCACCTACTTAAGTAATTACGAAAGTCTTTTGTAATTGATAAATGGTGAATTCCATTCCGTAACAAATAACCAATGCAGAGGCACTGACCTAGATAAATAATTTATTTCTCAACTCATTAAGAGTTTTATTTATCTCTTTAGGGAGAAGAACAAGTCTTTATTAACATTGAGATTAGCCTAATTTTTCTATACACATTTGAATGAACTTAGCGTAGATTCTCTAGGGAAAACGGACATGAATAAAGTCTGACATCACCGGGACTCAAACAAGGAACTACCTCATGCCGGTTGGCCGCTCTAATCAAATACGCTATCCAATCAAAATATTTAATCTTTCCTTGCAAATTACTCTAGGCACAGATCTCACCGTGCAAAGTTATCCTTATTCCTTTTCCAGAACTCAGAGTTGACAAGATATCAAGTTTTTAAGTGGTCAGATGGTATACATAGTGCTCACCAACATATGTGCCACGACACTGTTGTGCGCCGCATTAAATCAAGAATACGATACTCTTCTAATTTTACATCATATATGCACTTTAATTGCCTTCATAAATATTGCATCGTTTAATGGGAAACTCATTATAATATTAACGTTATCCATTCGACACAAAGTGTCTCATTTTTCATTTGATTTACTTCCGACGGTAACGACAAGCGAAGCGAAGAAGAAGCGAAAATTTTAGTTTACCCGAAAGTTTGGGGTCATACCTATAATAAATGACGTGTCATAAATCAGTACGAACGACTTTATTGTGCAAAATGGGGAATAGAAATTTCCAACAAGTATTTAACCCTCAAATGTATGATATTTTTATATTTTAATCCGACACGAGTTTGCCGTAGAGGAGGGAAAGTCGGAAAGCGGCACATTTCCGTTGCGAAGGAAGTTCAACGCGCGAATACAGGAACATTAGACATTTATCTACGCAAATATCTCAGCAGTTGTGGAGAAAGAAGAGATTGCACTTATCATTTCTATAGCGACTTCTGCGTCTATTCATCTACAATCCTCATTCTTCCGTGCATTTCCTCCGCGCAGATCATCCACGCCACCTCTCTCTCGTGAAGGCGAGTGTTAGATATCGAGGGAAGGGGAGAGCGGAGCGGTGGGGGAGGCTCCGATCCCTTGCACCCATCCCTATGTATATTCATGGACCGCGATCGCTTATCGGGAGCTGCTCCACGCAGATAAGAGGGGGCGGCGGGAGGGAAACCCCTTCGGCTCCCGTTCGACGCGCACGTGACAGGAAAGCGCGACCGCCGCGCCCTCCTCCCACGGGCGGCCGAGCCATGAATCATGCCGTGATGGGGTGGAGAGGCACTATAGCGAATCTGGTGCACCCCTCCACGCATAACCTCCTCCATCTTCCATTGCCACCCCGATTCCGACTGTCCCCGTGGTCCCACGGAATCCGCACCGAATCACCATATCAACTGACAGGGTTTCGCATCCTCCCTTTCGTTTGTTTGATCGCTTTTTCCCTCTTTCCCTTCGACGGCTCTTTCACTCTCTCCATCGCGGCTGCCGATAAAGCAGTCGATGGAATTCCATTCCGAACGCGGCCTGTTTTTTCAGCCGAAGAAGTTCGATTTTTTCGAAATAAAAAAGGGCGGATAAACTCCGGCCGCTTTCATAATTCCTAGGTAAATGTCGTTACGCGGGGAAAAACGAAGAGCGCGGCGATGAATGAAATTTATGCCTCCCGAGGCTCGATTTATTGTTATTTACTCGGTTCGGAATCGAATCTGGAGAGATAAAGCCCCGAATGCGTGATTCTCAAAGGAGAATGCGCTATTGAAGGCATTGGGTCTGTATTTATTCTGAGGATATATTTTGATTTTTCAAGATTTTTACTTAGATGTGTGGTAACTTTTTTGCTTTATAGGCAACGCTTTGCATTAACTATAGCTTTGAGTGTTAATGCGATTCCGGGTTCCAATAGTAGCTTAGACCCCGTGTTTTAATTTTTTCCTGTTTGTGATAGGAGTTTAGGATACGTTTCTTTTTCATGATTCAGCCTAGAGGCCGGTTTGAACCCCTTTCCGCCCACCAAAAGCTCCAGAAGCAAATGCGGCTCATTAACTACCGCGAGGAGTGATATTGTTTGTCTTTGCTTTCCTGTGTCGGCGTGCTATGGACGGAAAAAGTCCATCATAGCAAAATGAAGCATAAAAGAAAAATCATAGCAAAATGACCGTGTTAATGTAGCGTTTTATAGCATTCAATGACTAGTGACAGAGATTAATGCTAATATTCAGAATCACTTTTTTCAGAGGTTTTTAACGAGAGACACGAATAAGTCTGAGACGAAAGCAAATGAAAGGAACCATGTGTCAGAAGACAATTTATTAATATTTCATTCTTTAATGTCTCGTTGTAGGAACTCTGCAAAGATATCATAAGCCAAAACATAAAAATCAGGAATTTAAATTACTGATTTTGATGAGCGGTTCTTCTTCTAGCCGCTCTCAAAGATGAATTGTAGATTCGGGTTCAGTGGTCCTAACTATGCCACTTCTCACCGTGTCTGTACACGCATACTTAACTTATAGATTGCGTTGAAGATTACATTTTTGGAAGGGCAAATTATTGTGCGATAAGTACAGGAAAGTTGAAAATAATTATGAAATTATTTGTCTTCTGTACTTATAATCAACATGCGTACGAAAGATTTTAGGTGCCTTATCGCGGCTTTTTTCGGCATTAGTAATATTTAAACAAAGATTTGTTGGCGTGTTTTTATGAAAACAAAAATTTAATACGGATTATAGAAAATGTCGTGTAGGTAGAGGCTACAAAGTTTTAAGAATATCTGTTGCAGGTGGTGCACCATGGGTAAATTTAAGGGGGGATTGAACGGAAAGATCAAGCCATAAAATGAATACAAAAAGGCTTCCATAAAAATTCGTACTGTGGGAAAAAGGAATTTTTCATTGTCATTGGTGACAAACAGTACTTTTAGGAGAGTCGTAGTACAAACCTTCAGTGGGCGGTGTTCTGGCCAGTGGTTAGAGTTACCACTTGAAAAGTGATAGACCTGGGTTCGATTCCAAGATACGTCGAATTTCTTCACCTCTATTTATCCTTCGTTTTTCGGACGCAGGCGTAACATTTTTCCTTATCCATATACAACGGGCACAGGGGTGATTAGGCAACACACACAACTAAATAGTACCGGGTATTGCCTATTCTCCAGGATAAATTCATGGAGGATCTCTTCTCCAAGCAGTCTTGCGTAGACTTTGTCGTATCGTCCACTTAACTATCATCCAAGTGGCATAGCATCTATTATTATTTATCCAGTGATAACAATTTTAACGCAGACTGAGAAGGATTACCCTATAATTATGCGCATTTTTATGTTGCTTTGGGGTTAACTAAGAAAGCATAAGTAGATAGATTTCGATTAGCCATACAGTGAGTGTATTTAGGTGAGTAGATGAAATCTTAAGTGAAAATTACATACGTTATATGATTGATTTCATATAGGGAAAATTTTAAAAAACTAAAGACATCGAAAATTAGGAAAAAAGAGAAATAAGCAAATTATCAATATTGAAATATTGCTTTGACGGAAAGCTTACGAATTAGATGCATTTGGCCAATGAAAATTTTTATTACACTAGATGTAATAATTAATATTTGATGAATAGAGAAGGAGGAGCTGATTTTTTTCGGATATAATTTTATCAAATATTTTTTAAAAATTTCCTCCTCTTTTTTCATTAAAAATAAATTCAATCGTCGAAGCCTTAAATTTCTGGAATTCCGATTTCTTATTTCACCATGTTTTATTAAAAATAACTTTGATGTTGTATTTCAGCAATGAATCAGTTTTAAACGCAAGGACAAAAGGTATATTGTAGGCAAAGTTAAGTTTCTTTTGGCAGGGAATTGTCTACCTAAAAACCACGCAATCTCTCACAAATATTAATGGATCGTACTTTCGCTCCCTTTTTTGTGGTATTCAATCACTCCCTTTTTCTCATTCCTCGAGAATGACAGCATCAGTCACGCCAACAGATATTAATTTAATCGATCACGGAACGATTATCTTTTGTTTATTTCTTGATTGAGTTTCTCTGTTAGTAGACAACGTTTCTTGTTTTCAAAAGACGGGCAAAAGGCGAAGTGTTTCATAATTTTATCTTTTTTACCTTGCTTTTAAAGAGTAGATCGAAGAAATTTATTCGAGTGTAATATACCGACTGTCAATCTGATCTCTTAAAATATCACCGATTTTGCTTAATTTTAGAAGTTGGAGGAGAAAAAATAGTTAGTGAATTTCCGTCAATTTTTTTTTTCGAGCCAGTCAGCGTCGAAATTTACGTTGGTTTTCGCCTCTTCTTATAAAATACGGTGTTTATTAATCGGGAATCAAGAATCGGTTTATTAAATTGTGTATGGAAAAATATGGATGTCTTGATATGATCAGAGTTCTATTACTTGGTATCTAACTTAGGCTTTCGTTGAGGTAGAAGTGAAATTTTAGGATGTATTTAGTAACTACAAGTTACTATCTCATAGTCAGAACAAAGAAATAGACGCTTCAAGGACATATGTCCTGTCCTCACCATCAGTACCTTGCCTTCTCTAACATGCAAAACTGTGTTAAAATGGAACAGACGCAGGGATATAGCGCTGGAGGTAAAGTAAGGGTAAATAAGTACGTTGTGTATACCAAAACGGTCTATAAGGGGGAGGATCTTATGGTTCGAGTCAGTAATGGGAGTCCCTCTGTGACCTTGAAGCGCCAATTGTTTTGCTTTCAACATTATTGTCGGTTTTCAAAATGTATTCAAGTCAGAATTTTGCAATAATATAATTATACAGGTAGGTCAGCAGGCGTAGCAATTTTCAGATTTCTAAAACAAGTCTTTGAATATAAAAAAATCAACACTTATTTTAACATTACTTTCGCTCCAAAAGATAATTACAGCCTGCTTTTGAATAGTTGCTAACCAATTTGAATTTCATTTCCGCCTTCTTGAATGAAATGATGTTCACATATTTTTTCCACTTATCAAATAGCATTAAGGGCAGTTTAATTAGTTAACCATGTCGTAATTATTAATGCCAATCATGAAATTACGTCATGCGACGCAATGAGAAATTAACAGTATGTCCTATATTCCAGAAAAGATCCGAAAATAATTTTCTGTTATAAACGAATACCCATAATAGGGATTTCGGATGACTTAATTGGAGCTTATTCAAAGTAGATAGACTACAACATAGTTTGAGGTCAACTTAGACACTAATACATAAATGATACATTCATATTTTCGGAAAAGTGCAACGGGAGTTCTAGATTGTAATAAAATGAGAGATATTTCTTCGCTGCTGCGGAAAATTCTCTTTTACGACAACATTTCAAAACGTTAGGTTTTCTACGGTGAGTTTGAACTTTACCTCTGTACTGAGAATTGAATTATGAAATTTTGATGCATAGGATCATTCGTATTTATTATTTACGCGAGAGATAAGTCTAGAGTGAGGCGCTGCATTTCCTCCTGCGATCGTGCGAGAAGCAAGTTTCTCGGCGTTGGAAGTGGAAGGCGCTGTATAGCAGTCATTTGTCACCTTTATCGCGCACACCGTCACCTCGTGGAGTACCTCTTCCTGCGACCATTACTTCTGCACCCTCTACTTCCTTCCTAGGCAAACTGTCTTCTATTTCTCCCTCTCTTATTCTCTATCCTAAATATAGTCTTTTGTCTCGAAATTCGTTACTACTTTTAGGCCACCCTCAAAGATTCGCCGAGATTAATGCATTAGTTGATTACAAAAGGATTTCATTAAACGATGCCACAATAACAATTCAATTAATGAGGTTTAGTTTCGTAAATTCTTTAAGTGATAAAACGAAATGAATTCGTTAGCTTTCCAAATCGTCCAATATTTCGGAAACTAACGTACTAGCTCACTCGCAAGTAATTCTTAGAGAAGTTAGTGGGAAGAAAGTAAGTATTAAGAATTAGGGGTGAGTTGGAATTAAGCAGTAAGTTAGATATAAGCACTGAGTTAAATTATTATAAGTTTGGTACGTGAATAGTAATAGTAGTGAAGGTAAAACTCGGTGGAACTTACAGTTTATGTAGTTATTTAAAGATGGATTTAAAAAATTCACGATATTATGCATGAAAATGATTAAAATTCTGCTTAAGATTTTTGGAGATACAGGAAAACTTGGTTATGCTAGAGGAAAGAAGAAATTTTAAATTGACTTTCAATATTAATCGTAAGATTTCCATAGTATTAAGCCGGACTTCGTGGAAAGCCATAATGAGAATTAAAGAAGGCACTTCGTAGTTTCCACACTAAATGTTTTATTTAAAAACGCCTGGTTTCGGCTAACGCCATCATCAGGTAAGAGAACAGAAAAACAAGCACAAATATATATATCAAAGCAGTTTTGAGGGGAGGGTAAGGAGGGGGGAAGGGTTATCGAAAGTGCACTCATTGGTGAGGTTGTCAGCTGAGGTTATTTCCTTGTTGCTTGTTTTTCTGTTCTCTTACCTGATGATGGCGTTAGCCGAAACCGGTCGTTTTTAAATAAAACATTTAGTGTAGAAACTACGAAGTGCCTTCTTTAATTCTCATTAATCGTAAGGTTTGCCTTTAGTGAACTATAGGAATGACAAGAAAATGTTTATTTTAGAATTATTCCTAAGGTTGAAAAGTAAATTCGACACATTTTTTCGTCTCTTCGAATCTTATACGACAGTATTTATTATTTCGAAGGCTTATATTACTTCTGCAATGATTGGTGTGGTGCAATCCTTCCTTTCATAATGAATTTTAGGATAACGGACTAAAAATTGATATTTGGAGCTCTTCTAGTGGTTCAAAGAAGTATCTGATATCTATTAATAAGTCAAATCTATCAATAAGTCAAATTGCTACCTTATTACACAAATGTAAATAGCGTGGTTATATGGCAAAGAAATTATAAGTAGTAATTAGTGAATTTTTTATGAAGTGTGAATGAATATTACACATTTGGAATACGGAATTTTGGTTGCGTACTTTTACCTCAAGCACCAATACCTATGCAATTTGAGAATTTTCCTCCCAAAGTATTCCTCGTCTCCTCAAAACTCTATGAGTTGAAAGTCTCGCATGAGCTAAAATTTACACCTCCAAGGTTAGGGCCCATCCGAATACCTCCGTCAGGTATAAAGTAAGGCAGAATTCTCGGATTCATTTTCGAGAAAGCCTTTTACGTGAGCTCGACGCATCCTCCGCGACGAAATGAAGACTCGGGATGCGAGAGGCGGTAAACCCGCGCACATAAACCACCCACGCCTTTCCCTTTTTCATCCCATCATTATTATAACTCGTATACCTCAACATCTCATTACCCTACCCGCATAATCCCGCTCGTATTCCCTTGTTACGTTCTCTGATAATCATTATATTTTTTTCCTCGAAATGTGTACTTTATCCTGTGAGGGGAAAATGTGGGAATAGATTCCTTCGAAGAGGTGAGCGTTTTTTTAAAAAAGGGGGCGTGCCCGGGTGGCTTTCTGTCTTTCGGGCCAATGAGAGTGGAGCTTGCACGGTGAAATAGTTCTTAGCGGGGATGGGAAGGCTTTTAATCCGCAGACCCTCGACCGCCTCCTCTCCTGTTTCATACGTCCTACAACCATCGCGGAAAAAATGAAACGCGCCGCGATGTATTTTCGCGGCTATTTTTCTCCATTATTATTCCCTTTCGGGGATTTGGAAACGAAGGGATTAGATGGATAAAGGGGCAGTAAAGTGGGAAAAGGACAGGAGAAAGGACGGAGAGACAGATAGGTGGCTTTATTTACGGAATAGGCTGAAATTTATGTTCGCACATAGTATATGCGGAGACAAACTCTCACAACTAAACATAAACGGTCACAAAGTAAAAACATCGTTAATTGAGATTATCGATTAACTGAAGTATAATGCTTAATATTTTTGGTCAACTCATTACCGTTCGGACGCGAATTTTTAAAATAAATGGAAAGTTTCTCAATTTAATAAGTATGAGTGGAAAACTCTACGTATGACCAGAGCAACGATTCTATGAACAATTTTCCTTAACATTCACAAAAGAGTAGTCAAACTGAATCCCTATCTTAATTGTTCTTTATACATCAGCAGCATCAGTTTTATTCCATTTCAATGTTTTGATTAATAAGGTTACTCTATTTACTAAATAAGTATTTTGCTTTTGTACGAAGCAAATGGGAGGAAAAAAATTATTGAGTAGAATCAGTTGCTGGAAGAGGTTGTGGAGTAAATTGTTTTTGACTTCTGGGTGTTAATATATGGATAGGCTCAATAGACTTATGATAGTTTCTATGCAATCACAGAGTCACGATGTTTCAGTATCTGATGAGAGAATGTCTGACAAGAAAGTGCATCCACTGCGAACGGTTCCGGGTCATTACTGACAAATATTGATCAACTTGTCGACTTTAAATTCTTTCGTTTCTCGTTTCCGAATGGAGGATAAAATGAATTTAATTTACCTTTACTCTGCTTCACATTTCCTTTCCCTTGAGAAGTTTATGACTGAATTTTACATGTACAGCCTCATTTACCCTCAACCATCTCGCTCCCTTGCACCTGCTGAGATACCCCGAGAGAATGAGAGGAAGATATATAATTATATTCTTATTATTATAGAAGATGAATCTTCTTATCATTCTTAGGAAGAGATATCATTATTTCTTATGTATTATATTAATTAGATTCATTAGTAAGATATAAGTAAACTTACGCCTGGTTTAATCAGAAAAAGGTGTCATATAGTAATATTAGAGACTCCTCAGAGCATATTATTATCGATGTTTCGTAAGGGATGGAAGCCTAACGAAGACAAAATATATTTTTATTATTCGTAACAGTAATTGTGTTAATTTATTGATGAAGTGATGATTTTTTTATAACTACGGCTTATTAGAAGCTAGATATCAAATAATATATGATAGAATTGTAAAAACAATGGCGGTCACTTATTATAACGTTCAACATAAAGTACTTAACAGAAGTTGGAATTACAAATAAATCAATAAGTTCAAGCTCTACTTTGTGGAACGGAATTATATTAAAGAAGTAGGAAGAAACACTTAGTAATTTCCACAGAATATATTTTATGGTAAATGATCAGTTTGCGACTAAACAATATGCGGAAAATAAAATATGTTCTGTGGAAATTATTAAGTGTTCCGTCCTCTTTAAAATGGAATTACAAAGTGCTTATGAGACATCGTTCAAACCTGTTCAACCCTGTCAGGGATGATGCGTTTGTTAACTTTGGCAACCCGTATCGCAGNGTAGGAAGAAACACTTAGTAATTTCCACAGAATATATTTTATCGTTTATGATCAGTTTGCGACTAAACTATACGCAAATAATAAAATATATTCTGTGGAAATTATTAAGTGTTCCGTCCTCTTTAAAATGGAATTACAAAGTGCTTATGAGACATCGTTCAAACCTGTTCAACCCTGTCAGGGATGATGCGTTTGTTAACTTTGGCAACCCGTATCGCAGCGGGCGCTAATAATAATCACCAAGGCCACCCTGCAGACACATACGCTGGAACACGACCTCAGTAACAGGGATGTCAATTTATTTTTGAAAACGTCGCTAGAAAGTAGCTAAAAAGTCACTAAACTCAGATAAAATATTGCTAAGAAGTAGTGGAAAATAGCTTAAATTCGCTTCTAAAGTCAGTCCAGCATTTACACAAATTAAATGTACAACATATATATTAAGTCTTTTATCAATTGAATACAATGATATTTTAGTTTTGAAAAAAGTGAAACGTATTGCGTACGTTAAGATAATGGATGGCCGACGTAACAGAAAATGCCCCATAAAGAAGTCCTTAAAACTGAAAAATATCGCCAAAAGAAGGAAAATTCTCTGGATAAATACTTTAAATTGGCAACTATGCTCAGTATCGATCTATACCCATCCTCTTCACTATTCGCTAAATTTTCTGCATTTCCTGTTTCTTTGTTCCTTCTTGAAGGATTTAAGTTAGACATCTTCTCTCTTTTCTTTTACCTCTCAGAAAATCGCATACATTATCTCTGCAAACTTTCATCACTACGTTTGATTCATCGTCCGAGGCGAGAGCGTGTAACGGCAGCGTATTTCTTTTCTAGCGTAACTTTACGATTTAATCATTTACGGAGGAGGATGAATAATTTGATCAGATCAAATTATTTATCTTCCTTCCTGAATGATTAAATCGTAAAGTCTACATGAAATTCTAGTACTACTTGATACTATCTACTTGATCAGATATCTGGTCAATGGTACCGTTGTCTGACCAATTAAATATTTCAAAAACTAAGAGAACTTCAAACGTTTCTTCTTCTTCCGGAACTTTCCATTTGGTTTTAAAAGAGATTTTTACATCTTAAAACATAAAGTAGCATAACATAAGGGAGCGAAGCATTAATTTACATACATTAGCTATTCGATACAATATTAACAACTTATATCTCGCCCACTCATATACAGGGAATTCACCGAGCTCCCATTGAAGTCCACTTCGGCTAATAATAGCTAAAATTTTTGTAATGAAATAATTCATAGAAACAATTTAATGTAATAAGTAGATAGTTGAGACATATAATATCCACTAATGATAATATTTAGTGTTATTCTAGATGCGATTCATATATAGAGCATGGAGATATTCTAGAATCGCTCAACAGAAAAGAATAAATTCATTTATTCCACGTGTTAGGACATTCTAGAGTGGCATTTCTAATCTCGACTTATTCTTATAACTTAAAACTCTAAAACTTGATATTCTTTAAATGCGTTTTATTGATCTTGAATAGAAAGATCTGGTTACCGATTGCCCTAGAATACCATGAATAAATATTCAATATTATAATAGCGCTTTACTATGAAACCGTTAGGAGAATTCGAGCGTCGTCCAATCTATAGATTTTAAGATACGATAAATCATTTTATTCCTTTGCGTAGTCGTGGGGCGTTTTGTATACACAAGAGCCTGTCATAAACAATCGGCGCGTTAGAAAGAGAGACGAGGCAAAAGATTTCCTCTCCCGATTGCTCCGCGAGAAGAGGGAGTACTCTTTGATTACTTCCACAGAGGGATAAAGGCTCACGAGGCGCTCCAGGGGTCTTTCCAGGGGATCTGGAATATATTTTTTCTTCCGAGCTAATTAGGTCATGTCTGCGAAGGAAAAAACGTCACACTTTTGCGGAGTTTGCGTATGAATTCAAGATACGGATTTTACACTGATGGATTCTCTGCTAAAGATAAACGAAGGCGGAGGAGTGTTGGGTGAGAGATTTTAGGAAATGTCTCTAGTCGATGATTTATGCACATATGTAGGTATGGTTGCCTAAAAAATATATATTATGGACCTGATCTCCGCAATTACCGGTAATTGAGACATATTTGTAATTGTTGTTGGCCCTAACCAAAAAAGCTGATAGAAAAGTATATTTTTGTTTTAGTAGCGAAATAGGCATAGCCAAACCTATGACACATCATTTTCTTTTAGTGTATTTACATGCTATCTACTTCCATCATGTAAAAACTGATATTTTCATTTCATTCGTGTATTTGTTTCATTTCATATAAAGCTGGCATTTAGATAATTTATAGTTAGATATTCCTTAATTTGAACGTTTCTGCAAAATTTTCCATTTGTAGTATTGATATAAATAAATAAATAAATAACGTCTTTATTTTGGGCGAAATTGAGACTTTAAAGTCTCCTCTTCCATTTAACCCATAAATATATATAATCGTTCCTAGGACTTCTTAAATATTTAATATCTATATCTCCTTTTTAATACTTTTCTCGCACTATTTTTATAATCGGACAATTTTTCCCCACGTGCTTTAAATAAATGCTTTTGTAAAAATGCAGTTCGTGTCCACCAGAAGGTTGGGTAGCCTCGATATGAAATTACATCCTCTATGACTGTGGTTGTTTATAAATGTAAAAACAGTAAAGAAAATGCTACTTAATAAACAATAACACACTAATAATAACGAAGATAGCGTCTTCCATAATTTCTGCACACAACTTCAAAGTTGAAACTTCTAGAAAACTTAGGAATAACAGTTAACGAGGAATAATGAAATTCATATGTAGTCTCTGTATTTATCTTGGCCACAAGTTAAAGGGTTTTGCATCAGAATTATCTGCCTCGATTGACCAACAGGACTACCCATCGCTAAGGTTGGCACTTCACGTTTCACTGAGGCCTTCTTGAGACGATATCTGTTTATTTTTGTTTCTACTGTATAATGGAGTCATTGAATTTTAGTAACTAAAAGTATTAGTGTAATAGCTTAATGCTGTGCATCATGATGTGACTTAATCGCGCCTTTTTCATTTGATATACGGATGAGAGATTTTAAATACTCTTCTGTATGCAGGGCTACCGTATGATTTATTACCCGCTGAGAACCGGTGGACACTGCCAGTTTAAAAATAAATGTCATGGAAAACTTGAAGACTACCTTTAACTAATCAAGACAACCCGCAACAATCAAATATTATTTTCAGATTATTTAGCTTATAATCCGGGAGTCTAGATATATGAATATACACGTATACTAACTAATATTTGAAGCTAATTCATTTAAATGTTATTCAGAAATAAATATGGTTTGCGTGTCCGTCACATGAGATCGTGAACATGCGGTATCGCATGTCGTTCGAGAGAATTTTGATCAACTCAAAACAACAGAGTATGATACGGACCAGACGATCTTCTTCATATTACAAAGATATGCATTTATATTTATATGTTGTACATTTTGCGGGTATTCCCAAGATTATTTTTCAACTTAATTTTTCGGAATAGAAGATGAGACGTTATTCCTTTCTCTCTTCATTCCCTCCACCCGTTCTTCTTTGCATGCTCTCTCCACGTCCAATCTTCTCTTGTTACGATAGCACAGCCCTCCTAAATCCCATGAGCCTCGTAGAATTACTTTTAATACCCGTCGTCTCTTGCGAACGGACGGAATTTATATTTTTCGGCTACCATAAAAGCCTCGCGGAAAAATAAATTAAATCTCTCGTTATCTCCTTTAGAAGAGCACGAGGAAGGGTAGTCATCGGTCTCTCTCTCAGGTAGGAAATATTGATGAGTCCGAAAAAAGATGCATTAAAGCAATTTCGTTGGAATTGGTTGTGCAACACGCCTTTGTGTCGAATATTTTAAATTAGTCTGGAAAATTAACGGAGAAAATCGTGAAGTGACAGTGAACTATTGCTCAAGCGATTCATATTTGAGAATGCCGTAATAAATAATAAATGTAATTCAATGGAATGCAACAGTGAACTAAATTTCATACTTTCCCTCGGTTTACAAGTCGTCAATTTGTTTGCATCAAACAAATAAGAATGAAGTTAAGAATAAAATATTATCGTCATCGAATTGTAAAAGATAGTTTACTGCAAATTAGACACTTAAGAATTCATTTGTCCAATTGACAGCTTGATTTTACACTTTATAGTACTGTTAATTTCTTATGAGATAAAAATACTGGTTGCTGACTGGAGCTGCATACTTTGTTTTTAGAGTTAAGTTTCTTCCATATTAGATGGTATTTCGTAGCCTACCAAGTGATTACATTCTTGCAAAGAATCATTAAGAAAGGTCAATCTACCTGTTTGTAATATTTATAACGCATGAAATGAAAACTGTAGAATAGGTTCTTTATCCACTTTATTTTTTAATGACCAGGAATGATCACCCATAGCTGTTTTCTACGCATTTATTGTATTTTGGGAAAATAAAGATTGCGTACACCTACTTCTTTTTATATCCTACGTGAGGGATACGTTTTAAGTTCGCAACATTCGGTGTAATAATTGCAGCTAGTTTTTTCCCGAAAAACTTCGATCCCTTAATAAATGATTTCCTTAATGACTGAGGTTATAAAGAAACATGACGGGTAAACAAAAATTTCAAGAAAGATTGAAAAGTAACGATGGTTGCTAAGTAAAACCTCAGCTAACGATTTACATCGCCAATGAATTTAGCTTACGAAGATTTCTGTCACCGTTCGTCGAATTAGCTAACGAATACAGAATACGCTATATAAAGTTTTTTTTAGATTTTCGTATACTTACACTTGCATGAGAAATTCAATTGGTTCAAAAATAAAGTCTACTTATCCCTGCTTACATATAAATGAGTGTTAACAATTTTTGGTATCTTCAGCGTTTGATTAGAATTTTAGGAGGGAAAAGTATTCGAATAACGGATGCTATCCCGTAACGAAATATCTTCGTTAGCTGAGGCGTCGTTCGAAAAAAATATACGAGTACGTTGAGAGGCTTTAACTCTTCCCTGAGAGAACTGTAAACGATTCCCCGTAAGGACATCCCGAGAAATAATGGAGTTTCCAAATGGATAAGGATTACCATTCCTGCACTCCGCCCGTGACGTATATATCGCGCCGTAGCGTTAATAATAATTGCTGATGAATAAAAAACCGCGGAGTCGCCACTTTTTTGCCACACGCTCCGTCGTTCGTAGCCCTTGCATTTTTGAGATGGGATGGTGCCGAGCTCCCGGGGAAATATACATATAAAACATGCGACCATTGTACCCCAAAGTGCACAGGTGCTGCCACCACTCCACTTTCTGGCTAAGTTCCCGCGCGACTCGTCCATCTTACCCTAAATGGCCGCGCCCTGACGGATAAAAAATGAATGGCGAAAAAAGGGGAAAATGGCGAAAACAACGAAGCGTTAATAACCTCGGCGGGTTGAGGGAGATTGCTATGCACCGAATTTACATATTATAATGAGAGAAAGAAAAGGATACGGGATACATAAAAAAAGAGATGTGGAATGGCAAAGTGGAAGGTTATCCCCCGTGCAGGACACGGCATTTCTCCGCGAAAAGATGCATTTTGTTACGTGGGAGTTGGATTTAAAATAATATATACTCCCGCCCGGAGCCCTTTACGGATTTTGCGTTACGGGGTTGAAATTAAAACCTTCGAGAGAGAGATTGTTGCCTAGTATCTTTCCAAGGAAGAAAATAATTGTGGTTAATTATTGCGACTACTTTTCCACTCAAAAAAAGGAGTTCGCCGTTTTCTCCACCTTAGTAAAGCTAATCGGATGGAGTGAATGATAAATGATAGTTTTCGGAGATGACACTGAAATGTTGTCGTTTTCTCATGAAGAGCATACCTTACATCTAACAAGGGGAGTACCACCTCTGTGGGAAACTAATTCGCGCGAGACTTTCAGGGTATGTTCCTTACTCAAAAATAATAGACACGTAATCGACCGTTGACACAACTAGGCATTTTTTTAACGCAAAATTAGCAACTGAAAATCGGAGTTAGGCAACCATGCCATACACCCGCATCATCATGAAGATCATGAAACTTTCCTTGTAGAAAAATAATTCATCCAATTCTTTTTACAAATGACCTACTTTTTGCAATTGAATTTTATCTCCTTACCCTCCAGACATGATTTACCTTTTCGGTCAACATGTATTCAAATATATGTTAGGTCGGATCTACCCCATGTATTATATCGTTACATACAGGATTAGAATTCTTAGCCTAAACCACAAGTGTCACTGACATGGCCCCTTTGTGTCGTAAAGCCCAAACACGAAACCTCTAGGAACAATGAGATATTGATCCTAGCCATTGTAATTTCGATCCCAGAATGTCCAATATTCCCGATTTTCCAGTAAGAATGCATTATGCGGAGTTTTGGAAATTTATTTTGAGTACTTCCCGCGATGGTGGAGGATTGAAATTCGAGTTGTTTGTAGAAGATATACTT
Source organism: Ladona fulva (assembly GCA_000376725.2). Lineage (NCBI taxonomy): Eukaryota > Metazoa > Arthropoda > Insecta > Odonata > Libellulidae > Ladona > Ladona fulva. The sequence goes on along the minus strand of KZ308337.1, from coordinate 546,032 downwards.
CTGTAATGTAAACAGCGGTATCTGGTTGTTATTGGTTTTATTGTATTGTATATTTATTGGTATCTGTTGGATCAAAGTGCGCGCAGTAGTGTTTCATATAATTTTTCTTTCGTATTGGCCGTACACTGGCGTTGATGTTGGGGTTTCCGGTGATTGCCGTGAATGTAATGCTCTCGCACGAACTGACACTCTTGCGTACCTCCCTTGAGGTTAACTGAATTAAGATTAACAGCACAATATACGTAAATACACATTTGCCGTTCCATGTTTGATCCTACATCCTTCTGCCAATAAATCATACAACTCTAAAATTCATCATTACTGAATTATCACCTTTATGAATTTATCATTCCGAATGACTGTATGTAAAATAACAGTGCGGTTCAGCAATATAATCTTTTCTTCTTTTTTTGGCATTGAATGCACATTTCCAGTTGCCTACGAACGGAAGCGAAGTGAAGCAAAATTCATCAATTGCGATTATTGGGCCGTTAATCAAAGTCAGACTTATCCAAGAAGCTGCGATTTAGGAATCACATCTGTTTATATTGTTTGATATATGCTAAACACTCTAACTAAAGAGGCTCTCTTAAATATTTTTCTATCTCTTCAACTCTTCCGTCTCTTTATATAATATATTTTGATTATATCTTTTTATTTAGCAGTTAATTTGTGTCCTCTTTTCTTTAGACAGTCTTTTTCCGTAAAAAAAGTTTAGCTCTCATCTTTATTTGTAAAGGATCAGTCTGCTTGGCCTGCTTTTATCCATATGTAGCATTTTTCGAGGTATTTTTTCCATTCATGAGTATCACCGATTCATGAGTAACAAGGAGTTCCTTTCAGTCACTTGTTTCCGATGAACCGATAGATTGATAATGGTTCGGCAGGCATTGTTTAGAAGAACACTTTATCTCTAAAACGAAGACGGCGGATACAATTGATAACGATACGCATTTGTACAGAAAAATAAGGTATAATACAGCCTGAAATTAAGTCAGGATGGCCGAGCGGTCCAAGGCGCTGCGTTCAGGTCGCAGTCCGGTTCTCCGGGCGTGGGTTCGAATCCCACTTCTGACAATACTTTTCCTTTTTATTAATTACAATTTTAGGATACGTTGATAACTTTCATGCGTTCTTAAGTCATAGTAGTGTATTACAAACATTTTAACTTGCATACCTAGCGGTTTCCGGCTTACTGGGAGTTGCTACGATGGTGTGGTGGCATCTTCGATGTCCCGCGTATGCGAAGGGGTGGTGTTTGATGGATCCTCCGTAGCACACAGAGTACAATTATAGCGCATGATATTGAAGGAGAGAGATCGTTCTATCGTGGTAGCTTAGAGGTCAGATCACTTGCCCGGAAGGTGGGGTATCCGGGTTCGAATCCCGGCTACGGCAGACTTTTACTCCTTCATTTCTTTGTTAAAATCCAGCACGTATATCATGCGTTCCCCCATTGCTTATCTTTTAAGTAATGTATAGTGTATATCTTATTCGACTGAACGGTTGACACATTACGCCAAAACCCGGCAAAATATATTGAGGAGCAGAATAAGAACTCACTCACTTATGGACAATGTAAAAATGAAGGAAAAAGAACTGAATGTGTTCCATACGAAGTGTACCGTGAATTATCCATGTATTATAATTTTGTATTTAATAAAATGTAAAAGCAATGTCAGAAGTGGGATTCGAACCCACGCCCGGAAAACCGGACTGCGACCTGAACGCAGCGCCTTGGACCGCTCGGCCATCCTGACATATCGAATCTCCTAATTATGCCATATTTTTCTCTACAAATATAAGTTACTATCAATTTATCCAATTTCATCGTTTTATTGATAAAGTTTTCTATTACCCAACAACTCTCTCTATGGTTGCACTGTACCTTATTATTCCTTATTATGTATAAAACACAGCCGGTGTTAATACCTCAAATTAAACATGGAGACTTACAACTCGTGAGGGAAATTATTGAAAAATTAAACAAAAAATCGCTTTTCACAGTCCATTCAAATACAGTTGAATTCTACGTACAGATAATTACAATGTTACATAAGGTAGTTCCATCGTTTCAGAAAGTTCGTTATCTATCCTACATAAAAAATTTGGGAAAAAGGAAGTGATAGCGAGAATGAATCGTTTTCAAGTCACATACATTTTTGAATAGTTATTAATACATTTCCATGTTTTCTTCAAGCGCGCACGCCTCTTTTCATTCCATCTTTTTCGCCACTTTCGTCCTGCTTTGACTTTTTCTTGCGAATGTCACACTATTCGCATTCTTTACTCCTACTTACATTCATCCTTCCTCCGAACTGAAGTATACACACTAATCTCTTAGCCTTGCAACAGGGACAGTCAGTAATGACTGGGTAACGAATGAATGTGGGCTAAAAGAAAGGCTTTGTGACAAAATGGAAGGGGTGCTTTTCATACAAGGGGTGAATAGACGTTTTTCTCGTAAATCGCCTTTCTCATTCCTTCCTTCGAGATGGAGTAACATGAATGAGAAAAGGCAACTGTAGATGCGATCGGGAATGGGAATCGAAGAGAAGAAAACCGTAGGTGGGAAGCGAATCGCCATGAAGAAAAGGGGCTCGGTTTGTGGCGGGAGAGAACGTTACAGGAACACCGTTGGGTTGCGGTGGGGGAAAGGTTACCGATGAGACTGCGCTGAATATTATCCTGCCCATACCCCACGCTGAGAGATCATTTGTGACGCAGTATATTACGGGGCTGCCCGGGAAAATGGCCCTCAGAAGGCGAAGAGGGATGCGGAAGGTGTGGGCAAGGGTCGAGAAGAGAAATGGCAGAAATATGAGTAGGGCTGAGTTAAATGGGGAATGCTCGGGTCGTGGTGGTGGGGTATTTTGGTTCTGCTAAAATTTCCGAATTCGGAAGATCCTCTTTATTACTTTATTTTTATTCCCGTCAGAGGGCGCGGATGCCGAAGAAACAAAGGCTAGGGATGGAAAAGGAGGGAAAAGAAGGCGGGCGAGGGAAATGAGGTCGAATGGAATGAAATGTCACTGGATCGCGAAATAAATTACGTCGCACGTGGTGGAATTGATTCATGTGTGATCTGCTGCGGGGGATGCGCGAGAGAGAGCGCTGCCTGGCTTTTCCGACGGAGTGGGAATAAAATTAATTTCTATAATCGTTCTCTATGGGGAATACTATCGATAATTTTTTGCTTAATAAGAGCAAATGGACGGGGTATTTGGAGCGTGGAAATTTCAACCAGAAGGATATCCTTTTTGGCTGTATGATAATATTATTGTGAAGAGAACCCCATGGCAGAGAAAGATCTTGAATGTTATAATACGTTTCAGTTGGAATCATCACAAGTAATATGTTAAAATTGGTTAAGATCCTATTCCCTAGGAACTGATATATCTATTATACAGTGCATCATGTTATTTTGAAAACATTGAGTTTTATATTGTTAAAGTTGTGCCAGAATTTTTCAGAATGTCCCAGAACGAAGGAAACTTGAATACTTTGTGCCGACTAACTTTCTTACTAGTTAAACTATGGTAAGAAAAATTCATTACAGTTTGTTTTTGAATAAAAGCATTACTTTGCAGAAGATAACGCAAGTGAATTATACTAAATAGTGTTCTAAGTAACAAAATCAATTGGATAACCTGATCGAGTTCCACATTAAAGGCTTACAGCTTAGACGAACCCCACCGGTTAGGAAACAGATAGAAATTAGGAGATTTAGAAAAGTAGGTTTTTCCTGTAAAGTCGTAATATGCAAGAGAGAGGTGTTTCAATACTAAGGTCATTTACTTCTAAATGACGAATGCCCTTACGTTAAAGCCAATTTTCAACTCGGCATTTTCTAGCCACAGGGTTGCCATCTTCTGAAGATTCCTGGGAGAGGCGTCTTCACACTTGCGGCTAGTGGGAAAATGAACAGCTATATACTACATACAAGAATTCCAAGGTAGAAAGTTATCGGAGAGAGAAAAGAGTTACGTCGAGTCGAATGGTTATGCAAACTAATAGTTTCCGTTGCCGGATCACAATGGTGTGTCACGAGTAACCTCTTACTGCGCCGCGTGATTTCTGAGGTTAACCAACTCGGTACTTTGCAGTTGCAGTTTTTAGCGATAGATTTTGCAATTCCATGGAATTTTCCATGGATTTAAAGATATTTATAGATTTACCTATATTAGTATTTGGCTTGTATTTTCATTTTTTTAAAATTTGAATGAATACTACATCAAAAACTTGTGTTTGTGCTAAGATTTTTTATTTCATATCGTATGGCTACCGTAGAGAATACTTTTAGTGCAATCATAATACTTATTTTTATAAGAAAATGCTTGAATATTAGTTCTTCATTAGCAGTAATATTTTCTGTAAAATTTAAACGACAGAGATACGATTCTTAAATAAATACTAGTAATCAATTTAGAAGTTGATTATTATCCAGAGTTAACATTCTTTGTATATTTTAAAAGATGTTCTACTTTGGGAACATCCCAAAATTGAAGATTATAGCCTTGAAAGAATTGCCAAAGACGAGTAAAGGCTTTTAAAATTACATTTAACTATTGTGCCTTTGAAACACTATACTTAAAAAAGTAACAGAACAAATGGCCTCAGTGTTAAAGATTATATGACGAGGAAACAGTTTGTGTCAGAGGGAGAAGGAGGTATGGTATATGTGACACCTTGTGTCAGGAATAATGAAGAACCGTCAGATACGTCTTAAGATAGGATGATCAAAATTACAAAACATTTTTCTAACATAACGTAACGAGAACCTTTTTACACGTAAGTGTACAATATACACTAATTGGATATTTATGTATTACAATGTATGGTATACCATACATATTTTCATAAAGTTTGCTCATTGGAGTTAAAAAGAGAAACTGATGTGTGAAGTATTAAGATAAAAATCGTCCAGAGACTGGAGATTGGTTTAAAAACCGGAAACCGGAGATGAAGCAAGAAAACCAAAGACTCCGAGCGAAAACCGGAGATGTGGCAACCCCAATCACAGTGAAAACGACTTAACGAAAATATCGATAGGTAAAATTTAAGAGATTTTTTACGAAAAATCCCATAGTTAAACAGATTTCTTTGAATCCAGTTACTATCAGATCAGATTAAAAATTTGGTCGTTGTCTCTTTTCCTTTATTTCAGATTTAGAATGCTTCGAAAAACAGTTATTTTCGTTGCTCATTGTATGAAAATCGCTTTCGATGTTAGAAAATTCCGAATGATTAAGAATGAAGTACCTCTTCAATCTATTTCATCCTACTAGGATTATCCACCACGAAGTGTGTTGCTTTAAGCTTCTAGAGTCGAGTTACAAACCTATTATCCTTATCGTACTTGTTTAACCCAACCCACTTCTTAGGGTGTCATTTAAGCAAACCTATTGAAACAACAGATTGTACATCAAATTAAAAAATTAATTGATCATATGAATTGAAAACACTTCTAATCAATTATGATTTTTTAGGCACCGTAATATATCGATTTGGTTTAATTTTAGCGTCTACAAAAATATATGTATGTAATTATTGTTATATATATTAATAAAAAAATATATAACAATAATTACAATAATAATTATAATTATGCTCCTCGTTTGGTGAAAGGTGACATAAGTGTCGAAAATCACATCTCGTAAATGTATTCGCCATTTACGAAATTTGTTCATAATAGCAATCCTCTATTATGATCGGCAATTGAAACAGAGATATCCGACAATTCACTGATCTGGTATTAACTGAAAACAAGGGTTATTGCATTTTAACGACAAGGTCAGTTTCACTTACTTCTCCGTTGACAAGGTAATTAAGGATATTCTGCGCGTTACGTATGCGATTTTCTCACGACACCGTTTCTAATCCTTTTCTCGTAACGGAGCTAAATTACGGTAGTGCTTAGATCACTCTCGGAGTCATAAAACACGCATCTTGTCATTCAGTTAGCAATGGCTTATTCCTTTCCTTTGGGCTCAGCATAAATCCCAGATGCGCAAACTCTGAGCCTCAGGCACGTCTTTGAAACGTCTTATATAAAACTACTCATTTCGATTCTACCGATTGAAACGAGAAATGTAATTTCTTTCTATTCTTAGCACGTAATAAAAGTATACGAGCATAATATTACTTTTCGGTAATGACGGGTTGCTTTTCCCTAGAAGTATAACATGAAATTCAAAGGAAAGGTTGTTAGCTTCTAGTATGAGTCGTTATTTGATTAGTTTTTAAATATTACTTCAGTTGCAATTAGATGGAAGCATACAAGAAAACGGCAATCAATCAGAATTATAACTCGTGGTATTGTAACAAAAACACTTTTCAAAACTTACTAAGTTTCTCTTGCTACATAGCTAAAGTTTTCAATAAAATGCAAGAATAAGGAGAACAATTCTTTTCAACCTTTTCATCAAAAAATTTGATTCAATCTCATATGATATGATATTATTTTCTTCTTTAAGTACAATGAAATATTTATAACATTATCACGCTAACTCCAGAGGCAGAATCCCATTGGCCAAACTTGGTTCACAGTACACTGTCGCTCATATTTAATTGAAAACATCTTTGTCCTTAAGAAATTAAGTCTATTTATCTTCGTGGTGTTCTTAGAGACTTGTCGCGAAAAGGAATTTACTATACTTATATGGTCCTCCAGAACCATAGTTTCTGCGCTGTGGGCCAGAGCTGAATACTCAACGATTTGTGATACATTAGGTCCTAATGTTTGTCATTTCACTTGGCATACGAGCTTCAATTTGCGAAATATTGAATTTTGTGAGGGTATATGCTATGTACATGTGTACATTCTCTACACCTCCGTAGATTATTTCATAGAACATTACTTATAATTTTGTTTTACGGAAGACTAGTTCATATTATCAAGGACGCCTTTTCCAATAAAATATCTTTAAGCTAGTGTGCTCCTAAGTTTGATCTAACAGGTTATCATTCCGCAATCGATTAGGAAGTAATATCAGTGTTTCTATTTCCATGTTATTGGACCGTGACTATTTAGGGATTTGGATGTATTTACTGATCCTGTAAGGTGGGAATCGAATAGGCAGATTTCGAGTTGTGCCATCGTTTATGTGATTGCCTTTTACGAATTTACACGAATAAACTTATCAAAAATCAACCTGCAATAGTTGTTATGTGAGATGAAATCAACTGAAAAAAATTAAAACTTTCCATCATGCTCTGATAAGACCTGCTTTTTCTAAAGAAACTGTATTTGGAACGCGACTGAAGAAAGGTATTGGACTATGGTTGATTCTCTACTACTAGATCTATTTGTGTTTTTCCCCTGAAGATGTTATCATGGGTGGCGAAATGTGCATAGGGCAAAATCATATTGTTGATGGTTTTTGTGTTCTTTTCAACGACTCAAGCATGAGTGACTACCTCTATTATACTACTAGTACTTATAAAAGCCATAACGATTGATACTGTCATTTGAAGACTGACGGTATACTTTAAGTATCATATTTACGGACCACTTGAAGAATATGTTGCGTAGATGCCTGACGATGATTTCGGAGACCTTGGTCGTGAGAAGGGTGTCTTGTCTTGGTCAGACGAGGGAGGCCGTAATGAGCTATCGCCTATCGGGCGTGGAAGAAGGGAGCGCGTGGGTGGGTTTGACGGGCGATCGCTATGAGGCGAGATTGATGGAAAGGGTTCGCAAATTGTTGCCATGGAGAAGGGTTGTTGAGAGTGGCGAAGTAAGGGCTCAAGAAAGGGCTGCTATAAGAATGTGGGAACAGGGACACGTGTGTGAAGAGCGGAGGAAACTCTTAATAGGCGAAATCGGTTTACGTCGTGTTACATTACCGAAAGCGATGTGACCGTCTCATAGCTGAGGGATGACGCGTAAATGCTTTTAAGAGCGAACGAAGAGTTAAGCACGTTTGGCAACAAGCGCTAAAGCGGTCTTGCCCTATTTTCATCTTCCACTGCTATGCGGCCGCTTTTAGCACGCACATGGGCGACCTTCGAGAAGTATTAGAATTAACAGTTTGAAAAGTATTGTTTTTAAATGGCCCAATTAAGACGGCTTGTTTATTCTGTGAACTGTAACCTGCAAATTGAGAATGCAGATGAATTAGCTTCTACTGAAGAGGACGGTTTTTGCGGAAATACACACTTTGTATTGAAAAGAAGATGCCCTATTTTTAACGGACCTATTTTCAACAGTCAGTTAAGGTCACGTATCGCTAACATGCACTTGATAGCTAAATAAATTCTGAAACCGAATGTGCTCTGAATAAATTATGAAATCAATCACGGCAACAATATATAGCAATTACAACAATACATTAACAATCGCCTTCATTTTATCAAAGGATTTATTGTAAATCATCTTTAGACGGAATATTTTCCATGATGGCTTTTAATAGAGAGACGATTATCATTTAGAAAGAATTAGTTTAGTATTAATTAACGTGGTATACAGTATAGTAAATTAGTTAATGTAGAATGTAAAGTTAAAAAGTTAATGCGGAATTAAACACTGAATTTTATTTGGTAATATAATAAGATAAACAGAAAAATTGTATATAATTAAATCTCCCGAAGAATATGTCTATAACTCCGTAACCAAACTGAAATACTTCATCTGAAGCCATAATCGATTTCGATTGAGAATTTGGTTCGATTAAATTAAATTACGAGCAGCTCTTACTATTAATTTACAAAATTCTAGTTGAATTTCCTTCCATCAGTTCTTTTCTCACTTATTCTCTTCCAAATCCATACTTCTTCTTCAATTCTTCTCAATGTTTCTTTCATCTCTATATCTTTATTTCTATCGACTCTTTAAAAATTCCCTTTCACCGTCCCCCAGTGCCCTTATATACTTGTACTGTAATTTCGCGACCCTCACCATCGAGGTTTTAAGAGAACTTTTTAATAAAAAAAGTTTTGTTCGTTGATAACTTTTTGGGAAAAAAGTTCCGTTCCCTCAAGGTCCGGAAGAACTGAGATTGCGTAGCAAGCGACCAAGGGGACACTTTTTCTTTCATAGAGAGAGAGATGAAAACTTAAATGTAAAGTTGCTACCATCGTCCTCTCGTTTTCGTCGATTTCGTCTAGGTCCCTTTTCCAAACATGATCTCCAAAGGAAAAGAAGCCGAGCATTTTGCAGTGGTCTATGTTCACAGTTTCTGAGAGTCAACGACGGTAGCGAGTCGGTGCCATGAACTGAACGAACTGAATGTCTCCCGATGCACATTCTTGCGGTGAAATTTGAAAACTTAGCTATATAGCAAGAGCTGTCTTACACGTTCGGCTGCCAGAGTGTAAAAACTGTTAGCCGTCCTATTTGGTATTCTCTTTAGTATAAAACCACTTGTAATTATACTGAAAAGCTACGGTACATTTTAATAATTATTTTCTATAGTTTAAAACTGATTATTTTGATATTATTGGACATTTTATGAAGATCTAACAGAGAGGGACAAATTGATCCTTTTGGACTTTGATAGAATTTACGAAACGCTACTTTCGAATTTTTTTGCAACCGTATTAAAAGCTGTTTTCATTAAGAACTGTGTGATATATATTAATATACTATTTGGGAATTACTAAAATATTTCAATACTAATAACTGTAAGATTAAAATCAAACCTCAATGGGAAATAATTTATTTAGGAGAACTCTCTCATTGGGCCATAAAAATGTTTGATACATCGTTTTTAATTCAATCAATGAAACGATTATATTATGTTAAGTATGCATTTTGGACGGTGTCATTGGCCACTTCTATTTCCGGCTGCTTGTGTGCTTTTGATGAAATGCACACCTGGTTAAGAAGGTCCTGTTTATGGCAATTGTCTTTTAAAAGAATACACACCTTTTATTGTTTGGTCTCAGCATTAGCAAGGACGAAAAGAATAAGAAACACTTTTACACGTTACCACAATTTTTTCATTTTCTCTCAGAATTGTACGAGAAAATCCCTTCTTTGGAATGCGAATGCCATACTATTTAGTGATAAGGTTTGATAAATCTAAAATGTTTTAGTGACTGTCAGTGGAGAGAATATCACAATATATGTAGACAAAACATAACATTATATTTCCAGAATGACACTTAAGCTACGTTATACGTGAAACATGTAATTAGATAATGCGTTAAACGTGATACCAACATAAATTAAAGCTGTAATTATTCTGTATAAAAATATAACAGTATCAGTTGTAAAATCTCGAACATCAGAAATCAAATTTTTCATCATGTGCCTGTGCTCTAAGACTTGAACCGTTCAAGGTATTTTTATCAAAGGTACTCGTTGCTATAAATTTGAACGAATGCTGTAGCAGATAAATATAAACTAAAGCATAGTAATCTTTTTAACAAACATCCTAAAGGTCTACGCATTTAATTTGTCAAGTTTCTGAAATGAAATAAAAATTTCCCGCTCAAGGCGAACGAAAACGGGTGAATAACACAAAAAATTCTACTCATCAGATATGGAAGCTGGAATTTAATAACTCATTAGGGACCATGTTCTGAACAGAATATAGTAATTGTCTATGAACTAAAGTATCCTCATTCGTCGTGTATTATTTGGAGCTGTAAGAATTTCTTACGCGACGGAAAATTATGACTCCTTTCCTCAGAATTAAAAAAGAAACGATACGGTTTTTGCGAACGATATGACGTCGCAAAGTCGAAGCGCTGACCCAATTACTCCTCCGGAAGTGGAGGAGGAGATTTCCGAAGGAAGGAAAGTGGAGGGAGAAAGAGAGGAGGGTGTGGGCAAAGACGCCGGAGGTATAATCCCCATGGGAGTGTCGAAATAGAACTCCTACTGAACGAGAGATGCCTAAGAAGTGAAGCGAGGGAAGAGAGAGGTGCCCGAATTAAGATCTCATCCTGAATCCTGAGAAGATGGAGAGAAAAATATGGTCCAAGGGAAGTATCGAAAGGGAGATAAAAAGAAATTGGTTACTTAAAGGCGAATTTCAGATTCAGTTGATCTGACGCTTTTAATTTTCCACGTCTTGCGTCAATTTTCTAGCTAAGATAATAGATGTTTTATGATGAATAGAGACGCGAGCCCCGATTTTACTTTGTTTCTATCTCCACAACGTAATGGGGAGGAACGGTACTCTCAATTTTATCATCGGATGATAGCACGATAATGCATTGATATTCAGTGGTAGTACATGAGTATTTTGTGGACGCATATACTCATGCGCAAAATGTGAATGACCGCTAAAACGCAAACGGTCAAATCTCGCTCACCAGTAAAACAGAGATATGGCAGTAATTATATATGCCTAAGTTATTTATATCTTCTATTTTATGAAATTTGGCTAGGGAACGAATTATTTCTGTTCGGTTATGTTTCTTTCGCTACGTGTGTGTATACATAACGGAGGTTGTTCTGCATATGTGGATCGCCACCAGGAATCGAACTCGGAAGGGTTCCTGGATAGCAATGTGCTCTAGCACATAGCACTTTCTACTTTTGGGAAAGCGGTTCCGGGTTCGATTCCCTTTGCGGACCACGTGGGCCAAATGGACTCAGCTGTGGAAGCACTATTAACAATACTACTACTACTATTCGAACCCGGGATTCGTTTTTTCTGTTTCCTCGATATACTTCTCGTCCCGCTCCTCGCTCTTCTTATGAAATTCTTCATTTTATCGAGATTTTGTGCCTGTTATCTTTCACGTTTTTCTTTGCCTCCCCTTTTTCTCCTCAGTTTTTCCGTAGCGCTTATCCCGGTCGTTAATTACGTGGGCGTCGTCTTCGGTCGAATTATTAGCCAAAGACAGGGGCAGGGGAAGAAAAGGGGGCGAAGAGGGTAAAAAGACGGAGGAACTGTTGGATAAAAATGGATTGGAAGAGAGAAGGGCGAGTGGGAGGAGATTTGAAGACGAACAGATCTCACTTCTTCCCTTCTTACTCTCCCTTACACTATCCCTTCTTTCAAGTTTCAGTATAGATTTTTGCATTGCCCCATACGAAAGACTGTTTTGAAGGTATCGCCCTAAATATACTTGGGACTCTATCATAAAGTATGTTGCTTAGAATAACTATCACAAGTTCCAAAAAGAAACAGGTCGATCGTTATCGCCGATCGATCGAGATAACACCGTCTGTTCTATTTATCTCTTTTTCGTATTTGTATTTGTTATAATTCATAAATTTGGAAGGAAATAGAAGGAAGGGACTTCAATGGGAGATTAAATGTTTGATATCACTGTTTCTTGGCATCATGCCTTTCATTCTTTCATGAGGTAAGCTAAATTGGACGATTTTGAAGCGATTCCTACTTACAAGGAACACATCAGGTTTGTGTAACACGGATTTACACGAAAATTTCAGGGCACTTTCCTTGCACCAAAATAACAGACACGTGTCCGGCCGTTCAACTCAATGCGCCTTTGTTTATGTAATATTTGCAACTGAAAATCGAAGTTAGGCAACCACGCAACACACGTGCATTGCCATAGATATAGCGAAATTTTCCATCTAGAAAGATGTTTATCCCGTTTTTTTCACAAACTATTTGATTTTTCTGCTATTTAATTTCATCTTTTTACCTCCCAGATATTCTTTACCTTTCTCGTCAACATTCATTAAAATATACGTTAGGTAGGTACTCCAGTATCTATTGTAGTACTAATACATGTAGGTTATGGAGTCTCAGCCTTAACTACAAGTGTCTTTGACTTGGCACTTTTTATGTGGTATTAGTACCAACGTGAAACCCCGAAGAAAAGTGAGACATCGATCATTGCTTCGATCCCAGAAGGCCCAAATACTCATTTTTTTCCATAAAGTTTAGAAGAAGAAAATTTCCATAGTTTAGAAGAAGAACATCTTATTCCTTGTTCTGTTGCTGTAACTTGTTTCTCGTTAGACTCAATGTTTGCAATGTTGCAAATGTTCGTCAGCCTCGATTAAGTTGAAAATATGAACTTGATCGATAATTAATCCGAGAGCTTCTGTCAAGTTCTCAATTGCCGTGTATGAAATTGGGAAGGAAAAATCAAGAACCGCGTATCTCGGAGTTCGCGTAATTAGGGGTAGCATTCGTAAGTGGGGGTATTACTAGGGAGTTTTGCTATAAATCACAATTCAAATAAAATTATTTATATAAATTGAAATAAAATAATCGCTTTGTTTCACTTAGAGGTGATAATGACTTTCTTACGCACTCAAAAATGGTAGAAAGAGAAAATTATAAGTATTTAAAAAATTGAACGTATTGAACGGAAAAAATACGTGGTGGAATGTTAAAAAGCATAATAAACTAGAATTATAATGTTTTCAGACCGTGAAATTTTTGAAGAGGGTAGATTCGGGACTCAATGTTTATTTCAAATGCGTCGAAATTCAGTGTCCATCCAGCATGTTTTTTAAAAGGAAAGTAAGGTATTTAGCTTTATGATACCTTATTTTAATTCCATTAAAAGGTGTCTAAGATATTTCTGCTCTCCCGTTTTTAAATTTCTTTTTCGTCGTAAGGTATTATTTTTAATTTGATGATTTGGAATCCGGCTGTAATTTCCTTACGAAACGATAAGACAGAATTAATCGATTCTTTTCAATTTTGACATCGCGCGCGGGATTGAAAACCCGAATTAGAAGAAAACCCCTTCAAAGTATTCTAAAAATCGCACTTTTAAGAGTGACAAGGAAAAAATGTTAGCCGGATATTAAGAATACGCGTCATTTCCTATCGGATAATTAAAAAAACACGAAAGTTGCGAGGTTCATGACGTTTGACGGGCGGAGATCCGAAATTAGGAAACTAATTTACGGAGAAAGAATAACCGTGAAAAAGGAGGCCAAATACGTACGGAATCCAGGTAGGGTTGGGGACGCAAAAAGAAAACACATTTCCGCCTCAAAAACTTCTGGATAAAATCATAACTACCATCACTCGATAGCAATTTTATTTTGAAATTTACAGGGACAGAGCAGAAGATGGAGCTTGCTAGAGGATGTTTACGGCTCAATAGTAATGGAATAGGAACAGCTCTCAAATTATACCGTAAATATGTGAGGACATCCAATCCATAATTCATCCCACTGTTCATAACATTAAATTATCAAACCTTTCTACTGTAAGTCTTACTGCATAATATATGAAGCTATACCTATTGCTATATAGCGCGTTCCGGTTCTTTTAGGCAATAGCGACGGCTTTGAAGGAATCAAATCCTATGTGTTATTCCTATATCAGCGAAAATATCCTCATGCCAGGTACTCTTTATATGCAATTCTATGACCGGAAGAATAAAGTTAAGAGCCATGGTTGAAATCTTCGATTTAAACCACGGTTTTAACCTGCCTTACTGACCAAAAAACTGGAACGCACTATAGACAAGCCCATCTCTTTGTTTCAAGGTATTTCCATGCAAGACATTTACAAGTACATTGCTTGGTCTCTCAGTTATATCGGTAACTTATTTCTTTGTTTAATTGAGAGTTTATTCATTTCCGTGAGTTATGTTGTATTGGTAATATTAAACCACTTCAAACTATTCTTCTTCCTGGTATATTGTTACAGATTTACTAACATTGCTCAACTAGTTTTACTTTGTCTTATTACTCTTAGTTCAATTTTCCTTTCGCTGCTTTTAGAAAGTACTCAGAGGCTCTTGAAACGTTCGCAGTATATTATCACAGAGCGACACAATATGATCTAAAAGAATTTTTGCTGAGAAACGACTTTCGCCCATATTTTCTGCATCTGACGGCCATGGGTGAGAAGCCTAATCACCCATTAAAGTAGATTCGAGTCCTAAAAATAGGTGACCAATGAAGAATTAATCTGCGATGGGACAGATTCCGGTTCAGAGAATTGTTTAAATATGATCTGTAGAAGGCGCGCAGCCACGGGGGTGGCTCACGGGCACTAGATACCCCGAAGATTCTAAAAGTACGTTCTTCAGAAACTAATTCTAAAGTCTTATCAATAAATACGAGGAAAACTTCCAACATATCTTTATTTGAAGTGCTTTCTTATGATGACAATGACTAATTTCGCATTAAAACGTTAAGTGTAATACCTCCATTATACTATTGGTTATGATCCTCACATTTAGGCACCCAAGCAAAAATTCTCGATGCGCTCCTGATCTGTAGAGTAAAAGCTCCACTAGGAATCAGGCCCTAGAATATTACCGTATTCCCTTGTATCCCTTCTCATTCTTTTCTCTTTTAATTCCACCCAACTCCTTCCGGAACTTGATTCCAGCGACGCGCGTTGGAAAATATGAAAGTCAGAGGTGACATTTCGGAAAAGAGTGAGGGTGGATGTGAAAAACAAAGAAGACAGGCGAGGAAAGAGAGAATAAGTTGAATGAGGATGAATAGAAGGACAGTAAAAGGAAAGAGAATGTAGGGGTTTTGGATGTTATCTGAGGATTAGGAAGCGGAAGAAGGTGGAGATCGGAATACCAAATTAAGAAAAGGGGAAGTTGATGAAAAGAAGCTTTCCTAAGAGACTGAGAAGTCGCCTTGGGAGGAAAGAGAAACAACTGGGGTTTATCGACTTTCAGGGTTATGTGAGCAAAAATGTATTGCAGGAAAAGCTTCTTTCTGCTAACATACCTAGATGGATGAAATATTGTTCAGTTGTCTTTTCGACCGTTTGGAGGAAGGCGCATATTTAATTTACATAAGATTCAAAAAGGAAACTTCGTGATTGTGGCAAACAGACCTTCTCGAAAATGCCAGGGAAAGTTCTTTTCTCGAAAATATTCGAGACAACCCGGGATTTTTTTCTAACAGAATGTTATTTGATGTAAAACGCGCTTTAAAAACGGATAAATCAAACAGACTAGGTACCTTAAATAATGAGCAATTCGCAGATAGATTTTATATATTTATAAATAAATGATGCAAAAGCAAAATCAAGTATGCCATCGCGGATCCTCGAACTAAAGACCTCGATCTACCAAGCTGATATCTTCCTCTGCGTCACGAACTCTCTGCGATTGATGTTCCAAGATTACTTATCTAGCAGGTCTCATTGATTTTCCCATTTCTATCCCCAGTTCTGTTCGGCTTTAAGTGAATTCTGTTTTTAGAATTTTTTAGAATTTTCTACGTTAGTTTTCGGTTCTCACTATTATTCCTGCGATACCTCGATGTACGAACTTAATCCATTCCAGTTCGAACTTAAAATATTTGTACTTCGAAACCAAGATTTCCATTTTTTTGGTTCGCATCTCGAAATTAAGTTCTATCCAGAGGTCAAAATTCAGTAACGAGAGGTTGATACGTCGAAAAGTTCACGGTATATAGCGGTTTGTAACTCGAGATACCTCTGTAGGATGATAATTACACTACAAATTTACTTGAATCAATAAATCCTTAATGTACAAAATCATGAGAAGGGAGCATATGTTCTCCCTGAGAAGAAGGGTGCCCTTTTTCCCAATACTTAGAATTTTTCTCTATATAAACATTCATAAAAATTCTAAATGTTCTTGTCGACATCACTGTTTTACTGTTCCTTGTGATGATCTGTGCACCTTCGAGTCGAGACAATTTCTTCCGGCCTCTGGAAAAGCCTTAAAAATTACACTATCGGAATATTTCTGAGAATTAAACCTTTTCTGGAAACACTGCAGACCACCTGGTGCACCTCTTTTCAAAGAGTGACCAGTAAAACAAAGGAGCTAAGGTGAGCGTCGCAAATGTAGTCCCGTGTTTTTAGTCCACTCACGCCCTATCCGAGAGAGGCACACTTTCAAGGAGGAGGAGGAGGAAGAGATTGAATTTTCGTCGCTCCATTGTGTGTCCATAGTCTTTCGCCCTCAATTGTCACAGTATCTCGGCCAGATAAAGAGAGAATGCCCTCCCCCATCACCTTCCGGAAGGGCGGCGTCTTTGATGGTGCCGTGTCGTGACCCAAGCCTCCGTGTCCAAGGAGTGTGGACATTGGATGTGAGCATCGAAGAAAAGCAGAGTCAGGGCGGCAAAGGGGATGGAAAGCAGACCACACGCGTTGACTATGAAAAACAGAAGTCACCAGCGCAACTGTCTCAGATGACACGGGAAGAGAATGGAAAGGAACGCCCTCGTAAGATCCCTGACCGTCACGGTCATCTACAATATTATTACCACCTCCACCTCCTACGATAAATAAATAAATAAATATATATATATTTTTATTATTGCTTATTCAGAAGGCTAATCTTCTGAAAAGTAAGTGCAGACTACCTCAATCCTCATCTTATCAGTAAGCCTCATTCCAGAAGCTGATAGTGAAGGGTTTTGAGGTTCAAACCGGACTTCAGACTGATTATTGTAGGAAAGACTGAAGGCAATTATCTTTGGTAGTTGTCTGCTTGAGAACCATATCCATATTAAGTTATCGGCTCTAAAGCCAATCGGATCCTCAACTCTATGACGAAATGTAAAGTGAGTGGTGTTACCTTATGTTTGAACACCGGAATAGATAGAAAGTAATAAATTAAAATTCTTCATTGCATTCCTAAAATAAGATGAGAAAACCAAGGAACTTTTCCTGCATCAAATTCGCCAGGAAAGCCCAAGATCTTTCCAATAATCGCAAATATTGAAAATCTCTACGATTCGTTTCGGCGCATAAACTAAGATTGTTTTCAAGCCCATTTATCATGCCTGAGAGCGGCCCTTCAATGGAAAAAGGTCTGCTTGTGCTTTACTATTATTTATTTCTGAGATTTTATTTCTATATCTGTTGAGAATCGGTTAAATAATTATTTCAGTTGTATATTTCCAATTTAGCAAAAACTGTAAGGGTTTACACTAAATAATCATTGGAGCAGTGATTTCTGATATTCAGGTTCGTTTTACAGGCAGCCATTTCAGATTATTCAGCGGTACTGTGGGTAAAGTGCGCGGCATCCCGATGTGGGCTACGGCCTAGCTTACGCCTACGGCTATTACGTACACATTTAGGGTATGATATTGTGATATATTGAAAGCTACAATCTTTGCTGGTCATGCATATAAATAAAGAGCAGAGATGTAGTTAAGTTAGATATCTTACTGCGTTTGTCCATTACTATGTATTAATGGAAAATAAACAAAGTGTTGCGCTTTCTTCACAGAAGATACTTCTGTTGACGAATCCATCATTTTATCAAGCACTATATCAATGATAAAATTGTTTCTATTCCATTAAATTATTCTTTCCTATTTTCCGGAAAATTAAACACTCACCTAAGGGTCCGAACGAACCGGCTGGCTTCAAGATAGTGAACCTAAGTCCTTCTATTCCTAGAATAAACTGATATTTCGTTTCTGTCTCATTTATCACTTCAAGTGAAACAATTGGATGGTATTCTCCTTTAGTTTTATAGCAGTTACTTTATGATTTTCGAATTTCGATACAGGACAGTAAAATATTAGCGAAACACATCGCAAGCGATGGCTTCCTACGCGTCCCGATGAAAAAGGTTCCCGACCCCTTGCCTAACTGTTTTCCTCAATCGCGCTATGATTCAATCGGGGAAAAAAATCTCGCAAGCAGAAGCGTCCTCAGTACCACTGCAAGAGAGAAACTCTTCGCACCTCTGAGAGGCATTACGGGAAACTCCATTCAACCCTCGCCTGACCCCGACTCCGCTAAACCGCAATTGTTACCTTTCACCGCGCAGCCTCCCGCTGGGCTCCTGTTCCATCTCACGCTAAGATCCGGGCGAAACGGGAAAAAGAGACGTTAAGAGAGACGGAGACTGTCTCTTTTTACCTCCGAATCCAATAACGCGTGGGAATGAGATGGAAGTTGAAGAAAGAGACAGAGTGGGAAGGAAATAAAAAGGCTTTAGCAACGAAATGAGAGAGAGAGAATATGTATGGGGAAGGGGGATAATAGAAGGATAGAGGATTAGAATCGGTCTTTTACTCGTCTATGTTGCGGCGAGGGATGAAGCCGTCTCCGGGTACTAAGCATATCTCCCCGCGAGGCTCCCCGCAGAGACCGTGATTGCGAGAGAGGGGTTGAGGAGGCGCAAAAAAGGAATTTTCTTGAAAAAAAAGAGAGGAAGTGGAATAGCGGAGGAGGTTTTGATCGAAAAATATAGGGAAAGGTGAAGTGGTTGAGTGGGCAGAAATCGGGAAGGGCTTTAGGGTAAGGAAAAATAAAGGAGAACACCTCCCTCGCAGTCACTTCTCTTCCACGTATTTTAGGCTATAATCTTCATGAACGTCGAAATTATATGATAGTGAATGACTTTTAGATGTTTGATTGGCAAGTTTCAACTAAATTCAAAATATAACAAACTGTATTCACCACGAAATTACTATACGGACGATTTTAGCGAATGATCGCCATCATCAGTTTTCACAGAAATTAAAACTTCCCTCCTACAAATATGAACCTCGGTAAATTTAGCTTCCAACTTATTAAGGATCATAATTATCGCCATAGTAAGTTGTTGCCGGAAATATTCCTTAAAGGTTAAGTGAAAAAGTTGAAATATTTTTTTTTACATTTTGTTCGGAAAGACCGGTTTTAGCCATCATCAATTAGCATACAAATGACTGTCAGCACATTTCATGCGGGTTACAACGGGAAAGTGTTGATAAGGAAAGTGCAATCCTTCCTCATTTTGGCTTAAACTGTTCTAACAGTTATTTAGACTGAAGATTGATTAACTTTTCAATGAATGGTATACCTGTAGGAGATGGAGTTGTAAAATTTTCCAGGTAAAGCGCGTGAGCAACTGATAAATGTGAATTTATTTGAAAACTCTTCCCAAAAACTAAGTCTTGGTAGTAGATTGTAATTATGAAGTATTTTAATCGTAACAATAACCAAATACTGGTATTAGAACCAAACTAGAGTTTAGGCTATCAACAAGTTTATGTTACGGTTCAAGTTGATAAAAATCCACCAGAAAGTAATTGTATATATGTCATAATTGTAAGGAAAACTTTTTCATCTCAGAAAACAGAACTGATTTTTAAGAAAAGCGATTAAGTAAAGAAGACGGCCATTGTTAAAAAGGTATTTATTCCAAAAAGTTATGTCGTATAGATGAATGAGTTTTCAGTTTGGATTCTGGAATAGAGTGATCCAGTAACTACACTTTACAGTAAGTGTTCTTGAGTCCCAATGTAAGAATGTTGCGAATTCTTACACATCGGAATAATGAACGATATCGGCATAGTGCGTATATATTTCAAGAAATAAGTAATAGAGTGAGTTTGACTGGTTACGAATGCCACATGTCTCATGAATTATTTAGGAGGAAAATTATAGAATCAATAGAAATGACTTCCCTATTTATGTTGGGTTTTATTGCACAAATGTTTTGCCTAGGACTTAGCATTTTTACTCGGTCTAAAATGCTGTAAAAGTAAGCTTTATAGCCTATTTAAATTCCGCGATGGAAGCTAAAAGTATTTTTATGCGATTCAGTCGTCTTTATGGATTTAATAATTTAATAGTTGAGGAACTTTAATATCATTTAAAACATCTTTATAAGTTTACTAAATCTGGAAATAAGATTTACTTCATAAATGTACCTGATATATAAAATCTTAAAATAATATTCTATAATATTGTAAGCTCAAGCTCCTTTGAATTTCAGATAACTATTTTGTAATTTTTATGTCGAACTGTCCAAACATTCCGTTGATTCTCAACGTGGAAATAAACACTGATAAATATAATACAAATTACGACTTAATAGACCATCAAGAATTGATAAACTTGAAAGTTGAGCAGCTTTTGATTCTCGATTTTTAAGCGAAGTTACACACACACACACACACACATTTTCTACTATATTTATAAGATGGCCTTCAAACAATTTGACGCGTATTTCATATATACATAAATGTTTACTTGACATAAATATACTTGACCTAGATTGACCCACTTCAGTCAGAAAATCTATTTAATTTTATGCCTATGGGTGAGGTTTAATGTTTTACACAAAGAATTTCTTAGACAAACAATCGATAACAATCATTCCAAAACAATAACTTCGGGAGTTAATTTCATGGGAAGAAATCTGGCCATCCCTGGTCTAGGACATTTGGAAATTAATTTTCCACTTACCGAAATGTTGCCGGGGTTTTGCGTGTCGTTCTCCAAATATTGTCAGAGGTACGGTTATAATCGTCATCCTGCAAAAACGAAAGTCACGTTGAAAGGATATTATAAAAACTTGAAGGAAATTAAAATTTTTTCATCAACTTTTAATCCAAATTTGATGTTTTCTGTGGTGGTGAAGGTAGCGACTCATGTGAGATAACCATCCAAATGCGTGATTGGGATTCGTTTCGGAAGGCATCTCCGAAAAAGCAGGAAGGGCTCGCAGATGCTTTGAACGCGCACTCGTTTTATATGCTAACTTACGTATAACAAAAGGCCCGCAACTGTAACGACACCGGTCAAGGGGCCAAGAGAAGAAAAAAGAGTTGATCGAAAGAGGGGAAGACAGCGGAACAGGTGCTCGGCAACGGGAAGGGAACTGCCCCTCGCAACAATGGAGTGGGCGGGAAGTATTTTCCGAGGAGAAGAGCTGTGAAATAGACCCGGATAGTCTTTTCTCGATGTGAATCGGTCGGCGGGGGACTTGAATAGATGATGAGAAGCTGAAGCGTTGCAGGATCTCTCTCAGAGGCAAACGGGAAGAATGAGGTGGTGAAGGGATGACCTGAGAATGCAAGAGGAGGCGAAGAATGGAAGAAATGAAAGATTTCGACCTCCTTCCGAGAAAAAAGGCTTCGATGTATGAATAGTGGAAGTTGTTGTTACCAAACTTGTCAAACAGTTGCCCTGGGGGTGGATTCTCGAAAAAAAGAGCATGCTGATTCTCTCGAATGACGTCGTGACTATAGTTCCATTATCCGCAGAGGGACTTGACACCTCCACTTCAATAGGATTTCATTGGCCTTCTCGAAATTTTCGTTTGTCTAAGCTATCTTTTTTTTTTAACTTCTGCCTTTTTCGAAAAGTGGGTGATTCGACTCTCTTTCTTACAGGAACAAGAGAGACTATTTTTCTAAGAGTTGGAGTTTGAAATGAAAGCTGAAAAGTCGCTAAATCACGAAGATGGGGAAGTTTTGAAGAAACGTAGATTTTTTACCGCCGACTGTGTGCGAGAAGAAATTTTGCCAGCCGATCAGAGTTCCGGGAAAGTAAAATAAGCGTGGTTTTTACTAACATCAAGATCGATTTGTTTTCACTACTCATATGTAACTAATCAGTTGATTAACCCGCGGTATTTTCGTTTCAAAAAGAATTAACCACGTGAGCTTTTCCTACATTAGCTATTACTACGTCATAACGTCGATTTTTATTAAATAAAAGACATTAAATCAGGGATTATTTCGCCAGTTCTTTTTCTGATACAAATTATTATAGCTCTCACTTATTTAATACTAAATTGAAAATAATTAGAAAGACACTTAGAAAAATTGTACTTTATCCACATACTTAATTGAGTAAGTTTCACCACGCGGTTTGTATGAAGACAACATTTCTATAATAGCTAGCTGTTTAATTTACGCCTATCGTGATGTAACGCTAGGAAAACCGTTCAATGCTACGTATGCGGTACTTATATAACATCGTGAAGAGTTCTTAAATTTTAGTGATCTTGACTCATTTCATTTTTAAGAATGCATTTGCTTTTCTGTGTGTACTCTAAAAGAAGATTAAAAATTCGACTTTAATTACGACTTTAGAGTAAACATCATCTCGAATATTTTATAACGAAGAGCGATGGAATTCACGTTGAATGGTGGTGCCCTTAGTATGTCGGTAATCCATTTTGAAAGATTATTTTATTTTTACTTTATAGAAAATGAGCGAAAACAACGACCTAGGTACAAAGAATTACCTTATCATCAGACGAGGGAGGATATAAACACGGCATTATGTTGTAAGGTAAAATGAAAATAAATCTGATTTCTTTCGCGGTTGACTTCCGTCTAAATGTTTAATATAATCGTAAATTACAACCTTAATCGCCATACAATCAAATTTAGGCTAGTTTAAAGTTCGGTTGCGTAAGAGAAGTAAATTTCGTTAGAATATAAGTACTCGTATGTAAAATATTTGGTGCCTGATGTTCCTGAATCCTGAAGTTCCTAAGCTTAGTAGCTTTAATATTCTACCGAATTTCAAATTTCACTTCACCACGGTTTCCATGATAAATAATTTAATGTAGAGCATGGTTTATCTTATCTACGCTATTAACCCTACAGTTTTGCCTTTCTCAGAGTATCCTCGTGGGCCTTGACATCGACTACGGCGATAACTTCGAAAAGCGTGACTAAAACGTTTGGCAACCTTAATGGACATGTCCATGAAATACATGGGTGGACTTGAATGTCAGTAAAAAAACAAAGATTTTCATGAATGCCATCGACTTTCTGCATCAGATATTCTGGGGTCCTTCGCGGAATCGGAACCCCTGAGTCGAAATTCCGAGACACGTAAGTGCGTGTTGTATTTCGGTGAATTAGGGAGGCGTGGGAGAGAGGGTGGCCAGAAGCGGACGGGAGGCCAGAGGAAAAAAAGGGATTTATATGGAGGGGTGTGACTAATCAGGATTCGATGCGAGGTATTTCTAACCCTCGGCTGGTGGTCCTTTGAGAGAAAAAAGGCCCCTTTCTTGTGTGAGAACCCAGGCGCCTCTTTTTCCTTTTCTTTATTTCTCCTCATCTATCGATGTGCATCGCCATTTTCACCGCCTTACGGTCACTGGATACGATTCCTTTCGTCCAATTCTTTCGAGATTTCCGAAGAATGTTCACGGGGAATGCTTCCTATCGAGAAATTTGGTGTTGTGTGATTTCGAACTCGTATATCGGAATATTTGTTTCGCTTAAGCACAATTTAATTATAGTACTCTTACATTACGTCATAAACCAATCGATTACACGTGTATATTGTAATTTATTGTATATTATCCCGATTGGATTCCTTATAAAAATCATATTTTAGTTGTTTAGAATATTTCTACGAGACGATCTCTTCGAGCTGGGCGCATGGGCTGTCGTCTTGTATGTATGTATATACATTACTAAATACCGCTCATGTGTCTTGTATTTCCCGAGATCCTGAAAGCCTTTCTAGTTTTCTCAAATTCCCTTCTTATATTTCTCATTCTGAATGATATGATGGGGAACATGCGGTTCACTTTCACACTTTCACAACGACGCGCGTTTAATCTGGCTACCAGATCGTCCTTGCGTTGTTTCATACAAATGGAACATAGTCGCGATTCATTCCCATGGGCCAAAATACTTACGCACAACTTACGGGATTACCCAAACTAAATCTACAAACGATTAAACTTCATAACATCAAATGCAAAACCAGAAAAATCAATGATCTCGAAGCTGATAGTCTTGTAAAATCCACTAAAACATCTTCCTCAACCGGCGTATCATAAATTTAGGTTGATTCTCTTAATCCCTGTCAGCAAAGACTCACCATGTGGTGTAAAATGGGTAATGGCCGAAGTATCTTTTCCGAGTAAGATATATACTCGTATAAGAATAAAAGGTGTTATTTGTAATATTTAGCAAATCCGTTGCGAAGTAAAGAAAAGCCATCGTATTCGGTTGCTATTAAAGGTGATGAGTGATAAATATATAAGTATTAAATATCAAAATCTTCGAAAATATTTTGTCTCGGCCGGCAATTTGCCAAAAGAGGATTCCTGAAATCAAATGAATGAAGACAGAAAAATGGTAGCTTGTGACCCTTTTCTTCCAAAACTACAGTTAGTGTTTTTGCAAATTTTATTTTTTTACTAAGTTTCCTAGAATCATGCGAGGCGTAAAAGGGGAAATAAGCCCGTCAGCAGAATTACAAGTCATTCCTTAAACGTGAGATTCTAGTCTGAGATTGACTATCGAGATATTATATTACTCTATCAATAAAAAGTGTCACCATTTGGGAAGTATAACTGATTGTGAGTCAATCATAGGTTTTAAAATGATTTATTCTTATGTCTCTTTTACCTCTATGGCACTATTTTCCCCAAAATCTTTACGTAGCGAATTCATTACTTAGTTCCGCTTTTTTTCACGATGATAATTCATTTAACATATCCACTTCCTAACAATATTGTTAGAGCTATAAAACGCTGCAAAAACATGAGAAATATAAAAGGTCCAATATCAGTGATTAGACAACCACTTTTTCTCCTCTCCGACAGGACTCCGTCACCATTTTCATTTCAAAACTACTACTTACGAGTAAATTATCTTGTTTTCCTAA
>KZ308337.1:462385-514485 GCA_000376725.2 Ladona fulva | reverse complement strand
TGATTTCGCGAGCTCTATCTGAAATTCACCAGCAAATATCTATTGTAATGAACCTTCTACAGCTTCAAAGGTTTTCTTGGACATGGGAATAATTAAAGAACGGAAATAGTCAATAGCAGAAATAGCAGAGCCTGTCGTTCATCTGTAAGCCTCTAAAACTCGTGGTAAATAAGAATGAAAACTAGTCTTTTAGAATACGTGCGAGCTTTCTTCTTGGGGGCAACTACCTTAGGAGCGTTATTTTCTTCCTCTCCTTGTGAGGCACCTTGCGCGTGCGAAAAACACCGCTGTCAGTGGAAAGAGAGGGGAGAAGATCCGCGGAGAAAGCAAAAATCTTTTCTTTCTTCCAATCCGCATGTTCATCATTACTATCCCTTCCTTTTCTCAGTAGCATCTGAACTGCTACCTATTGCACGTGTTATGGGATAGTTAGTCGTAGGATCCGAGCTCGTGTCCCCGCAATGTCGGATTTTTCTGACCCATACTAGGTTTGCTTTTTCTGCTAGATACCTTTTGCCTTCTGTAGACCTTTAACGCTTGGTGGCATAATATTTTTATTGTTAATCGGTGGAGTTATCCGCAGTGAACGTGTTAAAAAGTGGTTTGGTACATAAGACCAGTAACTTAGATAAAATATCTATGAAGGTATGTCGCGAAATTATTAATTCAACTCTCAATAAATTAAAATTTATATAAATACGTAATAAAGAGTTAGATGAATGGACGTTTTTAATAGGATAAAAGGAACTAAACATTTGCTAGCTTTTATAGATAGCCAAGTGGGCACCGCGTTCGACTTCGGTCAAAGTGTTCCCGGGATCAATTCCTGGTGGGGTCTCACGTGCGAAATGACCTCAGCTGTCTAATCACTTTTAACATTGCTACTATTTGGTATCCATATAGAGCAGGGATAGGAGGAGACTGTGAGCGATAAATGGTTTTGATATATTTATTTAATATTATCAAATATCTTGCCTCCAAGTGAAATAGGTTAATTATAATAAGTGTTCATGAAGTGAAGTAAGAAACAGGTAAACGAAGAGAGAATTTTACTTCTAAATTAAAAAATATTAAAATTCTCCCAAGAGATGATAACGGCCTTGATAATTCAGAGTAAGAATGAGTAATACATTTAAGCAAAATTATTAATATTCGACTACCTGCAGTCATAGAAGCGTGGGAAACTATTTAACAAGAAAGTTGGTTGACAATATGCGGAGGCGGAAATGAAAGACCGAAAAAGAATAAATGAATGGATGGAGAGGATCTGCTACTGAGGAGATGAGTTGGCAGACTCCATCTCGAGACTGCAGCTCATTTTGCGGTCGTGGGCAAAATCTGCAGCGGCGAGGAAGTGGCAGTGCGTGCAGGCAGCTTCGCGCGGAAATCTCCGGTGGCGGCAGAAGACTGCAATCATGGCATCCCCACCTCTCCCACGCCGTCTTTTATCCTGCTTTATTAAAGGGAGTCTGACTACCGGTAGCTATTCTAGAAGAGGACTAACATCAAAGGGTTTCCGACGCTGAGGTATGAGAGGCACGGAGACGTATGGTTATGGATGTGATTGTCGAGGAGGCGATGACTCTGGGAGAAGAGGGCGAATCTTTTTAAAAGAGCCTTTCTTTCGTCTTCTTCTGCAACTGGTGAGGGAAGGACTTTCATGAAGAACGAGGAAAAAAATGTAAGAAGTTTCACCACGCGGTTTGTATGAAGACAACATTTCTATAATAGCTAGCTGTTTAATTTACCCCTATCGTGATGTAACGCTGGGAAAACCGTTCAATGCTGCGTATGCGGTACTTATATAACATCGTGAAGAGTTCTTAAATTTTAGTGATCTTGACTCATCTCATTTTTAAGAATGCATTTGCTTTTCTGTGTGTACTCTAAAAGAAGATTAAAAATTCGACTTTAATTACGACTTTAGAGTAAACATCATCTCGAATATTTTATAACGAAGAGCGATGGAATTCACGTTGAATGGTGGATCCCTTAATATGTCGGTAATCCATTTTGAAAGATTATTTTATTTTTACTTTATAGAAAATGAGCGAAAACAACGACCTAGGTACAAAGAATTACCTTATCATCAGACGAGGGAGGATATAAACACGGCATTATGTTGTAAGGTAAAATGAAAATAAATCTGATTTCTTTCGCGGTTGACTTCCGTCTAAATGTTTAATATAATCGTAAATTACAACCTTAATCGCCATACAATCAAATTTAGGCTAGCTTAAAGTTCGGTTGCGTAAGAGAAGTAAATTTTGGTAGAATATAAGTAATCGTATGTAAAATATTTGGTGCCTGATGTTCCTGAATCCTGAAGTTCCTAAGCTTAGTAGCTTTAATATTCTACCGAATTTCAAATTTCACTTCACCACGGTTTCCATGATAAATAATTTAATGTAGAGCATGGTTTATCTTATCTACGCTATTAACCCTACAGTTTTGCCTTTCTCAGAGTATCCTCGTGGGCCTTGACATCGACTACGGCGATAACTTCGAAAAGCGTGACTAAAACGTTTGGCAACCTTAATGGACATGTCCATGAAATACATGGGTGGACTTGAATGTCAGTAAAAAAACAAAGATTTTCATGAATGCCATCGACTTTCTGCATCAGATATTCTGGGGTCCTTCGCGGAATCGGAACCCCTGAGTCGAAATTCCGAGACACGTAAGTGCGTGTTGTATTTCGGTGAATTAGGGAGGCGTGGGAGAGAGGGTGGCCAGAAGCGGACGGGAGGCCAGAGGAAAAAAAGGGATTTATATGGAGGGGTGTGACTAATCAGGATTCGATGCGAGGTATTTCTAACCCTCGGCTGGTGGTCCTTTGAGAGAAAAAAGGCCCCTTTCTTGTGTGAGAACCCAGGCGCCTCTTTTTCCTTTTCTTTATTTCTCCTCATCTATCGATGTGCATCGCCATTTTCACCGCCTTACGGTCACTGGATACGATTCTTTTCGTCCAATTCTTTCGAGATTTCCGAAGAATGTTCACGGGGAATGCTTCCTATCGAGAAATTTGGTGTTGTGTGATTTCGAACTCGTATATCGGAATATTTGTTTCGCTTAAGCACAATTTAATTATAGTACTCTTACATTACGTCATAAACCAATCGATTACACGTGTATATTGTAATTTATTGTATATTATCCCGATTGGATTCCTTATAAAAATCATATTTTAGTTGTTTAGAATATTTCTACGAGACGATCTCTTCGAGCTGGGCGCATGGGCTGTCGTCTTGTATGTATGTATATACATTACTAAATACCGCTCATGTGTCTTGTATTTCCCGAGATCCTGAAAGCCTTTCTAGTTTTCTCAAATTCCCTTCTTATATTTCTCATTCTGAATGATATGATGGGGAACATGCGGTTCACTTTCACACTTTCACAACAACGCGCGTTTAATCTGGCTACCAGATCGTCCTTGCGTTGTTTCATACGAATGGAACATAGTCGCGATTCATTCCCATGGGCCAAAATACTTACGCACAACTTACGGGATTACCCAAACTAAATCTACAAACGATTAAACTTCATAACATCAAATGCAAAACCAGAAAAATCAATGATCTCGAAGCTGATAGTCTTGTAAAATCCACTAAAACATCTTCCTCAACCGGCGTATCATAAATTTAGGTTGATTCTCTTAATCCCTGTCAGCAAAGACTCACCATGTGGTGTAAAATGGGTAATGGCCGAAGTATCTTTTCCGAGTAAGATATATACTCGTATAAGAATAAAAGGTGTTATTTGTAATATTTAGCAAATCCGTTGCGAAGTAAAGCAAAGCCATCGTATTCGGTTGCTATTAAAGGTGATGAGTGATGAATATATAAGTATTAAATATCAAAATCTTCGAAAATATTTTGTCTCGGCCGGCAATTTGCCAAAAGAGGATTCCTGAAATCAAATGAATGAAGACAGAAAAATGGTAGCTTGTGACCCTTTTCTTCCAAAACTACAGTTAGTGTTTTTGCAAATTTTATTTTTTTACTAAGTTTCCTAGAATCATGCGAGGCGTAAAAGGGGAAATAAGCCCGTCAGCAGAATTACAAGTCATTCCTTAAACGTGAGATTCTAGTCTGAGATTGACTATCGAGATATTATATTACTCTATCAATAAAAAGTGTCACCATTTGGGAAGTATAACTGATTGTGAGTCAATCATAGGTTTTAAAATGATTTATTCTTATGTCTCTTTTACCTCTATGGCACTATTTTCCCCAAAATCTTTACGTAGCGAATTCATTACTTAGTTCCGCTTTTTTTCACTATGATCATTCATTTAACATATCCACTTCCTAACAATATTGTTAGAGCTATAAAACGCTGCAAAAACATGAGAAATATAAAAGGTCCAATATCAGTGATTAGACAACCACTTTTTCTCCTCTCCGACAGGACTCCGTCACCATTTTCATTTCAAAACTACTACTTACGAGTAAATTATCTTGTTTTCCTAAGCCATATAGTTTTATATTTTCTTAAGGTACAATTTCAAAAATTTAATTGAGAACATTTCAAAGTTTTCAGCTCGAATATTTCGAAAAAACTACTGAAAGTCAGCTCACACATACATTATTCTTTTGAAACCTGCGAATCCTTTCTTTAGTAGGAAAGGAACAATTTCAGAACCGATTACACGCGAGTTTACATATCTACTTGTAATTGGACATAGATTATGACTAATTTTCAGAAATGTCCAGGAATTCATTTTATTAAGAATTATGACTAATTTTCAGAAATTTCCAGGAATTCATTTTACTGAGAATGATAGAAATTATGTGCATACAAAACCTTCAGACTTTGCCGTATAATTACCGTTAGATTGTGTTAATCATTGTTACCCAAAAATCGAGGTCAGATAATTAGAATCGCGAACTCATCCTAGAAAATTTGGTACGCTAGAAGGACTGGTCAGAAAACGAGTGGCTTCGGTGACCCATCCTCCCAATCACCTGACCTTGCTCCCAATGACTCCTTCTTTGCCCAGGGATCAAGGTAATTGTGAATTGGAAGAATGGCATTTTGACGCATTGAAAGACATATTACCAGGGACGACGGCAGCTCTGAAGACCATTCCTTAGCAAGTGTTCCGAATAGCTGTTCGAAGTGTTATGTGTTGTACTAGATGTGCTTACACTGTACTCATCCCGGAGGCCGATTTGAACCACCGTTACCTAACAGAAGCTTTAGTTAGGGAATGAGGCTCTTTAGGCAGAATTAGGAGTGAGGAGCCTGCCTTTGCTTTCCTAGGATGCTCAGTGGGAGGGGAAAATGTCCATGTAAGAGCAACACAATGACTAAAGAATTCTTTTCTTAGAATTCAATGAAGATAGACTGAGATGAATTCTATTATTTAATAGCTTTCATTACTCAGTAGCGCTCATATTATCGTCGTCACGGACAAATTGAGACAAAAGAAAATGAAAGATACATTTTTTTCTATCTTTTATCGATAGAGAAATAATAATTAGGATAAATTTTAGGTTAAAATCGAGAAGTAAACCGTCAGACCTCTTCATGTTGGCTATTATTAGATTACGATAGTTAGTAATTCCTCATGGGACTTAGACGTCACGTCAGGCGTCCAATATGTCGTCTAAATCCTAAGAAAATTAGAGAGCGGCGCCTCTAGCGCAAAGCGAGAAGATAGCGTCCGCGAAGAACACAAATCGTTCGCACCGTAAACTTCTCAAGATCCGTGGCATCGTTCACCAAGGCGAGTGGTCACGGCGGGTGGCCGCCCAGGGGTCTCCGACGCCGCGTCGCCTTCCACCATTTCTTACGCTTATAATTTTTCCCTCTTTTTTCCTCTCGCCGCGCGTTCTTCTTTTTTCCCATTCCTCCTTTCCCGCCGAAATCACGAGCGCGGCGCCAACTATCACATTATTCGTCTCGCCAGGACCGTCTTTTTAAAAGAGCGTTTCTTTCGTCTTCTTCTTCCCTCCACGTATGCGACCTCCATATCACTGCGTCTACTGTAGAAGATGCTATATTCGCGTGGCGCTATTACTACTTATTTTTCGTGGTGGCGTGCATAGGAATTTTCGTATTTCCGATCGCTCGCGAGAAATTGAGCGCGGATGGAAATTCGACGGACTCAAGAGACGTCCAAATTTCGCCAGTTCGCTGATAACTGTGAGACGTCGGGAGTACAGATTCCGTCTAATTCCGATGGATATCGGATGCGAAATCTGGAGACAGCAGTGCATCGGTTAGAAAATTCTACGTATTATAACATACAGTAAAAAGTGTGATTTTCAAGGATCTATTTTTAAAAAGAAGTTTCAGTTTTTATTTTTTGCTAAAAGCTAATCTCAGTTTTGACGATTAGAGGGAAGTTTATAGTAAAATGCTAGCAAGGAAAATGTTCCTTACTCGGACGAATGATGTTTTAAGATCTTTTCACGTCGAGTGTATTAGTATCCATAAGCGTAATGATAGTGATATATTTTAACAAGTATGGTAAACAGGCCGATGGTTTTAGATTCTGCAGAAAGAGGTCCGGCAAATAGCCGCTAGTCCTTGCAGATGGTAATAAAATTAAACGATTACCTCTTACTTTCCTTTCAAATTTTACTTTGATAGGTACCAAAAATCTGTAGGAGATTTAAACAACAATTTTTCCGCATTGTTTAAATTATAATTGTTATTTTCAGTTTCTTGGTATGATTCAAAATTCAAATTACTCATGGACTTTTAATTTACAATCGCTAAGTACTTAATTACCGAACGCAACTTTCTTGCTTTCTCCTATGACTGTGTTCCAGTACAGTACTTTAAAGTTTCTATGCGATTCTTATACCTCATTACTTACACTATTCCAGACTCATTCGTATACCTCATTACTTACACTACTCCAAACTCGTTATCAGTTTTTGATCCTTAATATATATCATGTTCGCAGAAAAAATAATTAAGTATTCAACTGTACCAAAAACAATCATTTTTCTTCGTATTTTAAGTAATTCAGTCATAATCATAGTCATCTGTATATATAAAGCAGAAATTCTGTGGGTTTGTTTGTGTGTGTGTTTGTTTGTTTGTCTGAGATTGGAGTCCACACTGTTTGTCTGATTTTCTGGGTTTGAATCAGGATTGTTCAGATAGATTTCCATAAGAAATACATGTTAAGTTCAACTTTATCGGTTACAGACTTTATTACTTTTGCAAAATTAAACTAGAAGGAATAGTCTAATGAAATCGAGATAAGTACCAAAAGAAGGAAAATTATATACAGATTCTTAATATGGTGGTAGAATATCGCTTTCATTT
Organism: Ladona fulva; assembly: GCA_000376725.2. Classification (NCBI taxonomy): domain Eukaryota; kingdom Metazoa; phylum Arthropoda; class Insecta; order Odonata; family Libellulidae; genus Ladona; species Ladona fulva. The sequence continues at coordinate 507,195 of KZ308337.1, read as the reverse complement.
CGAAGTTACGATAATTTAGATAAAATACACGAATATTTTGTGAAGTTTTGAGGAAGTAAACAACTTGTCCCTTTGACGACTAATGCGATTGTTGATTCCGAACTCATACATTTTCCCATAGGAATACATTGTGTATTTAGTAGGCCCATTTAGAAGCAATGGCAAGAATTGACGACACGAAGAGGAGGAAATTTTTCAGAGATTAGCTGTACGTTGCTTGCTCCATGGTGAGNTAAGATATATCTCATTCAATTGATTTTATATTTCACTTTGCTCCTTCCAGATCTTGGTAAACGGAATTTTTTTCATTTGTCTTTTGGTACAGGAAAGGGAAGTATATACCTTTTATTTAACGCTGTCTCTGTTTTGTTCATGGTTCTGATAGTATGTTGTAGAGTTGTGTATGATTCTGATTAATAAACGTCAATTTTTCCTCATCAATCGTTAAAAAAGGAGCTGAAAATCTTGCAATCTTGCACATCAACTCGAGACAAATTTAAAAAGAAGGAAATTCTATGATGATTCACATTCTTGTTGTTCATAGTAGATTTCGGCTTCAAGCTATGAGAGCTTAGATTTGATTGAAAATGTTTGTTTTCCATAACCTTTCCCATCGGACTAAACAAAGATGGGATATATTATTTTCTCTTATGTACAAATTGATATACCATATTTAATCCGACTTCTATGTGTACTCGTTGAGAATCAACGGGCACTTTAGCTAATTATATATACTGTTATCTTATAAAATGCAGGAATAATTGGCGGTAATAAATGTAGCTGATCTTCGGATATCACACACAGATAAGTGGAAACTTAATTTTATGCAACTAAGTTCATGCCTTCAGTAATTGAAATTGATTTCGCGAGCTCTATCTGAAATTCATCAGCAAATATCTATTGTAACGAACCTTCTACAGCTTCAAAGGTTTTCTTGGACATGGTAATAATTAAAGAACGGAAATAGTCAATAGCAGAAATAGCAGAGCCTGTCGTTCATCTGTAAGCCTCTAAAACTCGTGGTAAATAAGAATGAAAACTAGTCTTTTAGAATACGTGCGAGCTTTCTTCTTGGGGGCAACTACCTTAGGAGCGTTATTTTCTTCCTCTCCTTGTGAGGCACCTTGCGCGTGCGAAAAACACCGCTGTCAGTGGAAAGAGAGGGGAGAAGATCCGCGGAGAAAGCAAAAATCTTTTCTTTCTTCCAATCCGCATGTTCATCATTACTATCCCTTCCTTTTCTCAGTAGCATCTGAGCTGCTACCTATTGCACGTGTTATGGGATAGTTAGTCGTAGGATCCGAGCTCGTGTCCCCGCAATGTCGGATTTTTCTGACCCATACTAGGTTTGCTTTTTCTGCTAGATACCATTTGCCTTTACCTAACAGAAGCTTGAGGCTCTTTAGGCAAGATTAAGAGTGAGGAGCCTGCCTTTGCTTTCCTACGATGCTCAGTGGGAGGGGAAAATGTCCATGTAAGAGCAACACAATGACTAAAGAATTCTTTTCTTAGAATTCAATGAAGATAGACTGAGATGAATTCAATTATTTAATAGCTTTCATTACTCAGTAGCGCTCATATTATCGTCGTCACGGACAAATTGAGACAAAAGAAAATGAAAGATACATTTTTTTCTATCTTTTATCGAAAGACAAATAATAATTAGGATAAATTTTAGGTTAAAATCGAGAAGTAAATCGTCAGACCTCTTCATGTTGGCTATTATTAGATTACGATAGTTAGTAATTCCTCATGGGACTTNTTCTCCCAAGAGATGATAACGGCCTTGATAATTCAGAGTAAGAATGAGTAATACATTTAAGCAAAATTATTAATATTCGACTACCTGCAGTCATAGAAGCGTGGGAAACTATTTAACAGGAAAGTTGGTTGACAATATGCGGAGGCGGAAATGAAAGACCGAAAAAGAATAAATGAATGGATGGAGAGGATCTGCTACTGAGGAGATGAGTTGGCAGACTCCATCTCGAGACTGCAGCTCATTTTGCGGTCGTGGGCAAAATCTGCAGCGGCGAGGAAGTGGCAGTGCGTGCAGGCAGCTTCGCGCGGAAATCTCCGGTGGCGGCAGAAGACTGCAATCATGGCATCCCCACCTCTCCCACGCCGTCTTTTATCCTGCTTTATTAAAGGGAGTCTGACTACCGGTAGCTATTCTAGAAGAGGACTAACATCAAAGGGTTTCCGACGCTGAGGTATGAGAGGCACGGAGACGTATGGTTATGGATGTGATTGTCGAGGAGGCGATGACTCTGGGAGAAGAGGGCGAATGGGATGGGAAAAACTCGGAAGGTTTATTAGGAGGGGAGGGAAGTGTGCTGCAACTGGTGAGGGAAGGACTTTCATGAAGAACGAGGAAAAAAATGTAAGAACTTTCATGAAATACCATGGACATAATGAATCATTGATATTCGTGATGAAAAATTATTTCTCTCTATTATTATTTATTTATTATTCATTATTATCTCTATTATTTTGATTTTAATTACCTAACGGTAATTGGAAATCGAAAAAAGTTGACTTTTGTAGGAGTTTTTTAAAAGGGCTTCGAACGCTGATGCCATTTCGCACATTTGGGCTTTGGCCGAGAATCGAACACGGCTCCGCGATCAAAAGTGAACTATAGGCGATTGCGCAACCTACTATTATGTAGCTCCGTTTAAATTTTATTTGATGAAACAGCTAATCAAATTAAGTTACAGCATAGTCGATTAGCTACATGAATACGCACTTCTATATGAACCGATCATTTGAGTGAAACATGAATGATAAAGATGTATTCAAACTAAAATGAAATTCGTTTGGAACGAAAATCCGAAAACGAGATTTATTTTTGGGGCGATGAAAACGAAAACAAAGTGCGGAACAATATAAATGAACTCTTGGTACTTAATCATTAACTTCTGATCCATTACGAGGAAATGCTTAATCAGTTTTAACATCTTTGTAAATCTGAGTTATTGATATCATTTACTGCTTTATAACTTGTTTTCTCTCCCTCTTCCAATTAAATTTAATTAAGTTTTTTTCTTTTAAAAAATAGCGTATTTTATGTATCGATGAATCTCACAGTACTTATAATTGTCAGTTACGCTATTTACTCTTCAGTATTTTTACTTACAATTATTAAGATTGGTATTTTAAAGTGTTTCGAAAGCTGAGGTAATTTGTAACATCCCCTACCGGGAATCGAAAACGGAACCGCTTTCAACAAAGGCGACCTCGCTACCCACTTGGTCATCTGAGAGCTGCTTTCTCTCATTGAATACCAATAAAATTCGTTTTTAGAGTAAGATATATCTCATTCAATTGATTTTATATTTCACTTTGCTCCTTCCAGATCTTGGTAAACGGAATTTTTTTCATTTGTCTTTTGGTACAGGAAAGGGAAGTATATACCTTTTATTTAACGCTGTCTGTTTTGTTCATGGTTCTGATAGTATGTTGTAGAGTTGTGTATGATTCTGATTAATGAAAGTCAATTTTTCCTCATCAATCGTTAAAAAAGAGTTAGTAACAATCTCAGCTTGATGCAATTGAGTGAGTTTCTTCCACTCATAGCATTCTTACTCAGTGAGGAAAGTAAAATAAAACTACCTCACTCCTCATCTTGTTTGGTGAGTCTCATTCCCTCCCCAGGGCTCTTGGTCGATAACGGTGGAGGGTCTGCGGCTCATACCGGCATCAGCGGTAATTTACAAAAATACTTGTCTTCCACATTAACTGTTATTGAAGTAGAATGGTAATTTGATTAACCTTCTAATCTTCCGCTAATCCAACGGTGCAAGGATAAGATCTTTCTTTTTACGAATTGCGAAAAACAAGACTTCAACGGCTGTATTAACATTTCTATGCCGTCACTTTGCTTTTGTACCTTCATATTTCCCGCACAAATTTTCCAGAATCCTCGTCGAAGCATTCCAAAGAGCACACATTTTTCCATACAATTTCCCGATTCCGCGTCGCAGCCCTCCATGAACTGCTGGCCAACAACCGCGTGACACATTCCCCTCATCTACTGCATCGCACTTTCCTTTCCTTCTACGATGCCGGTACTTCCCCAGAGTCTCACCTCACCTCATTTCCTCACCTGATGCTGTAGCAATTATCCTACATCGCTCATAACTCTTTTCACCGTTTCTCCTCAATTCCATTTCTCTGCAGTTTTAACATGGCTGGAGACTTCAATGCGTTTCCTGTTGCCTAAGCCTCAATCAAAGGAAAGATTAGCGGTGACGTTTCAGATACTCGGGTGCGAATGCGCGTTATTGAGCGCTTGTAGGGGAGCTCTAAAGAGGGATTTAAATCTGTTTGTCGTTCAGAACTTTTTGTGTTTCCCTCTGGCTGAATGAACTACTTTTGGCTTCCTTAGCTCGTTCCTGTGTAGGTTTTGGCGAGCCGTGTTTCTATGAGATCTTTTCCGTTCGTCTTTCAACGGAATTAGCGTTGGATATTGAAACTAGCGTATTTTGTTTTTTGCGGGATTCAGTTTATACGCAACCAAGAAATTTTAATTTGTGCGTTAGAAACAAGTTCCAGAGAGGTTACTGTGGATCAACCTCTATATATTTTATGCGCACCGAGCAATACTTGAGATTGCTTAATTCGTTCTCTTTAACTATGAATATCAATTATATTGAATCGTCTATTTAAATTTCATGCCGCACGAGCCACTAAAATATCAAAATCTTTTAATAGTTTGATTTATATTCTTTGATTTGTCCTCCAGCAGAATGCCAAATGGATGTTTAAAACCTTTTTCCTACAGACTAATGTAGAATTTAACCATTTAGAAAGTTACATCTCACAGTTAAATAAAACACTATGTTCTCAATTGTTCTCTCTGTTCTCAATTCTCAACTGTATATAAATTCCTCCTTGAACTTCCAATGTCTTTATTCTTAGTAAATTATATTGGTATGTCGGAGATTGTGAAGTTAAACACTTTATTATAGCTCTTTCTTCGACAAGTCTGAAAGTTCTTCTCATAAATTGAGAGAAGCTCTCTCTCGAAAATAAAACTTGATTTACAGATCTTCACTCAATTTAAACCATCGATAGAAAGGTTCTGGTTCTACTTTGGTATAGGAGAAATTCAACTGACCTATTAGTCATTTAGAGTTCATGAAAGCTTCAACTAATTAAAGTTTAAATATAGATAAAAATATAATAATTGATCGATTGAAAGATAATCGTCCCTCCTAATCTAGATCACAACGAAGCAATATTTCGTTCTATACCAAAACCATACCTTTGTACTTACTTTTTCATGTATTGGAGACAAGAAAAAGACAAGAAAAGCAAGTAGAAGAAGAAGAAGTAGGTTTACAAATGCAAGACTTCAAACAACACAAACGCATCTATTCATTTGAATCAGTAGCCGTCTAATCCTGCCCAAATCATGGCGATTTTTATTATTTATTATCATGAAAATCAATAGCGTCTAAGAACAATCAAATCCTTAGGTGCGCATTTTCTCAGTTGTACTCCATCCAATTGAATTTTTCAAGCATATTTGCACCGTTTCATTAGCGCAAAAAGAAATACACCGAGAGAGAAAATTCCGCGGCCTGAATCCCTAACGGGGTTAAAGGTTTCAAATGCCAATACATCTGCGGAAGGAAATAAAATTGGAACAGGAGGGAGTGAAATTCCTCGTGGGCACCCCTTGAGGAATCACGCGGCTGAGGGAGATGAAAAAAAAGGAAACGGTAAGATTGAGAAGTAATTTCCGCTTTATCTTGTTTCGTTTCAGCTTTGCAAGCCAATCAGGAAACCCTGCTTTGCCCTCCTCCCTCAGATACGGTAACGGCTTCGGCGACACTTGAATAAAACCAATCAGGAGAGAGAGGCCTCCTTGTCTCTGAAGCCATTCGACATCAAAGCGGATTCATTTCTTTGGCGTCGCCGTTCCCGAAGCACGCGTCCCTATGTTTTTTCCTTTTAAAGGCCGTTTTTATGTCACTCCCTGTTCCTCTATGCGGCCCGATTTTTTATTTGGCTCCAGAATCTACTCCCTCCGACGCTACAATCGACCTATTCTATGGTTTCCTTAACCTCTTTTCCCGAGACGCTGTCACAGAAGTGTATGGGGGAACGATACAGGGGAACGACGGTGTGGAGAGCGAAAAAACACGTAGGAAAACGCTGGATGTATTCATGTGCCAAGTTGGAGGGACAAGCGATTTTGTTAATAATATCGCAATGGAAGGTTAATGTCTTGAAAGAAGTGATTGTAGTTAGTTCGTAATTATAACTATTGAATGACTATTATTCAGTCAGCGGCAAATTATTAAGTGCACTAAAATTTGAGGGTCTTATCCACACATGAAGCTTCGGTAAAACTGAGCTTAAGTACTTTCAATAACATTTCTTTGTAGGTCTATGCTGCGTTCCTGTTTTTTCTTAAAAAAAAGAAATGTAGGTACTCATCCAATAGTGTATTTTACTTTAAGGAAATAGGGTAGGTAATCTTCCAATACGTGAGTTTTCATTTGCAACCCTCTAGCGGAGAATTAGAGAACTCCTCTGTTGTGCTGGATTTTTTTACTTCGCAGTTTAATCTAGGCACGCTTTAGTGTTAACCAAGACAACCCACACCAATCAACCCATAATATGATAGCAGATTACTGTTGGGTAAGGATCGAGAATGATCAAGTGGGTAGCGCGTTCGTTTTTGGTGAAAGTGGCCCGGGGTTCGATTCCCGATGGGAGTCTATGTGTTCGAAATGAAAATAAGTTATGGAAGCACCTTTAAAATTATTGCTAGTTCATACTACTACCGTCAGATGGTGGTAAGTTGATCTAATACTGGCCATTTGCTTAATTCTACACAATATGTTTACCAAATATATGACCTAATTTGAGAGTATATTTATCTGGTTACGTTTACGTTTCGATTCGAAAGAAGCTAATCGATTAGAAAAATATCCAAAGGTGGATTTCAATGCTTCGACGGCGACTATGGGAGGAATAGAGAGGCGTAGGGGGAGAGTTCAATCATCGGATGGCGTGCCTGCTAGGTGCTCAAGGAGGATGGATGTCTCCCAAACCCTCTGCCACTGCCCACCTCTCGCTCCTTGCCCTCCATCCTTAATGTTCTTCGGTGTCCGATCCGAAATGATGGATGGACATTTGCGCTATGGCCGCCGATTCCTTATTTTCCCTATCCGCCGCCATCGTACCTTCATTTTACACCAGGGGTATGATATTTGCCGACAAAGAAGAAGAGAGAAAGAGAGGAGGTGGGAGATGAAGTGAAGAGTAACATAAAAAGTGAGAGGAAATTTGAAGAGTGTTGAATGAATATAAAAACATTGCGATGCTTCACAGTGTGAAATAAAAGATAAACAAAAAATCGCAAGAAATGATTAGCGATAAAATAGTACACTTGTGTTACTGGAAGGACCACAAGAGAATGAAGAGGTGACGGCATATTAAAAAATTGAAGGGGATGACTAGAGAAAGACTTCTAACCAAAATAAAGATGGCAGGCAAAAATTGAAGAATGGACCAAGCATAAACATGATACTAAAGAAATGATCGTAATGAAAGTAAATAGATGACGCCTTAGTGCTACAGAAAGGAGATCATCATAAGTCTTTCCGTAGCAGTACTTTTATGAAGGTGCATCGACAGCTGAGGATGACCACCATTTTGCCCATGAGGGCCCCCCACCGGAAATCGAACCCGGGGCCACTTTCACCGAAAGCGGACGCGTTTCTCACTTGGCCATTCGAGGGCTCATAAATCTCGTTTCATCATACACTACGGTAGGTTCATCTGCCCGGAAATTCCTCCTTTGCGCCCACTTTCTTCTTGAAAACTTACCCTACCCTTTACATCATCCGACATTTTTTGCTTTTGTTTTTTCCCTTGCGTTCTTCCTTCAATTACTTTCTTTAGAAACCCTCTTATTAGTATTTGACCCACCTCTGCCATCACCGAATCACTCCAATCAAAACCCTCTTTTCTTCCGCAATCTTCAGCACTTCCGTGTTTGATTTTCTATCTACCAACTTACTTTTCCTACATAAAATTCGTATCTCGAAAGCCTTTAATCACTTGGTGTCCTTTCTTAGGGTCCACGTTTCAGATTCATTCAGTAAACCACTCCATACCACCAGTTTGACCGGTTGTAAAGAAAAGAAAAAGGTTAGAAAATAAACGCTTGCCTTCGAAAACCTAGAAAAGAATTTCATTTTAACGGATGGGTAAATTATTTTAAGTACATACCTATAATACCAATAATAAGCCCAAGGATAAGGGTTAAGAAGAAGTAAAAACATGACATGACTTCAACTCGACCCGAGGTCTTCCTTTTCTTAGAAAGGTGCTGCTCTTTTTCACTTCTTTTTATCCTTGTGTACTAAAGCGCATGCTCATACGTGCAAAGTTAACGAACCTTTCCTTTAGACAAACTATAAACTTCATATATACGAGAGGATTATTAAAATACTGTGGGCGAGTCTGAAGCGGAAGAAAACATGGAATAAGTAAATGACAAATCTTTATTACTCAAATAACGTACGTAACTGGTTTTTGTGTGGAAATCCTAGAAAAGGAACTATAGGAATCATTAAAAGGGACAGAGAGTTGTAGAATGGAAGAGAGGGTGATGAAGGAAGGGATGGAGGAACGGAGGTGGCCATGAACGTGATACGATCCTCGGTAATTACACGGCGTGAAGAAGCATTCAGTCCCTTCCTCTTTCTGCAATCCGTCATTCGGTGAAGACAATGGGGAGAGCGAAAGGATGGTCGGATTCCATAACCGAAAATTTATGAGAGTTAGTAATGCATTAGGGACTAATGCTTTCGGAGGAGAACGAGTTGGATGGACAGGAACTGAAGTAAGGGTTGTACGCCTTGTAATGAACGATGCGTAGGTATCACCCCTCGCCACTGTTCTAAGATAACTTTGAAATTTTTCGTCAACGGACGCTGAACATGACTGAGAGAAAACTTTCAATTAGCTTTCTTGAAGACTGTGATACTGCGGATAACGGAGATAATTCGTTCCGGTATTATATTAGACAGACAAAGATTACGGGATGGAGGTGAAAATACATTACTTAATCGGTGCTTCCGGAGTTTGGAAAAGAGATGTTGGGATGGCTGAGCTATCAAACAGTATTCGATGGTGTGTTAGTTAAAAGAAAGATGGGATGGTTATTTTCGATTTAAATTACATGAGATCATCCTACCTCATCATACCAAATTTCCACTTTGCATGGTCTTCTATTAAGCGTGTTGACGTGTAAAGCAGGCTTTCTATTATTCTGTATATTCTATGGATTAAAAGACGACCATGGTTTTCGTAATATGAGTTAATCATCTAGCAGTTTACTAGTTTAAAAATAAAATTTATTCTGCAGGACTGTGAAATCTGAATGAAATTCAATACAACGTCACTGATTAATTTAAGAATCTTAAAAAGGCTCCTTATTTCATGCTTTACCCTTTTAACTCCTTTAACCCAGCTATTCAATTCGGCACGAGCTCGATTGACAAATCATTGTACGAATTTAATACAGAATATGAATTTGTTTAGCATTGAATAAGTAATTCCAAGGTTTGAAGCCATACCTCACTGCTTCCCAACCATATTCTTCCACGGTTAACTTACCCCTTAATAATAAGATCTTTGTACTAAACCACACGTTTCTTAGTTTCAATATGAATTAAAATTGTTATAGGAGAGTGCACCTTATTTAGAATAATCTAAATAGAATGGAATAGTTGAAAAAACTCTAGAACCTCAAACCTTCCACCATTAGCTACCAAAAGTCATGGAGAGGACATGGGGCTTACAGAGTAAGATGAGGAATGAAATGTTTTCCTTTACTTTTCTTACTGGGAAAGAATGCTACGATTCGAAATGTTCACGAAATTGAGATTATAATTAACAATATTCAAAGCTTTCCATGAGGGGTGACCAAAATAAATGGCATACTCTCTCATCTTTCAATAGATTTCATATCATCTCATACCTCAACAGATTTCATATCATTAGCCAGAGAATGAGACTGATTGTGAGGTGTAAGTATATGAAAGATACATTTTTCTCTACTTTATTACGAAAGAGAAATGAAAAATATTCCATACTAAGAGATATGAAAGCAGGACCTTTATAATGACAAATACTACTATTTTCAAAGTGAAATCGCATCACGCGATAAAATTCCTCCAAAAACGTTGGAAAAATATTAATATCCTATGGTGCTCTTCTATTTCAATTTTGGATGGATCTCTTGTATTTTTCCGAAGAACACCGACTGAAAACTATACTCGTATTTCAACTAGACTGTCATTTCTTACAGCGTATTTCAACTGGACCGATTCGATCGATCGCGTTCTTCAAGCACCAATGTATATATAAACGGACGCCTACCGAGAGATCAAACTCATTAAGAATCTCCTCAACATCTCCATCCCGATCTCTGTTTTGAGGGACGATAGCTCCTTATCACTCCAACTTCGTTCTCTCAAACCCTCGACTCATCGCCTTCCTCTTAAACACCATCTTCCCGCGTCCCTCGCCATTCTTTTGTTATTCTCTTTCCGAAGTACTCCGGCGTCTGGCTGCTGCTCTTTATTCTCCTCGCGACCGGCGTCCCGATACCATTAATCTTTTTCCCTTGTTCCCTCAAGGGCACGCCCATCTACTCTGCCTCTCGAACCAATGACTCTCTATCTCCCATGCACTTTCTCCTGCAAAGGGAAAGGTCTTCTCGCCATTGTTTCCTCACGCTTTCCTCAACGTCATCGTCGCCGTTTTTAGTTTCTGCCGTTTCACGATCTCATAAGAATCTCGGTGGAAAATACCGAAACATCCGTCTCACCCTTGTGAGATGAGAGTGTCTGCGTTGAACCCAAATGATGCTCGATTTCTTTCGTGCCTTCTTAATGGGTAATTTGAGAAAACGCATAGACAGATACCGCGAGTTTCTGAAGATTGTGAGAAATTGTATTGTTCTAAAGTAGCCGTAAAAGACGTCACAACTTGTGAATTTCGACAATTAAGTTAGAGCAGGTGTTCTGAACAAACGGGGCACGGGTCTCATGCGGTACAACCTGAAAGCTTTCAATGCTATACTTATTTCAAACTTCATCGTATAAAAAACCATCAATTGAAGAAATTCATTACATCAACGACTTAATACGAACAATTAGTGTTAAAAGTAAAATAGTGCACGTTATCTATAGACCGGAGAGTCTACATGAGCTTATAAATCTCGCTGGAGATAAAGACAACCCTTGCTGAAGAATATTTCCAGGGGTGACAGATTCAGTATAAGTACTTTCTGAGAATTTTGGTGTATTATTCTGTATCGCAGAGAGAGAGGATATTATCTAGGCAGCTCTCATGAGTTTCATGCAGATTTCTCCTCTTAATGTTGCCTACAGTAAATTATCCTAAGCCTATACTAACGATACAGTTATTTCAGAATCAGGAAAAAGATATAGTATTTGATTAAATGCCTCGAGCTCTGAAAATTCAATGATGTGTATGAAATGGTAAAATTAAAGAATCTGCAACGTAATTAATAATACTCCAAATTAAATACAATCTTAGGTTATTCACTGACGTTCACGTCGCAATAGATAGTGTGTGCTGTTTGCTTTCGGTATAAATTTAAAACTTCTGCCCTCGAATCAATATATCGTATCGATTTCACATAATTAATTTCCTATATTACCACAGGTCATGGCTGTCGGCATTCCATTAGCGAGACAACTTCCCCCTTCACTTCCTTCACAATCCGTCTCCTCTCAGTGTAATTTTTCCATTTTTTCATCCTTTTTCATCTTTCCAAATAGTTCGGCGTTTCTTATCTTCTACGCTACCGAAATTATTTTGTGAGAAACGCTTCATATCTGAATCTAGACGCTCCCAGTCTTAAAAAATCCACATAAAAGAAAATTCCTTTACGATCCTAAACTAATGATTTTAAAAGCACTTCCTTGCATATTCCTTCAGTTCCGCGATGGAAACCTTACCTCAGATGATAATATCCATATCGGTTTCCCTATAGAGCTCCCCCCATAGATTCCACATAGATAAAAAGTTATATTTCACGACACATTGCATTTAGATATCAATAACGTGAAGCAAGCTGATTCATTTTAACGTTTCATATCGGAAACATAGTTTTTGCATGTTGAAAAATATTTGAAGGTTGGATACAGCACCGTGGTAACAGACACCAAAAGTTAGTATGTATAAGATAAAGAATAGCAAAACATCAACTTTTTCACAACTCGTATACGAAGACAAACTGTAATGGAGTATCCCCAAACTGAAAGAGCCTATGCACTGCGGCAACTCTAGCGTTGCCACAACTTCCTCCAGTTCCGCTCTTCTCATGCAGGGTGGGAGGTTTCCCTGATAGTTCAAATAGGAAAATGGCACGTTGCGTAGTATCGAGTGCTTACTGAAACAAACTTAAAGGAAAAACGTCATCGCGTTAAGGGAGTCCCCGCATTTTCTACTCGCTCCTCCTCTTCCACCTTCATTTCTTCTCCAATTTTCCATCCATTTTCATCTTCCCTCTCTCCCGCTCTTTTTCATCTCTCCAGCACCGCCTTCTGCTCCCGCAACCCCTCCCCCCCGCTTTCACCCCCTGCCGAGTCCCTGCTCGTCTCTACCAGAGTTCATCTTCCATAAATTCTATTATTTTCCTATAAATGAGATATCGACCAGCCGCAGGGCCCGTGGAATGGGTTCCGAACTCCCTCCTCCGCCATGCCTCGCAGCGGCTTTCCCTACAACGAGAGCCGTACTTCGGTGGCTTAGCGTCGGGCTTAGCATTCTCCGTTCCCATTTTCCTTCGCTCCGGAAAAAAGTCCCTTCCCGAAAAAGAGGAATTCTTCTCTTGGAGAAATATAAAAGGGAGGTAAAATTTTTAATCTCGGGAGTCCTTTTCTGAGGGATTTTAAAGGGAGAAGGAGTTTACCGCAGAATGGAGCGAGGGTGCGGAGTAGAGTGGGTTCGAAGAGGGACTTTTATTTTTTTTTTACTCTGGAGCCCAATGGCACATTTTCCAAGGAGTTGTACTGTCCTAGTACATACTTCCGGCTCTTCGTTTCTCTTCCTACGCCTCCAGGTTTCATTTCCTAATCTAGGACCATTTACTTTAAAGATCCCTGTTTGAACCCCGGTTCTTGCTACCGCACCCGGTTAGATAGAATAGTTTTAATTACTCTTAGTGCAGGATTGGGAAAAATGTATCTTACATTTTCGTTATTCTAAGTCTTATTTTTGGCAATGGTAATGTGAAAGCTATCTCCCTTTTTGAAAATGACGCGTTTAATGCTTTACTTCCCGTTGATATCAATTATGATGAATAATGGCACTCATTTTATCCCTCATTGAATACTATGAAAAGCCTTAAGAACAAAGTCATTATGGTGTACTTCCGATGATGTATACTAAGTACTCATAACATTTTGGCGTAATGAGAAAAGCAAGGTGGAATATTTGAGGTTCAAATCGGTCTCTGGGCTTTACGGGAAAACGGGACTACCCCGTTTTCCTTTCTAAATTTTCTGCTTCATCATCATTGTTTCCATAGTCCGCAACCTCTCTCCTTCGAAGTTTATATAATATATCTCTCCAAATAAAAAATAAATGTTATATTTAAATGGAGATTTTAAAGCGTATAATTCGTTGGTAACTTCAAGGAAACTTTTCATATTTTTATATCGTATCGTTCTCTGTTCACAGCTATGACAGGATAGTTCTCTGTGAAAAGTTTTGCAAAATTTTATTGGTGACAGGATGTTTCAACTCACCAACTCATGATCGGGCAATATGTGATAACGTCATAAAAAATAAACAATTATCATGAGTATACGAATTAGAAACAATGAGGTAAATTTCCTGTGAAAATGTACACAGATGGCATTCCTGCATTCTCAATTAGTTCGCATTACAACGTGAGTTTGAACGTTTTCGAGAGATTGGTCACGGTCCTTCAGTACAGTTCCTCTCCAATGAAAAAATGTTGGGTGCGCTCTATTTTTTGCAATAGCCATTACAAGCACAATCAATATAACACATCATGTCTGTCTTTTCCTTTTTACCAGGATTTATACTGCTAATCAAAACATATACCAGATGCCGTCATAATAAAAATTTTATTTCCTTAAAGAAACAAATAGTAGCGGTGTGCTAAAAGTGATTCGAAAGCATACGTCATTTCGCACATAGGCCACCGCCGAGAATCGAACTCTTTCACTGAAGTCTAACGCGTTGCCCACTTGGCTATCTGGGAGCCCAAGAAATAATTTAACATTGATGGAACCAGTTCAAACTTGCAATAAAATATCCGTACGTCTGCTTTCCCTTACCGCTGCTGAATCCAAACCACGAGAAAAAGATTAGGAGCTGATTTCGGCCATTAAAATAAAAGTGTTCGGTAGTTGTCACGTTTTATATTCCTTAGAAAATCGATAATTGCTGGAACTATAATTTTTAGGAAAACAGTGGTTAATCAAGCCAGGTGAGTAAAGACGTTTTATCAAGTGATTACTTTGATAGTAAGAGAAATGCCTGACAATAAGATTGAAGGATATCTGAAATGTGATATATATTTTTCATCTTTTTCGGTATGGGAAGAATTTCAGGTATCATAATTTCTCTTTACACCGCCTTGTTTCATCTCTCCATTTATCCAAGAGCATTCACATCCTCCCTCGTAACTTCATTTCTCCCCATTCTTACTTTTCTTTCCCTCCTTTTCTTGCATCCTCTTTTCCCTTCCCACATCCATCTTCCTTTCGCTCTCGGGCTTCTTAAATTGTTCCTCCCCCATCCTCCTACGCCCAACTTCCATCTCCCGCCATCTTTTATACATTATTTCTCCTCTCTGCATCCCCGGCCTCACATCTCCGTGGTCCTTTCAGAGAAACGAATAGTATTCCATCCAGCGCCTCTCATATTCTCCAGAATCTCTCTCTGTGTTACGGGAAAGAAAAGAGAGAGAACGAAAAACTGAAAAAAGGGAACCAAAGAGAGAGAACTTAACCGAAAATGAAACTATCTCGCCAACGAGGAAGTGATGGAGAAAGAAGAGGAAATCGTACTTTAGTAGGCAGACCATTGGTCTCGTTCTTGCCGTTCTCCGTTCGTCCATTTCTTCGGAAAATGTTCTGTCTCCTTAAATTCACGGAAAAAATTGTGATTTTTCTAATAATATAGAATATACAATAGCAAAATATACAAATAAAATTTTCGGATACAGATAAACCGAAGGGGTTCATAGTCAAAATATATATAAGTAAAATTGATATCTAATAAGTAATCATGCATTTTCATTCATTTTACCATCACAAGGGTTTATAAGCAATGAAAAACGCATGGTTCATACGCTTGAATTTGGAGGCAGAAATGAATGAGAAAAAAGTCTGCCGTAGCCGGGAATCGAACCCGGGTTCCCTACTTTCGGGCAGGTGCTCTGACCTCTGACCTCTAACTATATCTCATTGTCAGTCCAATAAATTGAAAGAGTGACTGTTCTGTCGTCCTAGCTCAGTGGGGACCCGGGTTCGATTCCTGGATACAGTAGACTTTTTCTCTTTCATTACTGGCTCTATCACAGGGATTGTTAATTTTTACAAAACTCTACACTGAGTTTGTGCTTCCAAATACTAAGCTTAATTTAACCTTTAAATTTATCAATCCACTATGATTTATGGTTAAATTTTGCTCAAAAACTTGGAGTACTTTATCAATAGTCAAGATAAAACTTCAGTCGACTCGACTGCATCGAAGAAATCAAAGGACTGCTCGAGGAATAACATGCAGAAAAATTTGACCCATTTTGTGCTCTTTACTGACGGAAAATGGCCGTTTTCAACTAGATCGTTCAGGCTATAATTATAAGATAGCGGATGTGTAGCAAATAGAAAGGAAAGGCTGCGTCTATGAAAGTTGGAGGGAAGCAAGAATGATGTTTAATCCAGAAGGGGCGCTGTTTCAGAGAAATAAATTTGGGGAAAAAAAGCGGTCTTTGTGGGAAGAAATAGAGGTAATAAAATGTCCCTTTCGCAGCATCCTAAGAGGAAGGAAAAATAGGTGAGACCTAAATGACTCGGTCAACGTCGTCGCAGTGGAAATGTGAGAGGAGAGTAATTTTTCCAGCTCCCTCACTGTTGCGGGTGTGGTTTCGTCGCGGAAAGAAATTAAAGTGAATTATGACGTGCCCGAAAGAGGAATTCTGAGGGAAATTGCAAACTTATATCTCAATGCAAAAATATAAATTCACGAAATAACACCGGTAAGGATGCAAGTCGTGACTGATAACCGACTGTAGTATTCTAATTATTTCTGCTGACGAAACAAATTTTGTTACATTTTACTCTGTTATTTTATCTAAACATGAAAACTTTCGAATATTCGCTTTAATATCGCTACAATTTCTCATAGTTTCTCACGTTCATACTATGAACTTAATTAACATTTCTTTTATGTTTATGTTCAATGACAAAGAATACTATTTCTCTGATATACGTACATTGTATGCGTTGATGAATGTGTATTTTTTGCACCCATTATATAATTTATCTCTCACTTTCTTTCACTCTATCCTCTACTTTCGCAGGTTTTTAACAGCCCTCTTCTCTTTTTGTTTTTTTCTGCAGTAGAAACTTTTTCCGTGATGAGAATATCAGTTTTTCCCTCCACAAATCATTCTTCCTTTTTCATTTCTATTGCCACCGTACTTGTTAAAAACCTGTATATATTCTACTTTAAATCTCATATTATTTTATGTATTCGTATTTTTGTACCACAGACACGGCAAGGGTTAAATATAAGATGGGACTTTTTTGTATAAATATCGCCCACTGAAGACGCTTGGAGTGTATCCATTCCAATTAACAGTTCGTTTTAATATTATTTTTCTTTGTGGCAGCTTATCAATCCTGTTTCATCAATACCTATTTCTAAACTTCCCTGATCTGAAAAAGGACTATTTACTGTCAATTTCTTATGAGAAGAAGGTGACCGAAACTAAGGAGCCGAATTTAGAAAAAACATTAGTTATAAATACAGCGGATGATTTCCGAGATGCTGTCCGATTCATATTCATTGCTCGCGTAAATGAGGGAATCCGTTTTCCCCTTTCATTCAAACAGCATTAATTTTAACCTAATGATCTCATAGAAGAACAATTAAGGCATATAATCAGGATGAGCCGACCAATCAGCCTTGTGATTTACTGGGGAATATATTATTCTCATGAATAGCCTGTAAATTAACTCTGGCTTAAACCTTCGGCTACACTGCACCATCCCCTTGTTTCAGGCTACCCTCTACGCATGGGATGCTATTGAGGATGGGTAACGATTCTTTCAGTTCGATAAAGAAGATTCAAACCCAAAAATTTAATAAAATCTACACATACGATTGCTATTATTAAACTTTCCCGTTAATTGCACGGAGTCGAATTGATTGTAACTTTGCTGTTCATCTATAGCTGTTTAGTATTAGTATCGTTCCATTTACAGACAGTTCCCGACTTACTTATGATTGACAAAAGCAAAACCGGACGTATGTACATGTACGTAGCGAATTCTAATAACCGAATAGTTTACGGAAAACAGTAATTCAGAAACAAGTGACGCTCTATTTACGGAACTCAACTACAGCGAGTGGCTGGCTCAGCATTTCTTTTACTTCCCACGCATTTTGAATGTGTGTGAATCTCAGTCATCTGTTCAATGACCAATTTTAAGTTATGCTCTTCTTTTTAATGTTCTCTTACGCGTGTTGTCCAACTCAAGTGAAATTTGAGGTATGTCGTGAGTCTAGGATTGCTCCATTCACGTAAGTCGAGAACTGTCTTCACTCAAAATGGTTCATTGTGAATCCTTGCATACGGTGTGCTCTCCAGGACAGGTGCAAGCTTTGTAAAAGGACGAGAAAATCTCTCGTGTACTTTTAAGTAGAGATTGTTATGGAGATTAAAATTTGGGTTAAATGCATTGAATGAATTTAGGGATGGTGCGTTCTCGGTACCCCCGTAGTAGGTATTATGCGTTCATTCTGTTACATAGACTGAAAGAAAAGTAAGGGACATCGATGCTAGAAGTAGACACTTAAAATATTATTTTTTTGTGTGAGCGATACGAGATAATAGATCAGTGATGCAGACTTAAGGTGTATGCACTCCATGCCATACGTCAAAAGGCTTTCAGGGTACGATTATATATGTAGATGGTTCATATATAGATACAGATAAAGGTAACGATGAAAAAACTACGAAAGACAAAAAATTCAGATTGATATGCAGGGAGGGGTAAAAAATAACCAACCATTGAAGGACATGGCACTAAATAGGAAATGTCAGGGCATATGAATCCTAGGAAGTAGTGCATATATAGTATGAGGATATCGTAGAATGTATACTTGAGCAAATTCACCGTAATCGTAGCAATTGTCCTCCTCAAAAGAGGTGCTTAGAGAAGACAGAAACAACACTGCTCACAAAGGTGAAATTTCTCGTCCGACCCTCAAGAAAGGACTGAAAATTCAAAAGACGCAACTTTTCATATTTACCCTCAAGGAGAGGCGGAATATGGACCACCAAACAATCAGCATACGAAGAAGATTAACATCCCTTTCTGGAGAGATGGGCGATTTCCTTTCTTTTGGAAACCCGGAATGGAGAATTTTACGCTAATTCACCCCCACACAAAACCGCGGGCGAAATAAAGTCGAACTCATTCCCCTCATTTTCAATTTCAAATAATTTTCCACTTGACAATCCCTCAGAACAAAAGCTGGAGGAAGAAAGAGAGAAAGCGATGAGGGAAAAGAGAAAAGGAGCGAAAGATCTGGAAGGCGGACTTGAGAGACCTCTTCGAGCGACAAAATAAACTAACAGGGACCTCCCCTTCTTTTTGCTTTCTGAAATTACCAGCGGGGTCTCGAAGGCGCTTCTCGCACCGCAGTTAGGAAGAAGAATACAGGCCGCCAGACGGCGTTGCTCCCGACCGGAATTGGAGGACCAATTTCTTCCATTATTTTCTCTTTTTTTATTCCCCTGCCTTCTTCCTTTATGCCCCGCGCAACTTCTGCGGCGTGCTGCACTCTCTTCTTCTTTTTCTTCCAAAAGGGGGAAGTCTTATCTTTCCTGCGCAGGCCTTGCCAGTCCCCTGGTGATAAAGGCGGAAGAGTTGTCGGCCCTCTCTCCCTCTCTTAGGTTCTCTATGACGTAAAGGAAAGGTGACGAACGAAAGTCCTGGTTCAGAAGCTGAGGCAATGAAGGTCGAAGCAGCGCACGGCGCTCTCTTTTTATGCCGGAGCAGATATTACGAACTCGCTGTATGCTGACGCTTCTTCGGCACGTTTGAATATTGGAGATCGCAATATTTCTGGAGCGTTCTCTCTGAGGATTTCGTATTTTGCTGGAAGGAAATATCGATTCAAAGTAAGGAAGTCGACGCGTAGAGTTTGAAGTACTGGGGCAATAATTAATGTATTTTTAAATACACAGGTCTCATACATCTCCGTAGGGACAATTTTATATTTCGAGACTGCTCTTACTTTGTTAGTGGTATTGAAAGGTCCATTCGATAATTATCACATTTTATTCATTCGAGAATGTTCTTTGATGGCACAGGTGAGAATGATAGATACAATGCAAAGACGTGGTCCCCTCAAATGTGATGGTATCGCCTTTTCTTTTCTCCCACTCAATTTAAATTCTTGCTGTTACAGGAAAAAAGCCACTAAATGCAATAATGCTATAAACTTTCCTCCTTTATCATTCGATTCGAGTGGCCAGAATGAGTGCCATGAATGCCATTATTCATACTTCAATAATTTTCATATTATAACAGCCATGAGCATGGCTGATACAAAAACACGTGAGACATATTTTTCTCTATCCTGCAACAAGGGTAAATTAAAACTATTCCATGAAACAAGGTTCGGTAGTAGATCAATAGAAAATAATAATAGAACTGATATTTTAATTTATCAGATTTTAATTTATTTATAATTATTATAAAATTTAATAATTTTAATTAAATTTATTTCATCCCTCCCCCTAATCTGTGACTATATATACCGAGTGTTTAATGTGATTTTCACCTGATGATGATACCTTGCATTGAAACCTAGGTCGTGAGTGTATGTATGTATTTTGTGGTGTTGTATAAATTAAAATATCAGTTCTACCATTCTTTTTATTATGGACTACCACCAAGTAACGGCCGAAGCTATAAACGCTATTTTTGAAGAAGAGCAATCCACACCATATCTTATCGAAATATTATTTGAACATATATTTCTATTTACCAGGAAAAAACACAATTACTCGAGCATATATACTAGTAAAAAACTTAAGTTTCATGTCAAATAAAGCGTCCCGGGCAACGAACGAATGAGAGTCGAAAAAATAAGAGCCGATCGCCTCTCGAATAAATGACTTAATCCGCAAAACCCCCAAATGGCATGAATCATTGAAGCGAAGCGCTTATGCGGTATCATATTTCCGACCGCGCTGGAGCTTATCGGCTCCAGCATTCGATATTTTTCAACGCGACTATTTATAGCGCTCGCTCTGCAAAATGCATCGGCGTTAATCGAGAATCAAATTTAATGCATCCGTCGCTATCCATATTTTATAAATTCGCTTGATCAATGCTCACTCGACTTGCGTGCCCGCAGTATCGCAACGTTTTCATTGGGCAAAATAATCTGCATACTTTGCGATATTTCCCAGAGAAATATGAGTGATGCGGTTTTTGCGCTAATGTAAATACCCGAAAGCGTTTTGCGATTCATCATCTACGTTTCGCCGCTTTCTCTCTCTTTACGGAAAGAATTCGCAGATGCTCGCGAACGAATCTTTTAGGCGATGAAATGCTACTGTTTTTGAAGAGTCGTTTAAATGTAAATCTATATAAGCTCTGGTTATAATTGGCCAATTTAGTAACTTGATGTGAAGTTGTGCGAAGTATAATATGTAGAGTGCAATTTAAAATGAGAGAAGAAATGAGCGAAAGACCATACATATCCTGAGTTAAAAATTATTTTGTAAGACTTCGAAAACAATTGAAAAACCATTTTTGACCTTTATGACTCCGTTCCCCCGCTTACATTGCTTAACAAATCATGCGTATTCCGTATACTGAGATAGTGAATGGTCATTATTAGATCACATTACTTTTGATTATCATTATCTTAGCAGTAACAGGCTCCAGAAGAGTCAATAAGACACACAAGGATCTTTGAAAATAAGGAAAGACTCCGATCAAATCTCTGGAAAATAAATATTCAAAACCCTGAAGAGAATTTTTTCTTGGTGTCAGAAAATCTTTTATTGATTCCAAATCTTCGATTAAATCCTATACAGAAATATTCCTTTCTCGTCTTGAATTATCCCTAATTCTTTCATCTAAATGTCTGTCAATCTAAACTTTCACATTATAATCTCTCCTAGATATGTCGTGTCTATCACACTGAAAACAACTGTTTCCGCCTTTTAGATGTCACCGCCAGGGTACGATGCACCCCTTGCACCTACGGGGCGGCGCGGCTCTGCTCACAGTATCACCCAGCTACCAACTGATCGGCATTGGCGAGAGAAGTATGGCATGCTTTTATTTTACAGCAGTGGATAGAGACGTAACCAAAATGAGCAGATGTCGAGGAAAAGGAAAGATCTTAAATAGTAAAGCCTTGTGGGTTTCAATGTCTCGAAAATTTTGAATTTGTCTTGAAATTTGAAAAAAATACTCTTTGATGAAACCAAACCATAATAATTAATATGTATAAAAATGACTGGGAGGTCTACTTTGGAATAAAAAGGAACATATCTCGTGTAGAATTATTTCTCGGGTTTGGAGTTTCGGGTGGTGGAGTGGATCCGGTCCGACGTTTCGGCTGCAGCCATCTTTAGCCATCTCTGAAGATGGCTGCAGAGCCAGCAGCCGACCCTGATCCACTCCACCACCGGCTGGAAGCCAGACAGAGTACCCGGGCTGGATTCCCAACTGCGGCAGACTTTTTCTCTTTCAACTTCTGGAGCATAAATAACAAATAGAATTCGAAATGCAGTACGTTAGGGATGTTCAAAAAAGGACCAAGGGAGATAAGGTGAAAATACGCGGTTATATCGAATGATATTGATAACATAAACAAATAGAAAAGCAGTGAATTTTGCTCATCGTTTAACATGGAATTTATTATGTAAATCACCAAAAAACATTTTGCTCCAAAATTTAGATGTAACATATGATTACAGGAAGCCGTGAAAACGATAATTCTGAACCAACAAATTTTATCTCCCCATTGGAATTAAATAGAGCCTCATTTAACGATTAAATTTTTACGCCTCACTCTAAATTTGAATTTTTCTTTTTCATCATTCAATATGTTCCCTTGGTAATATCTCTGAAAGCAGCAATTCATGTACCATACAAGTAATACACATGCATCGATCCGACTGGGATCTAGCCGATATCCCTAGCGCTGTAAGAATATTTCAACAAGACACCTCATCCGAACGTAAAAAATGAAAAAGGTTTTTCAGGGTTCGAAAATTGCATAGCATGAAAACGTACCGAAGGATCTCAGTTCAGAAGCAGAAAAAAGGAATCGACCGTGACAGGATTCGAACCTGCAATCTTCGGATCCGAAGTCCGACGCCTTATCCATTAGGCCACACGGTCTCGAATTCGGAGCGGAAATTGCTACAGGGTCACTCAGACCCTTAGCAAGATATAAACTAGTAGCCAAATTTATGGTCATTTGCGGTTTGTGCTATCCAACATAAATGCACACATTTAACGCAGCACTATTGCATGAAATTCAGCTGTAATCGATAGCTCTGCAAGGGAAGTGATAGTATCATCACAGCTTCCACTGCTATATTAAGAGTTTAGGAATATGGAAAGCTCTCTCTAGTTTAACCGGCTTGCTGGTGTGAAACTTCAGCAAAGTTCAGCTCCATAAAAGCTGATTAAGACGAAAAATGTAAATATAATATTATTTTTTTAAGCATAATTCTAAATATTTTCTAGCTACATAAAAATAACACGGAGTATCAAGCATTCTCAGAGCCTTAAGAGGAATTTAAAATTTGTTGAATTGATTTATTAAAAACTTGCTCCTTCATCAGTGTATTTACTTATATTTCCCACTTAAACTTCCCATATTTTATAGTTATCGAGAAATAGAAATATAGAAAATAGATAAATATTTTAGGATGTATCAATAAATATAAATGTAAACACCTAACGTGATATGATGCCTATATAATCGAAATTGTTAAACTGGAGTAAAAAGTAAAAAAGGGATTAAACTTGGTAATTTTCCACAATATTAAACTGGAGTTGGACTGTAAAGAACATCTTTGAGTCAATAGAATGCAAGGAATAGTCTAGAATGCTGTAAGAGATTTTTTTTGCATTGCCCGACTAAGATCAGTGGCAGTATCGTTTTAGCTCGTCCGCTTCTTGCGAAAGCGGTGCCTGTGTTCGATACCGGTGGATATATACCTCGACAATATTTGGCGCCAGGAGGGGAATTATTGGCCGTAAGTATTAAGGCCAACACAAATCATCTTCATCAATAACCATCTGCCTACCGCATGACTGATGGGAATAATTAGGCAAGGAAATAAATATTGAGTTTTGTGAAAAGACATCTATCTTTTAAGCACGATTAACGGAGTTGATACGTAAACGTAGAAACTGCGAAGGCGGGGGATTGTCTTGAAACGATTCTTCGATATAAATTCGGCTCTCAAATCATGTCTCTCCGTCTCAAAAATTTTAAAACGGGAGATGGATATCGGAAAGGATAAGGGGGATGTATTGATGGAAGGCATGGATAAAGGAGACGAGAGATGTGGCGAGGGGATTTGAGAATAAGAGATATCTTATGAAGGAGGAAAGGTTTTACACCATATCCATTCTCTCTCTCATCCTTTTCCCACTCGCACATCCCACGTATAAAGGGATATCGAGGAGCTCTAGACTCAATTTAAAATTCAATCCTTTAAGAGGATGGAGAGGTTGGGGAGCGTGGGAAGAAGGTGGGATTGTAACTGGGAGACAGAGAAAGGGAGTCTGATTTCACTAAGATTTTCTCCCATCCCTAACTAGGTCTCATCGAATAATTCTCACGAGTGAAGTCGAAATGTTGATTGCATTGCGGACTGTTGTCTATTCGTTCGATGCGAAAATAGCCATTCTATTCTACCCTCTCATTTCTCCTCAGAACGACTTCACCTTCACACATCTCCTCAACGCCCACTCTCATCAAAACATCCTTTATCTCATGTCTTTCTTACAAGTCCTCCCACTTCACCTAAGGTTTCTTGTACGCAACAATTTTTTATGCTCTGATTTGAAGCTACTTGAAGTACTTCCATTCTGAAGTACATACATTCCATTTCGGTTTCTTCCTTTATTTCCATATCATTTCTTCCATTTTCATCTCACTAAACAAGCCTATGTATCAGTTAGTGTAACTTAATTTCTTAGTTATGTAAAAGCATTGCTAATTATCCTCAATGGTATTGCTGGCTATGTTTTTATAACCATTATCTTAACACGAATTAAAACCAATATTGCTTTTGTGTACATTGAGGCAAATATACAACTAATAGAGGTTTTTAATATTGTTACTTTCTATGTTGACTTTTAAGAGAGTCGATTCCTTTGCTGAGCATGCTGTATTTCTTTTTATTTGACTTAAATAGCATATTTTGTTCTTATTTGTATCAACACTGTAAGGTTTAACTATATTTTCCGTGTTTACTTTTCGGTTTGATTGAACAATTAGTTGATTTTCGCAGGCTATTCATACCCTCATTCTCTCTAATTGTCCCTTCATTGACGGGTGGTGCATCTTTCCTAATTATTTCTTTCGATCTTTTATATTTGTAAACGTATCGTAAAATAATGAAGTAAGAAGGTAGAACTACTTTCATTTATACAATACCACAAAAAATACACACACTCAAGACCTAGGTTTCATTACTTAGTAACATCATCACCTGATGACGTCGAAGACCATCAGGTGATAATGTAACTAAGCAATGAAACCTAGGTCGTGAGTGTATGTATTTATTGTGGTATTGTATAAAGCAGTTCTATCATCTTATTTCATTCTGTCATGGCATACCACGAAGTAAAGGCCGAAACCATCAACCTGCAGTACACATTACTATGGTAATATCTACTGCAAATAAACCTCTTTTTACGGGATGTTAATAACGAGAATAGCTTAGATGAAACACAAGACTTTTCAGCTTTAATCTCCTTCCAGAAGAAAGATATTTATGTTCATCTCTTTTCTCTAGCAACTCATTTAACTCCATCCTTACTTCTCTCTTCTTGTTAGGCCACCCTTAGATTTTTCATTCTCTTTGCTAGTCCTTCGTCCGAGTAATGCCGACTGCGTTCCCACCTCATCTGAGGATGAAGATTTCGTCGGAAAGGGATGCCAACAGGATTCGCTCCTTTCTCTCATCAGATAACTCCCCTCTGTAGCGCACACTACAGGAGATTCGAATGATTCTCTCAGCCTCTTTGTTCCGAAGTTGCAAAGAACGCCTCCTTGAGCGTTAAGCGATAATATCCTCTTAATCCTCCATCTTGCAGTTCGCTTTAACTTCTTTAGCTTACCGTCATGAATTCAATCAACCCAATTTAATTTTTGATCAAGCCCGGGTGTAACTTTAGAGCTGAACTGTAATTACGTAATTATTTTATCAGCAAGATGATTACGAGAGGATGCTTTCATTTTAGTGTTGCCACCTTTATAGGAAAATTACATCTGAAATTTCATATCTTTAACTGTCTTGGCAGAAAATTTGTATACTATGCCATTTCGGGAGAGGAATTGATATGCTTAACTTACTTATACTTATAATAATTACGGAAACTAAATAAGCGTATGTCTTTAGTTGAAATTCAAGTTAATGTTTCCTTGATATCGTATCTCATTATTATTATTTTATGAACACGATATAATAAAAAATAAGATATACTTTCTTCCAATCAAAAAGTTCGAATATGTAAACACGAAGATGACGATTAGATTCTGTTTTCGTTATGATTTTCGCCTGCTTTCTATAAGTATGTGGAAAAGTAACACTTTTCGCGGGTAACGATGGAATCAGAGGGGAGGCGATTGCCCCTTCCCCTTGTCCATCTCTTACGGAGAGTGAATTCCTTCGGATATGACGAGTAAGTCAAAGTGGAAGCTGATAGCGTAATACTCGTATTTCCACGACCAGTATATGTTTCTTGTATCTATGACGCCGGAATAGTTTATTTAATGGCTAATAGTAAAATAATTGCATTAAAAATTATTTTACTAAGCATTATTTAGACTGGGTCATAAATAATAGAAACATCTGATCGGAAAAAAGGCCTGGGTTCGAATACCAGTCACGTCGATACTTTCCTCCTCCGCGACACGTTAGTTTATTAATTCAATTTTCATTCTTTGAGAGCCCGTGTTTTTAAAAACATTCCGCATTGATCATCGCTGCCATTTTATCTTTGCAATTCATTTCTTCTCCGATTTCTACTCTGTCATTCCTTCCGTCCTCTGCTCTCAGTACCAATAAGCTCTCCGCAGCTGGAATAAGCCGATGCGTATTCCGGGAGTTGGATCCTCCGCATTAAAACAGACGCGATTCGCTCGGCATGGCCCAATGGAATATTCAATACGCAATCAATTAAACAGGAGCGGCTTGTCGTCAAAGCCGAAATCGTCCCATAGTCCTCGGTCACCAATGCCACATTGAGCCGTTTGGAAAATCCGGGGGCTCTTTAGGCTCGGCAAACGGGAAAACTTTATCCTAAGAGGATCAATTTCGTAAATAACATGATGCTTCCAATTCGCAATCGTCATGACTGCGGAATCTATTGGGTACGAAATCGGCAGATTCTTTCTAGAGCAACAAATTTCATCTTTTTTAAAAAAATATCTTGATTGCATGATTTTTATCCTTTAGAAGTGGTATGTCTGATTCAAACCAGGTGTTTCAGATAGAACCTGCGATTCTTTTTGGAACAGTTTTTGTTCTATAATATTTTGTCGGTTGAATAAAACTATCTTCTTTCGACTTTCTACTACGCTAAAGGCTTCTCAAGTTCACTATTTATAAATAAATGGATAATATTTTGTAAGAAAGAGCTTTCACAGTATGTAAGAAAGTCATGGTAAGGGATGGTTATCTAATGTTTAAAAAATTATAAGAACTCAAATGAAAAGAAATTAACGTCACAGTGAAGTAAGTGGTTCGAAAAAAGAAACTGGTTTTATTGATTTGTTGCCTTTATAGGCTAAAAATCAACGTTTTAAACATTACTTTCGACTAGGAAAATTTACTTAACTCTTGGAAATCAATTAAAAACTCACAGAATTTAAATTTAAGCAATCACATTACAATGCAATGCAATGCAATACAAGATTAGGAATGCTGAAAAGTTCATATCGTAAAATGCCTTATAAGTATTCTCGCCTGATTTAGTGGTGTATTTCAAAATTAAATATTAGAACTTAATATTGTATATTTTGAGAATTAATAATTGGATAACAGTTTAAAGGAATCGGTCCTAAGAAACGCAGAATTAGAGTTTAAATCATCCAGATTCGGTTTCTAACTCAGCCCGTAAGCAATAAGTATCATTCTCGCACTGACGTCGAATTCAATAATAACACTAACATTAATTTTATCAGTGATTTATTAAGCGAGATTTTCAACACGGCGACTCCTAACTGTAGAAAATTCTGTTACAGCTTCCTTAAGCATAAGAAAAAATATCTTCGATTTTGCCTAAAGTTTACCGCCCGTTACTGCTGCTTTACTTGCGTCCTTCTGTAGTGTCTTGATACCGATATTTGAAATATCTTCTCCGAAGCATTTTTAACGTAAAATTTATGTAAAATTTCGGCTAATGAGAACAGGGGTGTAAGTGAATCGAGTTTGCCTTTCGCTACTCATAAAAATATGAGTGGTAGCTTTGAATGATTATGAGATCGCGAAATGACGAGGTGAGAACGACGGATTGAGAATGGAGGAAAAAGATGGAAGTGAAACGAGATAAAAGCAGAAGGAAAAGGGATGGGGGTTTCATTCTAGAAGGGGGATGCCTGAGGAAGATAAGGCTTCATTTCTAAACTCCACTCCCATTATTCCTCGCAACAAACATACTAATCTTTCCCCTCTTTCCTTTCCTCTCCTCGTCCACCCACAGCAACCAACGGTGGGCAACTTTCCTTTCAGTGCGGATCAACAACACTTTTTTACTTCCTCATCTGAGAGAGATAGGCCTCGAAATTTTGTCGGATTCATACATTTCGGGTATTGAGAAACCCGAAAACAGGTTCTCTCCATGAGGCAAACTATTTCTTGCGCCTGCTTGTATTCCTGACTTTTCCCTACACTAATCCGACCAGGATTTTGCTTTTGTCGTTGTTATGTTTTCGTGTAATAAGAAATCTAATAATCTAAAATAATCCTTGTTGAAAATGAAGGTCCATTGCCGTGTGCCTTTCATTAGAAAACATCTATAACGAATGCGCCGCTAATTTCACCATATCTATTCATGAAAAGCAAGCTTTTGCCTCTGACATTAGCCATGTGAGCTGTATCATTTATTGAAATGCTTACATTTCCGTTTAGCATTCCATGTACGTTAGTTTCCCTTATTAGGTTGTTACTTCCCAATCACTGCATTGTATGCCATAACAAAACACAATTGTATTCGGAACTTTTGAAATTGCTGTACGATTTCTATCGATTGCTCGATTGCTGAGCAATCTCCTAATGTAAGGGTTTTATTTTTCTGATTTTACGATGTGCAATAACAAAAAAACTCAATTCAACGTTCAGATGACTTCTTACTAATGTTTCAGTATGGGTTGTTTTTTTCCACTATGACAATACTTTGGAAAATTCCATTTTCGATATTATAGTATCAAGTATGTTGTAATTGAAGTACATAAATATTCAGTGTATCATGGATTATGCAGTACGGTCATTAACGACTTATAATTCCTGAATATACGCTGTTCGATTATTTTAGAAGCTTATCTTCGACACAGTTCAGTACGTCACTAATACTTCTCTTCAGATTTCAAAACCTATTCAATGAACCAAAGGACGATCAGAAGTTGATGTTACTATTGACCCAAGGAATAAATAGAAGATATTGTGACAGCCACTTCTATTATCCTTGATTTTTAAGATGCCCACATATAAGTGTAAAGTATTTACTTTCCCTTACCGAGATCTGACAGTTAAAATTGAGCAATGACTTGAAAATATATTGGTGGTTTATTGAGACTGGAGAGACTTTCGAAGTTATTAGATAAAGGAAGATAGCTAGTCCAACAACTATAAGCCGCAGCAGATCATACAAGCAATTAGTAATTACATGATCCAGATTTAGGGTCTTGATTTCATGGTGAGATGCCACCAGTAGGAATTAAAATAGCAACTTCTACTACTTAACATAGATTTTCTTCATTTTCTGCTGTATATGACTGCGGATGAAAATTCTCTACAGTGGTAATAAAATATAAAATCTGTGGCAACGGGTAGAATTCGCTATTTTCATTTTCGTTATTAATTATTACTACCAGGATCTGGCCTGAGAAAAACTAATCGTGCGTTGGCACAGACGTACAGCTTTTCTAGGGGATTACTATGAATTTTAATCAGCATTCAGCTATAGAGTCAGTAACATAATATTCTGGGTAATTCGCGTTCTTAAATACAGACATCGTATTTCTTCACATACATCTTTTCCAAGTTGGCTATTTCTTCACATACATCTTTTCCAAGTTGGCAGTTCACTTTAGGCCTATCCAAATGTGTTATCCAGTTTCTCTTATTTTTATATTATCTTCGGTTGTAACATCGATTGTTCTCTTCCATTCCTCGTTTCCTGACATCGTCGCCTTCTTGATTCGCCAACCTTCCCTCTATCTCATCTCTGATTACCTTTCCATCTCTTTTCCAATCGTATCCTTTTACCTTTTCATTTAATTTCCCTTCGAAGTCATCTCTATCGTTGTCAAACCCCCATTTCTCTGATTCTGTCATACCGTTAGCCCCCTCTCCTTTTTTTCCACGGAATCCCTTTTTCCTTGTCGTTCCTCCGTAAATCCAATGTCCTTCAATGTCAAATGCTGACCTGTTATTCCACTGGGGCTTCCACAGATGGCATCACTGTCGCCTCCATGTATCTTATAATGACTCCATACGAATTGAAATCTTCGATTAATATTTTGGAAATCATGTTGTATTCATGGAATAGCTTTAACGTCCGATCAAATCTTAAGCAATAAGACTCTTGTTTGCCTTTGGTATGGTATTGTACATACCTTTGGTATATAGAGATATTTCCCGGATCCATGCAAAATCAAAGTAAATTTGATCCTGAAATAGCTTTTAAGATTAATGCAACTTATCAATTTATTCGTTTTGAATGATTTTGTTTCGATTTAATAAGAGGACCACAAAATAAATTGCTTTCAAATTGGAGCGAAGATATAAATGTAAAATTAACTAAAAGGAAAACGGAATTGATCAATTACAGAACACTTATTTTAATTAAAGCAAAACTTCTTTTCAAAAGGGAATTGAAGTAATAAAAACATAAAGTGAAAAATTATGTCGTATTTTTTTGACAATAGAGAATTTAAGAAACGAAGAACACCAGGTATACCATTAGAAGAAGCGATATTCACAAAAACTCCTCCCTAAAATGTGATTCACCCGTGTTATTTTAAAATATTCTCAGAATTTAGGATTGCAGGTGCTTGCAAATAGTATAAAATATTAAATTCGTATGTAGAAAATATTATAGTATAAAATATTTAACACTAACTTAGTAATGTAAATAATGTCATACTTTATAATAGTTTGTTTGAGATTATTGAGCACCTGCTACGCAATTTAGTATTTTCATTCTAAACAGTTAATTCATAGGTAGCAAGAATCTGTCTGACCGATATAATAGAGCAGTGAAATAAGATTTATTAAATTATAGGCATTGTTCGAGAAGTGCAAGTTTTTCTCTTTTATGGATCTCACAGACTTTCACAACTTCTGCATTTTAGTAACAAGTTTTACTATACTGTTAAACTGCGACAGCCACGAAAAAAAACAAAGGTTGTGTATGAGAATATGATAGGCGACCTTAATTAAAGGGAGACAATATCAAAATCTCATGCTGCTTATTTCGAAGGAAGTCTATGCTATGGTTCTTATAGTGGGAAAAAATTGTCGGTGTCTAAGACGAATCTTTATAAAAACTTAGGTTCTATTAGCTTCCTATGTCTATGGCTCTGTCAGTCTGTGTGAAACGTCAGCAGTCTTAAGGCTGGTCGAGTCCTCGTCTCCTCAATCATTAGCTAGTGGAGGTTCCGTAGAGGGAATGAGGTTTGCTACGCAAGATAAGGAGTGAGGGACTTTTGTCTAATAAGCCAGAATGCACCAAATAGAACAGGTCTACGTAAGCGTACGGAAACGGCACAGCGAGAAAAATTTTTCATAGCATTAAATAAGGAGCGACCAAGGTGAATTCAGCATTAATTCAGCACAGAGTGAAGTATAACTTAATAACTTCGTCAGAAACGTTTTATTAGGAAGACCGGTTTCGGCGCATGGCCATCATCACCTGACGGTCTTAATAAAACGTTTCTGTGGAAATTATTAACTTCTGTGGAATTTTCCATGGAAATTATTAAGTACGTCACTGTGTCAGCATCACTTGTACCACAGGAGCTTTATACAATCGCAGCAACAAACAAGACTGAGATAAAAGTAAATGAAAGATACGATTCCCTTTTCCCTGTACCAGACGATTAATGAAAAAAGTCGTCGAGGGTAAGAAGCAGTAAAATCGAATGCGGGAAACGATAAAGGAGAGAAACGTTTAGCTAAAGGGGAAACTCTTCTTTTTCTCTCCGCACTTCCTCTCTTTCATTTATCCCATTAGGTATTCCCCGCCTTCGTCACTCTCCCCGCGGATAAATTCATACTCCCCCTCTATCTCTCCTTCCGGGAGAAAATATTTTCTTACAGCCCCCTTCCCTCTCTATCTCCATCTTTGTAATTCTCCCTTCGCGTCACATTTATTCCAACCCTTCGAAATGGGCGGCATCGCCGTAGAGCTCCTCTTAGCAGACTTCCCCTTTTGTCGGCCCTGTGAAGGGAGATATGCGTGCAATAGGAGAGCTGAGATAAGGAAAAAAGAAAGGATTCGTGGCATAAATGCAAGGAGATTTGTGAAGGCAGAGGGTGGTTCTGGTCCAAGCCATTCCGTGTTTCTTTTTATGAGGACGCTATCGCAGCGATAAACTTTAAGTTACTCTCCGCGTGCGTGGGCGACGGAGGGGCTTCTGGTGATGGGATTCGTACATTTGAGGTGCTTCACTTCTTGATCGCTAGTGGATGCTGTACAGACACACCTCCATTAATGAAATATATGCGGTCACAGCGTACGCTTTACTCTCAGAGACTTCTTTGCTAAAGGTACGCTTTGCGTACGTTACGGGGGGTGAGGTAATGTTTTTTACAGCTATTATTATTTCGCAGATTTCTGCATTTCCCTTCTGTAGTTGAATTATCCTATATTCGCATAATATCACAGGAGTTAAAGCTTTGTAAACTCATATATAATTTAGCAAATTCGTTTCTGATACCCCCTTCAGGGATATACTTCGTAGTAGTATTGTTAAAACTGCTTCGGCAACTAAGGTCATTTCGCTATATCTTGTTTTTAATCTCAATGTATTACGTTATTTGTTTACTTTCTGAAAATTTGTCAATTATAAGATTGGATATCATAGTCTCAATAAGACTAAATGAAGCCGAGTTTCATTATATAAGGGGTTATGTTACGGCCAATGATAACTTCAAAGAGGTCTATTGGTGTATCTTACTATTTGCGTCAGTCCTATAAGTCCATACTATTATCGCATATCAAACACGCACTTAAATGTAATAACATCTTACTCTTCATATGTAAATCGTAATATTGCACAACAGTTTCATAACATACTATTTATTTTCTAGTTTATAAATAAGAATTCGAACTGAACCTTCCGAATATAGGATAGTAATTGATGCGAGGTTTTTTAATCCATATTTTCTTTCCAAGGATGAAAAAGGCTGAAATGCGCCGTCGCAGAAGAATATACTGCCGTAAATCGATGAATTAGATAATCGGAAAGATTAAACATCATTTAATGTTTTCACTAGAGATTGCTTGTGATTATATTTCATTAACAAACTCGCCAGTCANATATGGAATCACACTTTTCATTTCTCTTCGTTTCTTTATTTTAGTTATAGATCCTTAAAATCCTTTAATTCAGAGTTAAACAAAAAGTATTGTTTTATTGAGTAGAAAAGAGTGTTAGTAAGTACGCCGTCGAATATGAAGTTAGAGAAGCTTTGCTTTAAATCACGAGTTTTCTTATTGAAATTATCAAACTTCAATCTCACCTTTCGGTACATTTGGGATCCGATTTCTCTAATTGCATTTCATTCCTTTCCTCTCTCATTGGAAGCCGCTCTATGCATATCATCCAAGCATCCGAATTCATCTAGCTTTTAGGATATTATTAATAAATTGAAGCAAGTAATCGGACTATTTACACTGTGCATTAATGATAAGTCAGCTATAAAATGATTTACTGCAGTGCTAAATAAAAGCTTCTTACTACGAATAAATGGAACTCAATTACGAATGGTCAAGTAAAGCAATTTATAATACCAAGAATTCAAGGAAGGTTAAAATAATTCTTTTGATATTAAGTATTGTTTTTTTGGACCAGTTAAAAATAACGTATGGCATTTAAAATATATGTATATAATGAGTTAGTCAGACTGTAAGAATTTGTCCATTCTTTCGATATTTCACTTCCAAAGCCCTTACTTTAACATCACGACTAACGGCCTCTTTCTTCCTATCTTTCAAAATCACAGCTTTTCCCCTTTATATCTTTTTCAGGATCTTTCCTTTTGTGAAAACCTTTCCAATCAATACTCGTTCCACATTCTCTTTGTCTTTGAAATTTCTTCAATCAAATCCTTCTCCTTCCCAACCTCGTTTAATGATTCTTCATTTGTTTCTCTTGCCAACCAATTTATTTTCTTTAATTTACGTCATAAACATATTTCTAATCTTTTATTTTCTGGATGTCTTTCTCTTTTAGATTTTGCATTTTATATCCTTAAATTGACACAGTACAGATCAAGGCTGATAAAACGTTCTTTTATTATATTTCCCCAAGTTTTATAAGACAGAATTTCATTTCCAAAATCTTGCAAAAGGATTCCCCCTTTTAAATCTCGTTGTAACATGTAATAACTACATTAAATTAGGCCACCGAATTAACTATTATAGTCTATTAATGTAGCTGATCAGTTTCCAGTACTTGGGATAGCAATAGCAAGCCTTATACGGAGTGTTACATTTATTAATAAAAATACAACGTAACATTTCAAAATAAAGTCAAAATCCCACATGAGAAAGTATAATGAAAACTTGAATAGTTAGCTGTAGAATTTAGGCGCATTACATATGGCATGCAATGGATTTATAAATATATAAACTTATATATAGCGGTTGATATAATAGTGGAAGATTAAAAGTTAAAGCTTGGATTAAAATACCTAACATTTTCAGTGTTATATAATACAGTTATTATATGTTACCAAAAGTCTACCCTTAGCGTATTATTAATACTTTCACGGTTGACTCTGGTATCCATGGTGGAAAGGTAATACTTCCAGAAAAACTATGAAAAATTAATACGATCAATGTTAATAAAGAGTGCTTACATTTAAGGAATAGATTAGAGCATAATTGATCGTCCCTTTGATTTTCACTCTGATTACAAGGTTAATATTTTGAACTAGTTTACTGTTATAGAACTAGCAGTTCATCTTCATAACGATGAAGGAAAATCAAGATGTAGAAAACTTAGCTGTTTTTCTTTCAACAGAAAATTTTATATAATGAGTATCGATTAAATAAATAAATACGTAAAATTAAAGTATTTTATCAGGAAAATTTTCCTAATAGTTGAGATAGTGAAAACCCAACACAAGTATGCTTACAAAATATCGGCATCCTCATCAATCTCGTACAGTAAGATACTATTGCTTTGCTAACGAAAGGTGCCAATTCCATTTCGGGAGTAACCAATTCATACGCGAAATGAGTCCGATCGAAATCAGCCGACGCGGCCGAATCCGGTCCATATCCACGTAAAGACAAAACAAGTCCCACACAGCACCCGCTTCGGTCCTCTCAATTTTCTCTTTTCTTTATCTTTCCCTATATTTCAGAGCCTTCATCTGATCTCGTTATTTTCCTACCTCCGCCCACTCGACCTTCATCCGACGGAGTACAATAACAAGAGGGAATTTCGGCAAAGGGTAAGGCGGAGGAGGGAGGAATAAGGGTACGTGTGTATGTGCGTCCCTTGGAGAGAAAAGGAGCGCGTGGGAGGATGGGGAAGGAAGGAATGGGTAGCTATCTCGTGTCACCCGAGGCATGTTGTTCGAAGAGGAGGCACGCACAGACGCATGCACACGGGGAGAACACACGCACGGATGACGGAGATGGGAAAGAGGAAGGAATCGGTGAAGGGGGGCCCGATTGAGGAGATGGGAGGAGAAATTATTTGCGAAAAGTGAGACGGGAAATAAATAAGGGGGAGAAGTGATAGAAAGGGAGCGTCGGAAAAGAAAATGAGCCAAACTTTGTAAAAAGCAAATGTAAAAGAGTATCCTATCAGCAAGAGGGCGGAATACCTATATGAATTGATCTTTTTACGGGATTATTATGAAAAGTCATGAACGCAGCAAAAGCAAGTGCGCTGCAAAATATTTTAAAATATTTCTTGTGGAAGAACGAATAATCACTGAGTAAAATTCAGATGAAATTACTTTGTAATGCAAATCCTTGGAAATTTTAAAGAAATTAATAAAATACGATATTCATATTTATATAAAGTAAAATGATACAGTTTTTCAAACATATTTTAAAATAATTTCGGTAGAGTCCAAGTAATTTAGGCGTTGAGATGAAATAACGAAAGATTTTTCAATTGATTTTAATTTATAATTAGTAATATATAATATAATATATATAATATTCATAATAAACTGTAGTGTCTCAACCGACATTTCGCGACGTTTAATGCATTCTCTCAGAGAAATTTACGCTTTAGCAACGTTAAATTACATTTTCCGTCATTTACAAAGATATATGGTTACATATATGGAATCACACTTTTCATTTCTCTTCGTTTCTTTATTTTAGTTATAGATCCTTAAAATCCTTTAATTCAGAGTTAAACAAAAAGTATTGTTTTATTGAGTAGAAAAGAGTGTTAGTAAGTACGCCGTCGAATATGAAGTTAGAGAAGCTTTGCTTTAAATCACGAGTTTTCTTATTGAAATTATCAAACTTCAATCTCACCTTTCGGTACATTTGGGATCCGATTTCTCTAATTGCATTTCATTCCTTTCCTCTCTCATTGGAAGCCGCTCTATGCATATCATCCAAGCATCCGAATTCATCTAGCTTTTAGGATATTATTAATAAATTGAAGCAAGTAATCGGACTATTTACACTGTGCATTAATGATAAGTCAGCTATAAAATGATTTACTGCAGTGCTAAATAAAAGCTTCTTACTACGAATAAATGGAACTCAATTACGAATGGTCAAGTAAAGCAATTTATAATACCAAGAATTCAAGGAAGGTTAAAATAATTCTTTTGATATTAAGTATTGTTTTTTTGGACCAGTTAAAAATAACGTATGGCATTTAAAATATATGTATATAATGAGTTAGTCAGACTGTAAGAATTTGTCCATTCTTTCGATATTTCACTTCCAAAGCCCTTACTTTAACATCACGACTAACGGCCTCTTTCTTCCTATCTTTCAAAATCACAGCTTTTCCCCTTTATATCTTTTTCAGGATCTTTCCTTTTGTGAAAACCTTTCCAATCAATACTCGTTCCACATTCTCTTTGTCTTTGAAATTTCTTCAATCAAATCCTTCTCCTTCCCAACCTCGTTTAATGATTCTTCATTTGTTTCTCTTGCAAACCAATTTATTTTCTTTAATTTATGTCATAAACATATTTCTAATCTTTTATTTTCTGGATGTCTTTCTCTTTTAGATTTTGCATTTTATATCCTTAAATTGACACAGTACAGATCAAGGCTGATAAAACGTTCTTTTATTATATTTCCCCAAGTTTTATAAGACAGAATTTCATTTCCAAAATCTTGCAAAAGGATTCCCCCTTTTAAATCTCGTTGTAACATGTAATAACTACATTAAATTAGGCCACCGAATTAACTATTATAGTCTATTAATGTAGCTGATCAGTTTCCAGTACTTGGGATAGCAATAGCAAGCCTTATACGGAGTGTTACATTTATTAATAAAAATACAACGTAACATTTCAAAATAAAGTCAAAATCCCACATGAGAAAGTATAATGAAAACTTGAATAGTTAGCTGTAGAATTTAGGCGCATTACATATGGCATGCAATGGACATTTAGGCACATTTCGCATCTGAGGTACAAAAAATGCACCTTTACAACCATCAATGCCACCGACGGCAAAGGTGGAAAACTGGAACACGTCTTTAAAACATCTCAGACATTTAGTTTATTACGTTTCTCACTCTCATTAACCACTCCAAAGGAAACGTAAAATGAAAATATTCTATTTTAGTTTACAGAACAATAGAACTCGTTTTTGCACCAAAGATTTCAATATCGGACAATTTAAGCCCCAAACTTAAGCGCAGCTTGGTGGTTTACACGCTGCATTCTCATGCAAAAAAGTACCCTGTCCTTATTTACCTCACTAGAGGAGGCGAATCACCCAATTAAAGTTTTTAGAGATATATATGGATATCACAGTAGAGCATAGATTAAAGGCGGAGTTGAAGCACCGCAGCAATATTGATGAAAATTGAAACAAATTCGGATGAATATTACGGATGCTTCGGCATTATTCTTATCCATAGCCCGAGGCAGGATTGTAACGGAATCAGCCAAATAAAGATTTTTAAGAGAGGGAGAAGATATGGAGAGTGAAAGATCAAAGGAAAAATACTTTTCATGTATCAGGGAGAGGGAGATGGGAATTAAAGGAAGAGTTGGAGTTAGATGGAGTGGAAAGCTATGTCGAGTAAGAAAATGGTGTTTTTAATGGGATGAGAGGTGAAGTGAGAGGAAGATGATGATGAAGGGATGAAAGACAAACTGTCTGAAGGGACTGATCGTGTTTTGAGTGGGACTGAGTAAAGAAGGACAAAGGAAAATAAGCAGTGGGAAAGAGGGAAGGGAAAGAGCGGAGATATTGTATTATAAATAAATGTAATACAATCGATGGATGAAGCCTTCACTTGGTGGAACTCCATACTAGGTGAGTATGCAAAATAATAATGCAAAATAAATAATTATGCAAAAATTCCACAAGAGTTTTTTTCATGTAAATTTACAATAAAAATTCATTAATTTTCAATAAAAAATTTATGTGGAACTTTTGCATAGTTATTTGCATACTCACCTAAATGTTATATACGAGTAAGTTAGTACTCGCAGATTAGTGACCCTGCTACCGCTTCTCATAGTCCAGAATGATACAGTGACTAAATATTAGTCCTCCATAATGTAACAACGTGGTCTTAATGAGACTAAAGAATAAATTTCCTAGATAAAGTTGCTAAATCCTTAAAATAGTCGAAGAACTATGTCCCTCAAAGTAACTGCGGAGG
Source organism: Ladona fulva (assembly GCA_000376725.2). Classification (NCBI taxonomy): domain Eukaryota; kingdom Metazoa; phylum Arthropoda; class Insecta; order Odonata; family Libellulidae; genus Ladona; species Ladona fulva. The sequence continues at coordinate 468,357 of KZ308337.1, read as the reverse complement.
ACACAATGGAAAAATCATTACAAGAATTCCTCTTACATGTTATTTCATACGCTGACTTACGCTAAAACGAACTTCCTAACATATCGGTGACTTCGTTTCATAGGTAAACGATAATATGAACAAGATTTGAGGTGCTATAGAGGTCGATTAATTTATTTTGAAGAACAGAGTGAAAAAAGAAAAATTTCTGCTGGGTCATATCATAATTGCACATAGCTATAGGTATTTATCCTAAAGTAGGCTGACCCGTCGATAACGAAATATTATTATTCACGCCTTCACTTCCTGTCCTATTCTACGCTTTCTGACATTTTCATCCTATCACTTATTATTACTAAAATCTTCTATATAACATCCTATAAAAATTTATTTCCCCTCATTATATTAATAACAATCTTCAATATTGAAAATAATTTTGACTGTTAATGACGTTATAAAAAAGATGAGACTAATTTAATGGCACAACGATAAGATACTGATTGTTTTGAGACCAGTGAAATTTATCCATAAAAACAATTATTGCAATAGGTATGTATATACTGAAAATTTCGGTTTTTCTTCGTCTTGGTCAGGCCCTCATCTGGAATATACGGCGAGTATATGGGATCCAGCAGATGAAACGTGTAACCGCGAACTCGAGAAAGTGCAGCGCAAGGCGATTGGATTTGCTAAAAATGCTACGACAAAAAACCAGGCGCTACGAAAATGCTCTTAGAAGCAGAATGGGAATCCTTGAAAGAAAGGATATTATAATCTAGGCTGCGATTACTTGATAAATTTAGAGATAGTACATTTGCGGAAGACGTAGTCGGTATTNCTAGAAGGCTACGAATTCGTTAGTGTTTTGAATCTCAATGCGTTTCCTCCAGATCAAAAATCTTTCATAAACTATGTCGGAATATAAGCTAATAATGTTCCATATTTAATTTTCTCCATAAATTCATTAGAAATGCAGCCATAAGTGGTCACAGATAAGTATTCTGTCCGGAAAAAAATGGGGAAAATGTTTCTGAAAGAAGAAATCTCAGACCCGGAGAGAGCTATTGATTATTTTCTTTATATGTATCTACATCTACATAAATACCCTGCAAGCCGCCTTCCGGCGTGTGGCAGGGGGTGTAAACACCAAGAGTAGAATTACCTCTTTAATTTATTGTTATCGCGTATCGTTCGCAGAAAAAATGAGTCCCTAAAACGACTTGTCCTCGCATCTTAAAAATAAATGTAAAAATAATTTTATGTATTTTTTGTCCAAGGATTTATATTTCTCACTATATTCACTATGTTAATTTCGGTAAAATCTTATTTTGTATTTGCTGCTGATCTTAGTCATCGTTTAGTCGAGCAGATTTTCTCGCAAACCTCTTCCCATTATTACTGTAAAACGTTAAGGCGGTGTACGAGGTTTGGAGGGTCCCTCATGGGCCTAACGTGGACAAATAATGAGTTTGTTTTAAATCAATCTAGGAGGACTTTCAGTTCTTACTTCAATTTACTTGATGAGGTTAAACTAATTCTAAAAATTTAACTCTGTCTTCCGCGTTGCGCGCCTATTCTAATTTTTTTATGGTGGTTATAAAAAGTTATAAAATGACAGCTCGAAAATTTGCTTCCGAAATTGTAGAAGAAAATCCTCGATATTGTCTTGGGCGGCTTACGCGCAGATTACTCCATCTTATCAGGAACCTTATATCTTATAAATGCTCACTCAAGTGAACAAAGCGCAGTGGAGTGAACTCCGTCCTTGAGGGGAGTACAATGTACTCGGCCTAACTAATTTAAGACGGGCTGAAAATTTCAACACAACTTTCCCCCGTCTGAAATCCCCTAAGGACGAATATTTTCGTCGATTCTCCGAAAAAGAGAGAAAAGTCTCGCATAACTATAAAACGAGCGCTATCAATCTATCTCATCCATTAATCCAAGTTTCCTAATCTTTTAACCTTTGAAGGCGAGTATATTTTATTTGCGAGAGATAAAGCGCAAGTAGAGGACGGATCGAAGGGAGGGAGACGCCTTAGGGAGAGAAAATGAGTTTGATGTGGTGGGGAAAGTAAGAAAGGGGCGCTGGTGTACGGGGGCTGATCTGGAGAGCGTGGACAAACACTGGAGGGGGACAGTGATGGTGCAGAGGAGATATCGGCAAGGGCTTTGGGAGGGTTGCTTCGGAAGAATTGAGCCACCCGCAATTTTCCTTTTCTCTTTTCAAACCGCTCCTTCCCCTCAAACCCTAGGACAAAAATTTAACGTCGACGTTGCCAAAAGATGTGCTCGATGTTGGAAATGACACCGAAAAATCTAGCTAAACGCTTTGGAACCTCGGCTTAGAGGTAACGAAGTTTTTCGTGAACCACATATTTTTCGTATTATCACGTATATTATATATTTCGTAATACAATCAGATAACGAATATGGAGTCAACTATAAAATATTTTGAAGAATCTTGCGTTTACACCAAGATATTCAGATGTGTTCAAAGGAGAAAAATTAGCGCACATTCTAGCTTGTGAATAGAAGAGAATGATTAATTTTCGTATATTTGGAAATGAACAATTACGGGAAATTGCATGTCTACCTGTCTCTAAATCACGAACCTTGCGCCTGGTTGGAACCTCAGCCATACATTAGCTACATAATGTTTAGAAAAGAGAATGTGGAATATTAGGCGGAATAAGTTGAAATAGTTTACCCATGCTTTCCTCACTGAGATATAAGTACAGAAAGAAGGGGTGCAACAGAATGGCCTTATTAATAATTGTTTTCAATAAGGAGTGGTCAAGATAAATGCCAATATATAACAACATTAATCTTAAACATTAACTTCTTTGTCACTCACACCTCTGTAGCTTTATCAATTATCTATAACTAATTATTAAGTTAGTACTCGCAGATTAGTGACCCTGCTACCGCTTCTCATAGTCCAGAATGATACAGTGACTAAATATTAGTCCTTCATAATGTAACAACGTGGTCTTAATGAGACTAAAGAATAAATTTCCTAGATAAAGTTGCTAAATCCTTAAAATAGTCGAAGAACTATGTCCCTCAAAGTAACTGCGGAGGACACAATGGAAAAATCATTACAAGAATTCCTCTTACATGTTATTTCATACGCTGACTTACGCTAAAACGAACTTCCTAACATATCGGTGACTTCGTTTCATAGGTAAACGATAATATGAACAAGATTTGAGGTGCTATAGAGGTCGATTAATTTATTTTGAAGAACAGAGTGAAAAAAGAAAAATTTCTGCTGGGTCATATCATAATTGCACATAGCTATAGGTATTTATCCTAAAGTAGGCTGACCCGTCGATAACGAAATATTATTATTCACGCCTTCACTTCCTGTCCTATTCTACGCTTTCTGACATTTTCATCCTATCACTTATTATTACTAAAATCTTCTATATAACATCCTATAAAAATTTATTTCCCCTCATTATATTAATAACAATCTTCAATATTGAAAATAATTTTGACTGTTAATGACGTTATAAAAAAGATGAGACTAATTTAATGGCACAACGATAAGATACTGATTGTTTTGAGACCAGTGAAATTTATCCATAAAAACAATTATTGCAATAGGTATGTATATACTGAAAATTTCGGTTTTTCTTCGTCTTGGTCAGGCCCTCATCTGGAATATACGGCGAGTATATGGGATCCAGCAGATGAAACGTGTAACCGCGAACTCGAGAAAGTGCAGCGCAAGGCGATTGGATTTGCTAAAAATGCTACGACAAAAAACCAGGCGCTACGAAAATGCTCTTAGAAGCAGAATGGGAATCCTTGAAAGAAAGGATATTATAATCTAGGCTGCGATTACTTGATAAATTTAGAGATAGTACATTTGCGGAAGACGTAGTCGGTATTATGCGAACCCCTTGCTACTCCGAAAATGAGCGTAAAATGGGAGAAATACTAGAAATGCTAGGAAAGGTCGCTTTAAGGACTCATTCTTTCCACGAACGATACGCGACAATATTAAGTAAATAAGTACTGAAACGATTGATGTTGACATCCCCTGCCACGCGCAGAAAGGAAGCTTGTAAAGTATTCATGTAGATGCAGCTGTAAGAAATTTTATGTAAAAATAAATGTAAAAATAATTTTATGTATTTTTTGTCCAAGGATTTATATTTCTCACTATATTCACTATGTTAATTTCGGTAAAATCTTATTTTGTATTTGCTGCTGATCTTAGTCATCGTTTAGTCGAGCAGATTTTCTCGCAAACCTCTTCCCATTATTACTGTAAAACGTTAAGGCGGTGTACGAGGTTTGGAGGGTCCCTCATGGGCCTAACGTGGACAAATAATGAGTTTGTTTTAAATCAATCTAGGAGGACTTTCAGTTCTTACTTCAATTTACTTGATGAGGTTAAACTAATTCTAAAAATTTAACTCTGTCTTCCGCGTTGCGCGCCTATTCTAATTTTTTTATGGTGGTTATAAAAAGTTATAAAATGACAGCTCGAAAATTTGCTTCCGAAATTGTAGAAGAAAATCCTCGATATTGTCTTGGGCGGCTTACGCGCAGATTACTCCATCTTATCAGGAACCTTATATCTTATAAATGCTCACTCAAGTGAACAAAGCGCAGTGGAGTGAACTCCGTCCTTGAGGGGAGTACAATGTACTCGGCCTAACTAATTTAAGACGGGCTGAAAATTTCAACACAACTTTCCCCCGTCTGAAATCCCCTAAGGACGAATATTTTCGTCGATTCTCCGAAAAAGAGAGAAAAGTCTCGCATAACTATAAAACGAGCGCTATCAATCTATCTCATCCATTAATCCAAGTTTCCTAATCTTTTAACCTTTGAAGGCGAGTATATTTTATTTGCGAGAGATAAAGCGCAAGTAGAGGACGGATCGAAGGGAGGGAGACGCCTTAGGGAGAGAAAATGAGTTTGATGTGGTGGGGAAAGTAAGAAAGGGGCGCTGGTGTACGGGGGCTGATCTGGAGAGCGTGGACAAACACTGGAGGGGGACAGTGATGGTGCAGAGGAGATATCGGCAAGGGCTTTGGGAGGGTTGCTTCGGAAGAATTGAGCCACCCGCAATTTTCCTTTTCTCTTTTCAAACCGCTCCTTCCCCTCAAACCCTAGGACAAAAATTTAACGTCGACGTTGCCAAAAGATGTGCTCGATGTTGGAAATGACACCGAAAAATCTAGCTAAACGCTTTGGAACCTCGGCTTAGAGGTAACGAAGTTTTTCGTGAACCACATATTTTTCGTATTATCACGTATATTATATATTTCGTAATACAATCAGATAACGAATATGGAGTCAACTATAAAATATTTTGAAGAATCTTGCGTTTACACCAAGATATTCAGATGTGTTCAAAGGAGAAAAATTAGCGCACATTCTAGCTTGTGAATAGAAGAGAATGATTAATTTTCGTATATTTGGAAATGAACAATTACGGGAAATTGCATGTCTACCTGTCTCTAAATCACGAACCTTGCGCCTGGTTGGAACCTCAGCCATACATTAGCTACATAATGTTTAGAAAAGAGAATGTGGAATATTAGGCGGAATAAGTTGAAATAGTTTACCCATGCTTTCCTCACTGAGATATAAGTACAGAAAGAAGGGGTGCAACAGAATGGCCTTATTAATAATTGTTTTCAATAAGGAGTGGTCAAGATAAATGCCAATATATAACAACATTAATCTTAAACATTAACTTCTTTGTCACTCACACCTCTGTAGCTTTATCAATTATCTATAACTAATTATTAACTATATATATAACTAACTATAGTATTATCAAGGTCATGAACCAAACTATGAGAAAATTAAAGGAAAGATATTTTTTCTACAATCCTTTACCAAATGATACATTCCAGAACGAATTATCCTTGTTAGCCAAAGAATCAATCCAAATCAACGATACAACGATAGACTTCTCTATAAATCACTATTATATATATAGGACTGATCGTGTTTTGAGTGGG
>KZ308337.1:291705-459298 GCA_000376725.2 Ladona fulva | reverse complement strand
ATATATATTTGCATTGAATTGATCTAACTATGGTATTTATTTGCGATAAGGAATTTACGTGACCTAAGGGAAACCGATTTACTAGTAAAATAATGGTGGGTATCTTAAGGAATTGAAATTTATAAATTAGGAGTTTTTCCATAAGTAAGGCAGTAGACAGAAATTTTAATACTAATTATTAATCTAATGCTTAAAATAAACATGATTGTAATCGATAAATAACTAGAGAGAGGCTCATGTGAGGGGTCGAAACACTTCGGATTTTGAATCGCTCAAATTAATTTGCAGAAAGGGTAGAGATGGGTATTCATTTAATTTCAATTTGTTTACAGTTTAATTTAATGACTGAGACACTTTTGAGGAGAAGAACGGCATCCCAATTAAGTGATAATGCCATTCGATAACATTTTCCTCTCCTATAAACGGAAACTTAAATACATATAACCAAAGATAAGGGATATGTAAATGCACTCTAAAATTTGAGAGTTTAAAGTGCAATATCTGCCGAGCTTTTCTTTCCTCTTACTTCTTTGGTAACGTAAAAATCCAGTAAAATCAAAACAAAAAATTCCAACTTCTTCTTAGACGAAGCCACTGGTGCTATCCCGAACCTGGTTAATATTAAATACGATACTAATTCAAGGAACAATACGTAAATAGTAATTTATATATTGTAATCAAGAAAAATGGAAATTAATCTTATATAAAATAGACATTAGATGAATAAAAACGTTTTAAAATACAACGACGACATTGCTAATTTGGCAACCTTGCTTCTGAAGGAAAATGCGATAATCTCCCTCTGTACGTCCTCCCCAAAAACCTATCAACTTCCCTTCCCCTATTTTCTCTTCTCCCTTCAGACAACCCTCCGACTCACTTCTAACCCTCACTTCTCCCCCTTCCTGCAAACACAAACCGACTCCCTCTTAAACATGTTGGAAAACGATCATCCTCTTATGCATAAGCTTGTTTAAGATGCTTGTTTTCTACCACCAGCCGAGTCGTCTCTCATTATCTAGTGTATCGCTTAGGTGTGCCATAGAGCATATATGCATCTTTGCTTTTTCCAACTTTATCCTATGAAAAACAAGTTAATAATAAAAAAATTGCAGCTTGATGTTCTCAGTACAATTTCTAGTGAATGTCAAAGTCCATCTGTCTTTTTTTGTGGGCAGCACTTCCAATAAGAATTCTTACGGGTTTATTTTGCAACTAAATCGTGGTAGTAATGCGTACAATGTCGTAAGCTTCGTGGATAATTCCCTTGCAATGATGAATAGGATAAAACTGTAACGGAGTCGAGTGTGAATTAATGAACTATTTACATATTTAATAAGATTAACCCTCTTTATATCAGTAAGGGATTTTAGTATTAATTAATATATCATTGTTTTACTATTATATATTTTCTAGAAGGCTACGAATTCGTTAGTGTTTTGACTCTCAATGCGTTTCCTCCAGATCAAAAATCTTTCATAAACTATGTCGGAATATAAGCTAATAATGTTCCATATTTAATTTTCTCCATAAATTCATTAGAAATGCAGCCATAAGTGGTCACAGATAAGTATTCTGTCCGGAAAAAAATGGGGAAAATGTTTCTGAAAGAAGAAATCTCAGACCCGGAGAGAGCTATTGATTATTTTCTTTATATGTATCTACATCTACATAAATACCCTGCAAGCCGCCTTCCGGCGTGTGGCAGGGGGTGTAAACACCAAGAGTAGAATTACCTCTTTAATTTATTGTTATCGCGTATCGTTCGCAGAAAAAATGAGTCCCTAAAACGACTTGTCCTCGCATCTTTTTCTCTTATTTTACTCTCACTGTCGGATCTGCCGAAGTAGCAGGGGGGTCGCATAATATCAATTACGTCATCCGAAAATGTATTTCCTCTGAATGTATCTAACAATCGCAGCCTAGCTTCTAATCTCCTTTCTTTCAAGGATTCCCAACCTGCGTATGTATGGGAGAGTTGGAGACAATGGAGTAATGTTAGAAACTGAAAGTCAGTTGTGTATAATTTCAGAATCGCTCTCAACAGATTAAGGAAATGTTTAATGACATCATTAAAAGCCAGTGTTGTTTAGACTGGTGACAACAAATCTTCATGCGCAATGGCAAAAGAAATAGAAAACGTGTGGGCCTTGCTTACTAATTACACAGCAGGCCGCTTAGTTCATTATGGCAACGGACGTTTTAAAATCGACTCTTCGTCCACGCTTTGTAAGAACGCTGTAGGTGCAGCTGAAGTTAGTTTCAAAGTTAAAAAATTTGAAAATTATAAACTAAGATAATAAAATTGGCTATAATTTCTGCTGAACGCGTCTATGCTTCACTTTGAGGGAAAGACCTTTTTCATAATTCAGGAAACTCTAATTCTGAGAACAGTGTAGAAGACAGCCTCTTTCATGAAGCTCATTCTTCTCTTTTCATTATTTATCCTGGTGACATTAAAATTATAATATTTCTTCAATTTCTGCGTTGAGCTCACAAACAGAAACATACCTTTCTTTGTCACCGAACATTTCCAAAGGAAAAGAAGTCGCACGCGTAAGAGGAAGGCTGCGAGCATTTGTAAAGGCAATAATAAAATGAGGAAAATTAAAGTTCTGTCGGATATTTGAAAAGCTTAAATTTTTCCTACTCCAAGACATCTAAATTTGTATTAAAAACTTATTGTTAATCCAATTGCAATCTGTTCCTGGTTGGATGTTATCCTTACGTAATCGCGTTTTCATTTTAATCAGTCATCGTGTAAGTTATACAAACGAACGAATTCTGGAAACTTGCAGAATATATGTTTTAAAGTCACTCATTTGGGATCCATAGGATGTTGATCTTTACCTAATGTTTTATGCATTTTTATCTGTGAGGTATGCGCTTCCAAAATCGTAATCGGCAGTTGACGCAAGTCTCGTTAACTCACATTAAAATTTCTATAAAACACACATTTCTAAACCTCAATCTCAAGAGGAACTAACCAAATTTGCATTGAAAAAAAGTTGAAACTCGTGTATACTTAAACGCAGAATACCTCAGAGGTGATCATTAGCACCATACTTATTGAAGACTTACTAAAGTTGAAGAATAAATCTATTCATGATACCACTTAACACCAACGATAATTCTAAACTGATACAATTAATTAAAAATATAACCAAAGAAGTAGGCTAAGATGAAATCATCCGAAAAGATCAACGTAAAATCAATTTTTATCGATATATTTAGTAAGAATATTCTGCGGCTGTTATAGTTAGGCTTTTCGAGTAACACAGCTTTACTTTGGCTAACACCGCTTACGAATTTTTCGGATAGCGGAAATGCCGCATTTTGGACTCAACTAGTGAATGTCCATTCTTGCACTCGTGCATCGAAGCATACTTATGCTTGTGCCCATTGTTGATTTCCGCTAAAAGAGACGATGGCTTGGTTGCAGATTAATTACGTATTCTTCGAGTTGGAAAATCGCTTTTCCATATGTGATGGTTTTGGTAACAAAGGTGATTCCGGGATGGATTATCTTATTTTGCCGAGATCAAAACCTTAGACTCTACAGAATTACTGACACGTTGAGAGAGGAACAACAAAGAACTACATTCATCCAGTTAGAATTGGAGCCAATAAAAATATACATTCCTCTGTTCCTTCCAATAAATACGTTTACGTGTATGAATACGTGTATACATTTATGGAAAGAGAACGGAGCAGGACGTCTAGCTACACAAAAGCCATTGTCCCCTTATCCTCCCCCTCGAATGGTCTCTGTCAACCCAATAACATACATATCCCCCACGGCGCCGTCCTCTTCATATCTTATTTGCTTGCTCTTAGGAAAACCCTCCGGAATTGGCTCGGTAAACTCCAAGGCGGCTTGCGGCGGAACAGTTTGCTTTTTTCGAGTACATACACGCAATTTACTGCACGAGGCTCATTCAGGCTGAAGTAATGCATCTTAAATGGAGCGAATGAAGACGAGAGTCCAAGGAAACGTTGTTGGGTGAGGATGTGTAGCCGTGTTCCTTATCGAATGCCTCTCCATTTATTTTTATTTTGAAACTGAAGCTGATCATAATATGCTGTCCTTTATAGTATATACTAATATATAGTAGTATAAAGTTTATACTACTATATATTAGTAAAGGGACAGTAGATCGACTAATTACGGACCGCGTTTTGAAAGAACCTATCGCGATAAAACTTGTAAATAATACTGCACCCAAGAGTTTGTCATGTAATAATTATATAATGTGTGCTGATGCCATTGCGTAAATAACATTCAAAATAAATAAAAAGGTAAAAGAAACTCGAAAATCCCATCAAATTTAGATTTAATAACAAAGGACAAATAATTAACAATGGAATGATTTTAGGTGACTTCGTGCGATACTCGGTACACCCATGAAAACCCTTAGGATAACTGGATAAAAAGAGTCAGATACTGACCGTATTATACCACTAGCAGCTGACGTGAGATTTAATTAATTGTCTGCGACTGTGCTTCTTCTAATGAGATTGTACTGATGTTTTTTTCTATTAACAGATATTGATTTTATTTTGCGATACGTAATAGGTTCGAAATCGCCATTAAAAATTGCAGCTTACGAAATATACGCAACTAAAATTTCACGGAGAGGTATCCCTATGTTCATCTTAATCTGGCCTGTTCTCCGGAAGATTTTACTGCGAAATATTTCTGAAACAGTGGAACGAGGATTTATGAATGCGAACTTCAGTTCTATGATCTACCGTATCCCGCACGGGCAACAAAATGTTACTTTATGAATGAACCCCTCCTTCCAAAACTGCATTAGATATCCCATCTTCGTTTTCGAATAAGGGATGTCCTCCCTCGCCGCGATTTTCCGCAGAAAAAAATGCATTCGCGATTAGAAAATAATGACCCCGTTCCCCCGCGCGACGACGGCTCAATTTCCTAACAATGTATTTATAGAATTTTAAAGCGCCCCCGCACAGGGATCTCATCCTTTTATTCTTTCATTTTTGAGCGGAGGGGAAATAGTTCGTCTCCCCACGTCACGTCCGCTGCCGATGGCATGAGCCTGTGCACGCAGGGAAAGTCGTGTGAACGGAAGAAGCTGCAGCGGACAGGAGGCGGTCCCGGACAAGAAGTGGGAAATTTTTCAAAGGGCACGCTTGTAAGAGGGTGGAGAAATAGAGAGAGGTGCAATCCGGCGACATCACACCTTTCTTCTCTCACGATTGGGCGGCTTTCAGCATTTTCCCGTTATCTTCCCTTACCTCGTGTTCTTTAAATAGATCGTTTTCGAAAGTATGTTCTATGGAATATTAGTGTTCCGCGATAAGATCAAGACGTAATCTCAAAATCGTCTTCAGAGGGAGGAAACTATTCACCCCCGGCACTTTTCCACAAGGCGTCCATTACTATCTAACTCGTGTTAACTTATGTTAAACACAACCACTTTTATAATGATCACCTTAATTCATTCATACTTCAATCATAGTTCCCAGTTTTTAAACAAAGTAATTGCTTGGATTTCCGAAACGTTTCTTTCGGATTGTAAAGGTTGCATGGTAAAATTAAATTCAGAGATGATACTTTAAAGGGGAGAAAATTTCGTAATATAGTAGCAATTTTCCCTAAGATTTTATATAAAATATATATAAAAATACTCGATGTTACACTAGTTAATATCTCAGCGATCGTTTCTAATATCCTATCGAATTTCTACTACTCTGATGGATTTGTTAGATAAGAGACAAATTTCTCCAAAATCTCAATATCTATTTCCACGCAAAATCGAAAAATTTATACTGTTGGCTACCTATTGGTGTGGGAGCACCAGCTTTCAACCACAAGCACTCAACTTTATTAAGCACGGGAGGGCTTGCATGGATCCGTAAATTAGAGCAATCCATGTATATTTTACGTGGATGGTCTGTGCCAATTCGCATACATTCGTTAGGGAATATCCAAATCTATTGCTAATGATATGCATGCTAACAGATTTACCACTAATGTAAGGGAAATTAAGTTTAAGCCGAAAAGAATGCTTACATTGACAGTGAATATTTCCTAAGGCAAAGAAGTCCTTTCAGTAGAGGAAAGTAAATAGCATATGCATATATGATGGCCTTTTCGATGAAATACTCAGACAATTTTTTTCTAACAATAAATTTCGTCTGATAGTATTTCCTATGACCAAATTACATTAGTAACTCATTTAATTAAGGAATACCCTTCATTCTCTTCTGAAGCGGATGAATAAATTATTAGGCGATTTTTTTACGAAACTGAAGAAACAGTTTCTAAGATTAGTAGGCAGTATCTCTTGTCTTAGGTAAACTATGTCTATTTTAGCATTCCTATTCCCAAGAATATTTTTGGACTAGAATTAGATTGAGAGAAGACGTAGTAATAAGACGTCAAATGAAATATGCATTTAAGAGGTAGTCCAGAAGTAAATTAAACCTTACCGTTTTCAACGGTACGCGCTCATAAAACCTGTCGCTTTCAAATTGTTCTTGCCATATAAATTTCAACTCTGTATCGAGTTCCACACTCTCTTTCTCATACTATTAACGGACTTCGACTTGGCGTGCAGAAGTCACAAATCCGTCACCGCACGCCATCCGCCTCCACACTAATCTCTTACTTTCGATGGGAAGTTATGGAAATGCGTTGTCTTACGGTATATTGGAAATTTGGACAAGATATGAACTACGTTATTTACTGGTTAGCAGCTTATTTACTGGAGGGTAGAGTTAGACGTGTTTAGAAATAAGGTAAGAAGATGTATTCTAAAGACGAACATTTTGGATAAAATCAACTTAGTCTGCAGTGACTTGTTGGAACCGATTAACCATATTTAATAAAAAAACTTGTACAGGTTTCACAAAATTAAAAATTAAAAACACACTACCAGTTTCGGGTATTCAATTCCGAAGGTTTTGATAATTTATTTTTATTAAATATGGAAAATTTTGGAACTTTTTCATCTGAATTTAGTTTTAATAGATAGAAGTAGGAGTTGAAGCATAAAGGAGTTTCACCAAGTCACACCTCGAACCGTTACCTTTAGATAGACGTAGATTTAATGGGCAGTCTCAAAAGCTCAGATTTATTTTATTTGAAATCGAATCAAAAAATTTCGAATGAAATGTTTCATGATGTAGGGGTAAACATTAGAATAAAAAGAGAATATTCAATTTCAATATACAACGATTATAAACTATTATTAAATGCATTAACTCACCATTGCATTCTAATCTTCTATGTGGCAGACATTAGAGGGAGCTCTGCGGTTTTCCAGTACACCAAGAGGATTCCGGAAGCATGTCTGCCAAAAAATAATCAACAATAGATTGAGTTCGAGAGAAAGTAATTGAAAAATTTAAATTTACTAGCCCAATTCAAATACTCGTCAACTACCTACTGATTACACGCCACTGGAAACATGAGTGGGCGATTCGTATAAATACTTATACGAGTAAACAAGACTTTAGCAGAATCACACGCAGTTAAAATTCTGGGAAAACCTGAAATTAATATGGGCTTTCGTCGTATTAGCGACGCATCTAGAAACTTGCCAATTGTATGGTATTCCTTGACCTATCTATAGATTATATCTATAGATAGGTCAAGCATAGATCTTGATGTCTATAGATCTATCTTAAAGTAATTAGAATATCAGCACCCTAATTCTGTCCAATTAACTAGAAAATAAAATATTTTTTTAATAAAATCAAATAGATTATATAAAAATATCGATGTTAGTTTTTAGTTTCAGCTCTCCGTTAGCGAATTGCTTCTTTCGGAATGCCATCATGGGTGGACTATCCCTCTATTTGAATCCGTCTATGCATCCCACATTACTCTTATTTTCGTAATAAATATATTTCACGGATAATGCAGCATCAAGTTTGTGTGATTCCTCATCAGAAGGAAAGTAGGTACCTCCAACAGTCTTAATTTACCTATTGGTGTTTTGTTGGCCAATAAATCATAACAGACGCTCCTCGGTCCGGCCCCAGCAACGACTCGTCAAAGACTCGCGTCGACTTTTGCATTTCTGTCACAAATGGATGTGCTAATAACGTTAACACGTACAAGGACGCGGTCTGCACCGGCGCTCTACAACCGCCATAGGTGACAACAAATTTCGCAACGGAATCGAAATGAGGAAACGGGTGGAGAGAAGCAAAGAAGGTGCGGAAGAGAGGAGGAGAGTATGCGGGCCGAGATTTTTGCCCTTCCCATTTCGGAGGATGGGCAAGGATGTCCCATCATCGAAGGCCCTGAAGCGAAACCCGACACAAAACCGACGACAACACGTAGCCCAGGAAGCGCGTTAATAAACGAGAATTGAGTGACCCAAATGACTCCCTTTGTATTAAGTGTCGCAGCTATGGAGAGGGTGTCAACAAGGGAAATTCGTACGAGGTATTGGGGGGGTCTTCCTGAAAAGAGAGGGGAAAGGGTTCCTGGGGAGGGTAACAGTCTCCGCGGCGTTACCCCTGGTGGCCAGGGGTGCAGAAACAAGATTTCGTGGGAAGGGGGCATTTCGGATGAGTAATGTGAGGCTGCGGCGATAGCTCCGCCATCTTCCCCCGACTACTATTCACCCTAATCCCCTCTCCCCTTCCCTACATTTTCCCCACCCATATTTCTCCCATCCCTTTTCCGCGGTGCCAGTACATGTTTTCTTTCCATTTCCCGTTGCCTCCCTTCCCGTGATTTTTTCTGTTCCATATTCTCTCCATCTCCACTATAGCATTTCCTATTTTCCTCAATCAAATTTCCTTGTAGACTCCCCGTCCCCCATTTCGTCTGCACGCATTTCTTTGTTCTTGCTTTCATTTTTAGATAAAAGGGAAAATATTCCATTGTATTTCGGTTATGGGTATAGAAAAATAGATTCTCTTCCTAAATGTGATCTACCGGCCAGTAAGAGATCGAATGCCATAATTTTATTATGAATTGGGGTTTCAAAGCTATTAAAACAGTCTGAAGAGCCACATTTTAATTACTTTCGAACTTAAGGACAACATTTTTTTAGCATTCCACTGAAGAGTTACCGCGAGTAGATCACATTTCGGAGTGATAATGGCACGCTTATTTACCTATCGGAAAAGTACCAAAAATTCATCTTTCATTTATCTTTTCCAGTTCAGTTTCAGCCCTTCATGAATCTTTGGTACTATTTTTCTTCGGATTTTCTTCGGCTACTGAATTATTCGGATAATTGAATGCAGTGAAACGTGTAAATTTATAAGATCCTTGTGATGCATTTTCGTGGACTTTTTCCATTCATGGCACTGTGGCTCAGTGAGGATAATCAAAAGAAAACTACGTCATTCCTCATCTTGCCTAGTTAGCCTCATTCCCTCTCCGAAGCTTATATTAGAAGTGTTGAGGATTCAACCAGCCTTTGAGCCGATAAATTTATAGGCAGACAGGAAAGCAACGCAAAATTATATCAAATTTATATAAAATTTATATCAATTAACTCTAATTAATTTCTATACTTAAGTAAAACACAATTACCTATACCGTACTCAACCCCTTACTCCCCAATCCGCCGACCATTCCATTAATTAATGGAATCCATGGGAAGATTCGGGTTCGAGTCCGGGTCCTGGCAAACTTTTTTAATTCCGTTACTCCTTGGGAATATTTTTGTTTCTGTCCCATAATTGCGATGTTGCGAATGATAAACATGTCTACGCTGTCTTCCACAGCGGGCGACAAAAATACGCCGAATTAACCGAACTCCCGTTCACTTCGCCGCTGATGGAATAATAAAACGAGCGGCACAAGTTTTCGCTTTCAGCTCTGCTTCGTAGTCGCGGAATGGCAAGTGAAGACGGTGTGGGAATACGGAAGCGAAGCTGCAGGGAAAGCGTGCATAGAAACGGGATTCGCGATGAGGCGTCGCCGTTTTTCACGCGGTCATTTAAAATTTTAAGGAGGGTGGGAGTGAGCATCCTTGGAGATTGTGGTATCGTACCGGAATGGGAGAATTTGATGACGATAAGGGTCAACTCGGGAGTCCCTCCACACGAAGAATTACTGATTCATTCGGCGGAATGCGGCGGTTCTCTCCGCGAAGGAGATTTACGACCGTATCGAGGTGAGCAGTTAATACGAAGCCACTTTCGCTTTCTCTCTCTCCCCATAGGACACCTTCTGAAATATTCCAGGTACCATTAAGCGCGCAGACAAATTGGATCCGTCGTTGTTCCCGGAGTGATGAAATGGTAGGCCTTATCAACGGCTGAGAATTACGAGATTCTCCCCGGTCCGATGGATTCATTCGAAATGTTATTTCTCGCCGCACGGAATTTTATGATTTCAAGAAGTCACTGCCGACGAATAATTGTTTACAAATAGTTAGTGAAAATTGACCCAAAAGTCAAAATCATGTGATGGAAGAGGAATAAAAACAACTTGTTTACGTAACCACATGTAACAATCTTGTGGTATCGAGTACAAGTTGTTTTTATTCCTCTTTCATCATGAAGAGCTACCACAAAACTGAGGTAGAGATAGTGGATTTTGTCAAATCATGTGCTTGATAATTTTTATATTATATTTTAAAACCATAAGAAATGACTCAAAGAAGGCTTTCAAAGTGAAAATGAGAATGAAAGAGTATTTTACCAACGAAATTGTGTGATTTAGCGTATATCTGTAACCTTTAGATATTCGTTCGATTATATTCAACCGGTAGTTTGAAACTCGAATTTTGTATGTACACTATAATTTTAATTTTGTTCCGAAGTTTATATCAAACTTTACTATACATTTTTAAACGTGGAATTGTTGTGTTAAATTATTTAGTATAGGATCTTATTCATTTTAAAACACTAATGAATTTTTTGGTTAAATATGGTAAGACAAATGTAGATTCGTAATTGTTGCCATTTCAATCAGGTAGGGATCAGGGAGACTCGAATGCATTTTTTATAATCTGTTATGACGAGATATCGTAGCTAAATGATGAAATCGTTATTTTAATTTTTTTTGTGAGTAGTATAAATTTAGTGAGTCAATTTAACTGTATTCAATATTCTAATTATATTTTATGTCGTAAAAGGGTTCACGATCAGATGGAAGTGTGTCAGCATATGAAAAAATAATACGAATCAGTGGACAAATAGAATAGGATTAAAGAATAAAAATACTAGAAATTAATTTATAATCATCCCAATTAAAAATCTTATCGTTAATATTGCAAAAGTAAGAGTATAAGAAACTATCTGCCTGGAATTTGCACATGAAGGGGAGGAAACTCATTGGAAAATTTATTTCAGTAAGTGGTAGTCGGATTGTGTAGGAATACACGACTGTATTGTGAAAATGATAGAAAGTACTACCCGTTTGTTCCTTCATTCTCTTGTTTCCATCAAGCTTTGTTCTAAATCAGGACTAATAGGAATTAGAAAATACAGTCAGAAAGATTTCTTAAGCTTGAAATTTTTTGTTGTCATCGACTTTAGAAAAAGCTTGTTTCATATGTTAGTTTCTCCTTGACTTTCGTTGCAAATAGACGAATAATTTAATCGGAGCGAAGTACCTTTTTAAGTAGATGTTAATTAGATTAAGTTTTTTAGTGGCGAACTGAGAAAATGAAAATGAATATCTATTGATAGTATTTTTTAGTGGCTTCAACGCAGTACATTAACAAGCTAACTCATCATAAAGCGTTTTGATTTTATTTATCTTTTAATAGTTCACTAAGTTACCAAATATTAAATAATCTAAATCTTCACTTTCTGTATAATATATAAATGAATTTTATTCTAAAAACTTTTACCGAATGTTAAATTACAAGTAAATAAGAAAAGTAAAAGTCTACTTGAAAATTTCAACTGTAAAATAAGTAGGTAGTATAGTTTATTTTCTTACAAAGATTTATGCGATTGCTATTAATCTGGGATTATTTTAAGGAAGTGAGGTATTACTGAGTAGTTTTAACGACAAACGTAACCATTGAATGGAACATAACAATCTGAAAAGCAATCGAATCATTGTGAACCATAATTTTAAATAAAAAAAATAGAAATAGATATCAATGCAATATAAGAGGGGTATATCTCCAGCAACGAAAGTTACTTGGTGCCTTCACACAGAATATATCGAGAGACCAATGCATCTATGAAGTGTAATATCAAGTCTTATGTCTTTATTATTACCACAGAACATGGATAGAGAATGAAATTATTTAGGAAGGGAATTCCTGCGATGAAAAATAAAGTAGGAACTTTCCATTGCAACCAAAATTCTTGCTATTAAATACTTGAAAGGAATGAAGGGAAAGTAGGAGCAGACCATCGCAGAAGACTCTGGAAATGCATTAGAGGACTTCAGAAACAAATCGGAATGGGAACAAGGAGTCTGACAGCGGAAGGAACGACAGGGTACAGGGGGAGGAGAGAAGGGTAGCTAAGGGACCCTTTTTGCAGCGGAGCCACGTGACCTGGAGATTAGAAAACAAAATAGGGGCGAGTGTGAGTGACAAGTGGCTCCGCAGGCGATCTCTTCCCTCCCCCGCTTCTGAAAGGAAAGGAATGCTTGTGTGTGCACGAAAGGAAAAGAGGGCTTCGAGAGTGGCTAAAGGGTTTAGGCTAAGTGTCCTGTATGTGTGTGAAGGAGCATGGACTGATGGAAAAGAAATTGGAAAAGTTTTCCTCTTCTTAGAAACGAAGGGGTCGGAAAATTAGCCGTACGGCGATGAATCGCTCATCTATGTGTCCTATAATTATATTGAACCGGTCCTCAATTAAACTGAAAAAATACGGAAAGCCCTTAAAACTTAAGTATTCAAACTGCGGTAGTTGGTGGATGTATTCATTTGTTTGACGATTATTTTGATATGACCGATTGAATAATTAAAAAATATCAAAATTTTTAATGAAAGATTTCGTAAATAATTTAATTGGGGGTGGTAAGGAATATATGAAATAATGATTCTGAGTAATCACTATGATTAGACCTTACTTCGTGGAACGCCATTTAAATGAGAAAATCATCTGATGATAGTTGTAAGACCGAAAAAGGTCGAATAATTAAATCCTATGGGAAACACGGTGTTCAATAGTCTCATTTATTAAATGATTCTTAGCGTTCCCAGTTTTCTCTCAGTTCGACTCCCGATTCGAATCGACCAACTAAATTGCGATTTGAGCACAACTTAGGTCGGAATTGTTAAGCAAACAAATACGCTATCTTTTTGATCAACTCACACAAAATAAATGCAAACTAATTTATTTACTTTCATGGAGATGGATTTGGTTTATGTCGCGGCTTATAAAATCGTAGAAGTAATGAGCATATCTTGGAAATTAAGTTACTCCGAACTGTGTTGTGGAAAGTTGAGCTTGCGACTAATACACGGTAATGACTCATTATTTTTTACAGCCTGAACGAACCTGAATTCTTTCCCAATCCAAGTTCAATGGAAAATTTACAATTCCCTATATGGTATAGTACTCACTTCTGGAAAGAATGAACAAGAAACTTGACTTATTGCTAAAAATGGACTTGTCAGAGCAGAATTCTGTGATTTGATAAGAAAATTATTTTTAGCGACTAGATACTATATATGTGAGTATATTGGAAGATAAAAGAAAAGAACCCCGGTTAGTTCTAAATATAAAAAATTCCACTTCATTTCGAGTCTCCAGAATTTATTTTTTTAGACAGGAAACAAGGGTCGCAAGAAGATTATTTGTTGACGAAATAACGATTTCGGCCTAACATTTCACCCCCTGTAACCATGACCTTTCCCCAGTCTTCAAAAGAGAATATAGAACACACCGAGACCCAAAAATCACCACTTTCTGTTACTTTCTATATTAAACAGGTATATCATCACACAGCACACCAATTCCCTTTCACGAACAGACCAACTTTATAGTAATAAACGCAACAAAAAGCAGTTAATTAACATCCACAGTCAAAACGCACTACCTGAGTGTTGCAAAGAATCCTTTTGTCTCAACTTGATCAAAAACACTAGCGATACCCTCGTCGCGATATTGCACATTTCCTTCGTCGACATCTGCGCCATTTCGAAACCGCCACTCCCAAACAGAGGAATAAAGGGAAACCACCGTCAAACACAATTTTTCGCTCGCAAATCAGCCGAAAAGGTTCCGTGCTCCTATTGTGCCCCGGATTTTCCCTCCAAAAGAGCAGCGCGCCAGCAGAAAAAAAGAGTAACTGGCCCGAGGACGACCTTAGCTGTATCTCGAGCCGCCCCATTCAACTCATTCGATCCCGCGACGAAACAAAATTCACGCACGTGGCCGAACGACCCCTTTCTACGCTGCGGCCCCTAATCTCTCGCCCCGAAAGTGCACACGCTCCACCCCCACACTTTTGCACAAACCCGCGACGGCCACATCCTTTTAATGCAGAAGCATTAAGGGGGTTGCAAGCATGAAAACGGTCCCCGCACGAGGATCCCACGGGCTTCCGGGTGCGCACGCCCTGACACGCGCGCGCTAAAAATCCTGCCACCGACACCCTCCGCCCGTCACCCAGTCCCGGCTCCAAAACAGACCCTCCCAGCCTATCTGGCGTTTCGTGCCGCACGTATGCATACATGCATCTAGAGCAGGAATGATTCCTATTCTCTTTCGAGAGGGCTATAATAAATCAATGTCCGATTTGGAGGGAAAGGAGCAGAAGTCCTGGTACGCGGAGATAAAAAAGCAGAACCCAATGAAATATATATGAGACAAACGAATGGGAAATGCCGCCAGTAATCACTTTGTGCGCGCGAAGGAGTGTGAAGTATAGAAGGGATTGAGGCAGCATTAGGATTCGAAAGAGATGAAATGAATAGCCGTTGGGTTAATTACCGTCCGGATAGAGTCTTTGGTTTATGGACTGGACGGTGGGAACGGAAAATATCGCAGTAAAGGCTGCAGGAAGGGTTTTCGGACAAAGAGCGAAGTGGTTTATCTCAATGCTTAAGCCATACAATGATGAAATACATTTGAAGCCGAGGTCATTTTGTTCTCTCGACAAAGCTTTGCGACTTACGTTCTTCAAAATATGACGTCAAACGTTAACAAGTCCTGCTACCACTTTGATTCCTCTGAATAGTAATATGATATATAACTTCTAAAAGGATAAAACACGCGAGTTTGACGATCTCGTATAATCTTATGTTTACTCCTTTTATCTTTTCTGTATTTATATTTGAACTTAAAATAAAGTTTATAATAAAAAATACAACAACACATCAAAACTAACTGTTCAACTCCTATATCCTCTTAGAATATCAAGTAAACTGAAAAAGCAGCACTTTTTATAATTGTTATAACCATTATTTAATGGTAGATAAAAAAAAATCAAAATTAAGAAGAATCATCCGTTACATAAGCGTGATTTCAGAAAGAAGAGAGGTAATACGAAAGCGATTTTACTGGTGTTGAGAGGAAAAGAGATAGACGAGGATTGGTTTATTTCAGCTTTTTATGCCGTTCTGTCCCTAAGCAATCCCTTCATTTCCTCATAATTACTTAGCTCAGCAATAAATATTACCTGGATCCCATAATTTAACCTGTCTACCCCAATGAATCATTTTTTCTAATGCAGTCATCAGTAGATAATCACGCCTCAAAAAGTGAGTGATATATATCCTTAGCCTTTCACTTTTCACTTCTTTGTCCTGAAATAAACGAGTTAAGCTTCACGTGTATTTCATAAAATATTGATATCATTCGCAGTTTTTATAAATTTTAAATGTACGAATCATGATGAAACAACACATTCTAACCTCATAAACAAGATAGAACGATTTATATTTCCGAAACTCAAATTTTACCGTGATTTTCCACCTATCGCACACAATAGAATGCGTGAAATTCACCACCGCGTACGCATAATCCTTGCAAATCGTTGACAAAAGAACTACCATCACCCGAGCAACCGTCATCTTGGACGCATCTCCTCAACCCCCATTCCCATCATACCTCCCGCCACCTCCACAGACACGTTAATGGGCCGTGTCTTGAAAACACGCGGCCACGCAAAACGAACGGTGTCCGCACGTCACGCCCGACACGCATAACGCCGGCGTAACAGCGGGGAATATTCCCTCCTCCCAACGGGTACGCGATGGGTCATATTAGACGGGGTAGTTACGCACTGGGAGCGGCTAAAGCAGAGAATGCGGCGAGCTGGGACGACCTGACCCCATTACGAACACCGCTAATAGGAAGAGAGGGCCGACGTGCGTAGTGTTATCCAATTGCGCCCCGACCACCGCAACATCAACATTAAAGAAGGGATGGAGACGGGATGAAATGGTTGGGGGAGACGCCTCAATCAGTCTCCATGCAGCGTCCCAGAGGAAATTATAGGGTGGGATGTTATGCCCCAAGAGGGGCGGCCATGGTTTCGTGTTTCTGGATCGTTTTAAAGAGTCGCGAATTGAAGATTGGAGGCAATCGTCTCGTGTTCGAACTCTTTCTTTTGTCATGATTTGAGGGGCGGTCTTTATTTAATTCTCCTGGACCATTTGATGCTCTACAATAGGAAAATCCAAGATGGTGTCAGATGGATTCTGTGGTCGGATGAAATGCGAACTTTGGTGGGCACGTTAGATTCTCTTTCATCGAGTTCTGATTCAACCGTCGTACATTCCATATTTTTTCTGGTATCAATTATCAGCGCTGGGAAAAAGCATGGCACATTTGGGTGTTGCGGGGCATTTATTTCAGATATTCAAGTTAGTTCGTTATGCGTAATAGCGAGTAATATGTGAAAATTATCGCTAAAGTGGATTTCGTTTGAGAATCTATTAAATTAAAGGCAATAGATTAATTGAATTTGAAAAAGAAGATGATACTAAAACGATAGGTTTGCCAAAAATTCGAGGAACACAACCGTTAATATTTTGCGAATCTTAATTAGCATTGTTGTTCCCAGAATCTTCATTTGGATCATCCCCGAAGTTTTAAATACGTAATGCTTAACACTGGGTTGTCCTATATATCGCGTACTTGCAGATTGCGGTCAGTAAGTATGCCTGTAGATGAGCCGATTTTATTCCGTGTAGTGGGTAAAGACTAAGAAATGGACTTGGCTAATTTAGAGGTAAAAGAATATGGAGGAGTCTTTAATCATCTCCAAATCCGTGTCAGTAATATCAGCTGTTATATATNAATCAAAGTAATTATATATATATATATATATATATATAATTACTTTGATTGAATAGATCATTATAAAAAAAGGTGATTGAACATGTGAAGGCATGTTGAATATGAGTCGGAATGGCAAATCAACATGAGTATTCTGAGAGAGAAGATCGTCAATAGGAATTAGTAAAATACAGTATTTCGAGGGTGTTGGTTTCAAACGTTCATTTTACAGAGAAAGCAGATAGTGTAGTTCGAAGCAGTTTCAATGAAAAGTAATTGATTTTTGGAGCAAAATGCCGAAATATTCTGTTCTGAATTCTTCCTCGGAGTCCTTCGGTCCACCGAAGAACTAATTGCACAATTTCCGAGGCGCCGTCCAAACAGAATTGTCCAATTTCCTCCGAAAGCTGGTCTCACTTCGCACAACACCTTATGGTTATTTGATTTTTGCCTTTTGGAAGTCAATTTCGAAGAGGCAATCGTTTTCTGGAAGTTGCTAATTTTAGCCTCCCGGGAAACTTCCGTAAGGGTTTCAATTGCCCTTTACAATTACATCAAACCCAACTCTGTTCCCCACGTATTTGTAATAGTGATATTGATGCTTAATACAATACAAAGGCTATAAGGGTGCCTTAGATACCAAATGCATGCTTATGTCTTTCTTCTATTGGCTGAAAAAAAATCAAAATTTTGATTTCGAGGTCATAAATCGAATCCGCAGAGTTTGAGCCGTAATATTTTTTTCTGGAGCAAATGATAACAATAATGTTTTAGTAATTTGCTTAGTATGATTCTGTTCAATATTTCAAATACACTGTCGATTGAGTCCGAAAGTGAAGTAGAAAGGAACCCATAATTTATATTGGTAGAAGGAAACAGCAGATTATAAGTAGCGATCAGTTTTTCAGCTTCTCACGTTATTTTGTTGCCGAAAGCAATGGATGATATCGTAAATCAAAACTGAAGTTAAGTCTTCCTCTTCTTTCGACTTCCTGATTATTTTTATTCACTCGTTTATAATCATATTATACTTAATTATTAATATTCAATGTCATTACTTTATTATTATGATTTAGTCAATAGATGTATCTTACTTGGTAATTTATGCTGCATGTTTAACTATCAATTTCAATATATCTATATATTAAATCAAATATCAACTACTCAAATAATCTATGAATATTTACTAATCTCTATTTTACTTTGGAATGAGAGAAGAGCTGTTGGGAAAATTTCCCTTTGTAATATCCAAAATTCCCCTGATCTTATAGAAATGGGCAAAGAGGGAATATAATTCACTTCCTACATATCTATCCATATCTATCATATATCATCTAACGGGTGCATCACGTAACATAAAGGTCAATTTAATGAGTTAATAGTGAAAGCATAGGTTTAATCGGTTTTGTTCAAACTTTGTCCATCCTCTCTCTTTTTAAAAGTAATTTTGAATGAATCTTAAAAAGATAACTACCGCTCCATTACATCCGTTTCTATCTTGAAAACTTTACGATGATAGAAATAATATAGTGTGGTGTTTTTCAGAAAATAATAAGTTAACATATCTATTGTCTCGTAAAAATAACTTCTGTGGGACATAGAGACCCAAAATTCTTCTTAATTGTTATTTATTTAAACGTAATTATTTAAATGAATATCCTCTGGGTAAACCTTCATTTTAGGCTTTCCTTTGTAAACCGCTCGGTCGACAAAGAGCAGAAATTGTCTTTAAAAACCCCATTTCCAACCGCGGCTTCATAAATCTGGCGTAAGAAGCGGTCTTTCCCCAAAGTACGATTGTAGAAACATAAAAGACGAACTCGCATAAATATTTATTCTGCGTCCGCGTAACCTCCGAGGTACAATAGTCCTTTACGACCGGCAAAAAATAACGGGTCCATATAATAATAAAAAGGGACACGTTCCTTTATGAGAGTGGCGACTTATCTTGGACGTTCGATACATTTTCCCATGACGCCCTCGCCTCCCTTTCTAAAACCTTCCCCTGACCTTACCCTCGCGGTTCCCCACCTCCTCTTTTTTTTGGAAATGCCCTTCGTCCCTTATCGGTCAGGCAGCGCACACCCCGCCGAAAGGGGACGCTCGGGTGGCGGACAATGGCAACAGATCGCGAATCTCCTCCCTCTACCCTTCATTTCACCCTTGTTGCTTTATCCCTCTTATCTCCTATGCGTCTTCTACTGTGTTTCAAATTCTATTTTTTTCCTCCCATTTTCCAAAAGATGGGAAGGCGGTAAGATGACGTATGTTTGCGTGCGTTTCGCTGATGTAATTCGGAGAATCAACATTTTTCAAACTGTTTCGAAACAGAAATATTGCAGATGAATTTCACTTACATGCTAACCCTACAAGCTGCCAGTGGCGTGCGGTAGGGCTTGTATCAACGCCAACCTTTCCAGCTAGCTCATAATCTATTGGTTCTCTAATAACAAAAAGGAATGTAATTATTTACCCTTGCAATTATTTATTTGTAATTATTTGTCGATTTTTATTGATGTTCGCGATCTTTTCTAGTCGGAATCACAGAATAACTTACTTTTTTTGTAAGGCTCTGTTTTGGTGACTTTCATTTGAGAAATATCCGTCAGTATCTCCTTACCTCGAGTGAATTCCTCTCTAGGGATTTCATCATAACCGAAACACTGAAGTTGAACTTGAATTCTCCGCAAATAAGCCGAGTCGCTCCGCATAGGGTCCTCTGTGAATAGGGGATCATGAGGGTCCCAGACCATTCGAAAATCGGTGGAGTAATAGGAAAAAGCACTATTTATTGACTCAGAATTTTTATGGTTAATAATGCCAAATCACTTTACGAAAGAAATCGATTCTATAACGATGAGAACATTGAAATATATCTGTAACGTATTTATATTTTATGTTAAAAGGGGTCTAAGGTAACTTATTACATATTTAGGTAAAACAATTGTAAGAAATATGAAGTTGAAATGGCAAAGGAATAAGATTGCAATGTATACAAAGGTACTCTTCCTCTGAGGTAAAAAGAGTAGAGTAAAATGTTCTCCTCTGGTGCTAGCATGAGGAAGGTAAGCACTCTATGGATGTATTACAGTTGAGACACCCACATTTCGAAAGCACCCTACATTACGGTGGGTGCAGGGCCAATCTCTGCGCATCAGTATACATTACTAACGATAGCGAATACAAGCGCACTTCTATAAATCGTAGTCTTTTTCATCCTTTTATTTAATTCAAATTCCTATTTCTTTCAGCCTCAACATTCATGTAATTCGAGTGGATGACTGTAAGATGTTTCTAATATGTTATGTCAGTTATGAAGATATTCACCAATTCCTTCCGGCGTGACTCGTGGTAGGTTTCTATGACGATGAGAATAATATGACGCGATGCGTTGAACCTTAGTCGCAAAATAACTCCTGTTCTACGGGTAGAAGCTGTGTCTTATTATTCTCATCATCGAAGATATTCACGTTGACTCCCGGAACAATCTGTTTTAAAACTCGATTTATGTCGAAAACTTTTTACTTTAGCTAACTTCTGAATCGCTCCACGGGTTGCAAAATGAACGTTTTGTTGCAAATCCATCGTCAGATTGTATTCCTAAGGCCATAAGAATTCATCCCTTGCCCAACTCTCATTTTCTCCAGAATATTTTTCTACAAAATACTTTCTTAGGGAAACTTCAAGCCGTCGAATCTTAGCCATTACCCTTGAATGATATTTCAAAGCTAATCCTTCCCGACCCATTCTTTCTCTAATTTCTATCTTACTTTTACGTTTTTCATCTGCATTATCGTCCCTTCGAACTTCCCTCTTCAGCTTCCTCTTCTGTCCCCTTTTGGCTTCTATTTCGCGAAGGAATGGCTTCCTTTCTTTCTTTTCTCGACCCAATGCTCTTTTCTCCCTGCAAATTCCATTCCTTTCCAACTTGGTGAAAAGAAGTTAAGGAAAGAGGACAAATGGGGGTGGGGGTTGCGGAACCTGCGAGGCGTCCAGGAAGGCGTCTGCTGCGACATCGCCTAAAAAGGAGGACTTTTTTATCTGGCTTCATCTTTTTACCGCACTCGCCATCCCCTTTGCAGTAACGCCTTCCATCCACACGCCCAGATTCCTTTTTCCCACTCTTTTTTTATTATCTTATTTAGGTTTTCGTCTCCTTGATTCTCTTCTCCTGCTGGCAAATGAGCTCCCCGCTATGGGGGAAGGGAAGTCGCGAAGTGTAGTCCAGATAGGAAAGGAGCTTTAAATCTTAGCGACTGATTACGTTGGTTGAAGATTTTTAGATTGTAACATTCCTTAGTTAGGAAATTTAATCGTAAACAACAGATGTTCATCTCCCCCCTCTCTCTGTTCCATTCTCAATAACTGGAGTAGAGGCGAAGTCTATCTAGTGCGTGACTACCCGAAAACTTATCAGCTTGCAAATTAAGATAAACTCAAACTAACGGGTTGAAAGAAAGGGTTATTATATCATGTTAATTCTAATCAGCTATTGTGAATGTCGAAGAACTCCTGATGTTTTTAATAATGCTACTAAAGGCAATGACAATTACGAGTGTGTTGTAAAAAAACTTTCATTAACTGCTATTGTATTACTACGAAGTGTCAATGGAATATTTTTCGTAATAATATTCCATATTTGAACGATGAGATCCTTTCTTACTCTTATGTAAGCTGAAAATTAACTATTTTCGTCAAAAATATCTCGAAAGTGCAGATTTCGAAGATTTAAAAAAAATTACCCTCCCCCGAGAAATTTGTGGAAACATCTTTTCTAGTCGACTGCTATAGAAAATATCGATCGATGTAAAATATTGATCGAAAATATTATTGATTCTAAAACACTATGACTACATTATTATTCCACTGGAAGTCGATTATTAATTGTGATATAAATGTTCATAGGGTAAATCAGCTTGATTTTTAATTGTATCTGAATCAGATGCCGAGATAAATGTTTCCGAAATATTTTCCTCAATCCTTTATCACTAAATCATCAATGGAAATTGATAAAAAAACATATTTTCGTTTACTGATGAAACATCAAGAAATTTGAATAATTTGAACACCAATGGAAAACGAAATTATTTTTTATCATGTTATTGCATTTGGGAAGAAGAACATTTGCCATAAAGCTGTGAAAATAAAGTTTTCGCTACGTAATACCGCTTCAATAAAAATACCACAACCATTTAAAACTCCTTAACTCAATACCTCAGAAAATTCTTCATAATTTTCTGAATGTGCCGGGCGCGATCGCAAATATTGCCATCACTTTCGCCATTCTTTTTGGTGGCTATCTAAAAAGGAGCATATCTAACGCATCCACCGATTCATCTAGGCCATCTTTCAAAGGTGCCGAAATGTAAAGGATAACCCGAGGGAACGGTTGAGTATGAAAGATGTCTCTCCTTTCTCTGACTCACCCGAATTTCGCATTGTGTGAGGTTTCCCTCCCTCGACGGCTCCTTTTACCTGTTCCTACGCAACGCGTGTGTCTCGTTTTATCGCTTCCTCCCCATCATCCCAAACCAGTCCCTTTTTTGTCCTTTCCCACACTCTTTCAGGTCCTGCTTTAAATTAACTCACCCCTCTCCCACCTACCCTTATGTGTCATAGTGTCAACGCGCACTTCTCTGACGTTTTAATTCGGGTCCGGCTATTTTTTCCTACCCTTCTGGTATTTAAAGCAGGGAGCCGATTTATTTGGGATAATTAAGATCGCTTGCGCCTTTTTGCTTGTTTCTACGGAAAGAGGCAGCTGTGGACGAAGATCGTGATAACTGTACAATTACATGGCACGGCTATCCCGAGTGAAGGAGGTGATGGAGAAGACAATAGAAGGAAATTGGCAATATAATCGTCTTGAGTACACTCTTAGCCTGGGGACTACCTACATTGAGCCGCATTAACTCCTAAAATACTTCACGGGCCGCAGATAATGTACTTCGCTGTATCAACGACAAACATTTCTCTCACGTTCTCTGTCTGTCCGCAATTTTACATAAATGGACCATTTCCTGCCGACATGTCAAACTAAATTTTGTCGCACTTAACCTTTGCAACACGGGAACTAAAGAGGAGCAGGTTTTTTCATCTAATATGCCGATTTCAACAGCATGTCATGAGGAATGTCCATGAGAAATTCTTGTAAAGTTCGTTTAAATCACTTGCATGTTTCATTTACTAAATAATAACAATCCAGACCAATGTGGTTGGTTGCCCATTATTTAAACAGTCCTTAAGAATGAATATTACGAAAACTTATTCTCACTCTTAACGGTATTGTAAGAACTCATACTTAATCAATTCCATGAAGAAAACCATTTTACATTCTCGAAGAAATGAAGGAAAGGAATTTGCATGGATAATCGATGAAATCTTGTTTTGCTTTTGGTACACGATAAAGGAGAATATACCTTCCGTTTTTGTTTTACTCACGACTGATGAAAGCTACCAAGATATGACAGGTGGCATTTTTAGTCACTCTATTTTATTGCTATGAAAAACGATACTTATTTTTTCATAACGGAAATTTGGGAAATTTGGACATTTTCCGCACTTTCTCGTTCAGTGACGAAAGAAACGGTAAACTATATCAATCTTCGTCTTACATAGTAACCCTCATTCCCTCCCCAAAGCCTTTGGTTGCTAATAGCTCAGTGGAGAAAGAAATTGAAAATTTTATCAATCCCCGTCTTGCCTATTAAGCCTCATTCCTTCTCCAGTGCCTTTGGTTGCTAATGGCGGAGAATTCGCGGTTCAATCCAGTCTTCGGAATGATTACAGCACCAACATACATTGCTCTAATGTTGTCAGCAGGATGCCTTTAGGGAATCCTAGAGGAGAAAATTCCAGAGATGCGTAATGGAAAGGGTGTCGAAGGAAGTGGACCTCTCTGGTGGGGAGAGGAAATGAATATTTTGAGGGGAGATTCTGCTTATGGTTTGGGAGGTGCGACAGAGAGGAAATGCGAGGGGCTGCTAGGGACGAGGCAATAGACACCAAAATAAATATCAAATGTCATTTATTCGCTGGGAATTAGATAAGGGAAAAGAGGGGAGAGAAACTGGAGTCTAGAGAAGGGAATGAATGGAGATTTTGTGGCGAAGATTGTGCTGAGAGATTGGGATTGGTGAGTGGGGAGGGGAAAGAGTGCGGAGCTGGATTCGGTGGTTTATTCGCCACAGAAAAGGTTGAATGGAATCTCAGAGTTGATGATAATAAGATGAAAATCTAGATTATGTCACCTTATTGTCAGTAACTGTATCGCGCGAAATCACGTTGTGCTTTATTCCTTATTTCCAATATGAGACGTCCCGGGAACCCTCGCTGGGCTGTTCATAATTACGTTACCTTCCACCTAAGCTAATGAATGTGAAGGATATTCAGGAAGGAAATGTAAGGTAAGAAGAAGGCAGATGTCATGAAGATAGATCTGGAACAGTGTCTGAGCTTTCTTTAGAAATTGAACTGTTAGATCTAAGCTGTAAAGATGTTCGTGTTCACCACTCACTCACCGTGTATAGGTATAATTTTTTCGTACAGAAGTTGAAAACAACAGTCAGGTCAATAAAGTTTTCATCGAATAAATCATCCTGAATAACCCAAAGGACGCGATATATTGCGAATTAGAAGCTTACCTGTAAAGCTGGTGTGCAATTTCTAGCTAAATTATTAATACTTTTCCATTCTGGTGTGCAATTTCTAGCCAAATTATTAATACTTCTTCATTTCAGCCTTTGGATGTTGCCAAAGTTCAAGAGGGCAGTCACATGGACAGTAGAGAGAACTTTTGATTCGAAAATTAGAAGCGCTAAAAGTAAATAGAGTGATTTAGTCTATTTTCGTGCTCTCTGAAAAACAAAGTTTATGGAATTAAGGACGGAGAAAATGGTTTTTATTATCGCAAAAATACTATCATACGAAGATTTATATAGCACTAGACACTATCAAAAAGCAGCACAGAAGCCTACCACCCTTATAATTTAAGGGCCGCGGTGGCGGAGTGATTAGCGTGCTAGCGCTCCAACCCGGGTTCGATTCCCGGCTAGTCGGATTTTTCAGGTTAGGGAATGGTCGTGTGTGTTCGTCCTTGTTATCGTTTAATTGCTTTCACTTAACAATGGAAACTTTGCTGTATGCGAAACAGAAATAGATAAAAATATAAATTAAATAAAAATAAATGAAATAGAAACTAGAAGAAACAGGATCTTGTTTAAAAAAATAGCACTTTGATTTGATTTAACAGTTGATCTTCTATCTCGATATAAAAGGTTTTGATGATAAAGANAGAAGAAATAGGATCATGTTTAAAAAAAATAGCACTTTGATTTGATTTAACAGTTGATCTTCTATCTCGATATAAAAGGTTTTGATGATAAAGATTTCTCGCTAAAAACTTATTGTACTATATCAACACATTGCACCGAACCTGTCCTTAAAAATATAAAGAAAATTTTCTTGTAAGAATACGTTTTAGAGGTGCTTGCTGCACTAAAAGAGAACTGTTAAAATTTACTTTTCTATTTTTCCTTTCGCCAATAGAAATGGTAAAATTAACCCTTATTTACTGTTTGCTATTTGATATTCCGCTTTGTATTATTGTATACGGAACCGGAGAATACTGATGATATTTGCCAATGTTAATAACTACAACAAATATCTTGCGTAAACTGAAATGGCTCTGATGATATTTGGTGGAATTAATCCAAGCTAAATACAAAGAAAAACAAAACGTACGAACGTGAAAAGTATAATTTTTGTGTTCTCCTTTGTGTTTAAAACATTTCTCGTTTCTAATTCCTTCACAAATTTGACCGCTCAAGTTCTATTTGTCACAGAACTTTAAACAGCAGTAACTTTTCGAAACTAGGCCACGTTAACAAAATAATTTCAATATGCGGACTTTTTTTACGGTTTGTAATTATGAATTTAATTTTCTATCGTTGCTCAATTGAGTCTATATTTGTCATATTTTTTGGGATATCGTTCTTAAAAGAATAATTAATTAACTATTGGCACTTCTCTCGTAGCGAGTTATATATTCAAACATGAATACTCGTCGCACTTAACCTTTGCAACACGGGAACTAAAGAGGAGCAGGTTTTTTCATCTAATATGCCGATTTCAACAGCATGTCATGAGGAATGTCCATGAGAAATTCTTGTAAAGTTCGTTTAAATCACTTGCATGTTTCATTTACTAAATAATAACAATCCAGACCAATGTGGTTGGTTGCCCATTATTTAAACAGTCCTTAAGAATGAATATTACGAAAACTTATTCTCACTCTTAACGGTATTGTAAGAACTCATACTTAATCAATTCCATGAAGAAAACCATTTTACATTCTCGAAGAAATGAAGGAAAGGAATTTGCATGGATAATCGATGAAATCTTGTTTTGCTTTTGGTACACGATAAAGGAGAATATACCTTCCGTTTTTGTTTTACTCACGACTGATGAAAGCTACCAAGATATGACAGGTGGCATTTTTAGTCACTCTATTTTATTGCTATGAAAAACGATACTTATTTTTTCATAACGGAAATTTGGGAAATTTGGACATTTTCCGCACTTTCTCGTTCAGTGAGGAAAGAAACGGTAAACTATATCAATCTTCGTCTTACATAGTAACCCTCATTCCATCCCCAAAGCCTTTGGTTGCTAATAGCTCAGTGGAGAAAGAAATTGAAAATTTTATCAATCCCCGTCTTGCCTATTAAGCCTCATTCCTTCTCCAGTGCCTTTGGTTGCTAATGGTGGAGAATTCGCGGTTCAATCCAGTCTTCGGAATGAGTACAGCACCAACATACATTGCTCTAATGTTGTCNCGGAGAAAACGATTCCAATTCCATTCATATTTTAAAAGTTTGAATTTAACATTTCTTAAACTTTTTTATGCAGGACGTTTTCACCACCATCAAAGGTGGAGGATTCAGTGTGACCCTCCCATGGTTTTGTCTCATTTCATACGGTTCTCTTGTGATTGAGACAAATTTAGGGAGGATATTTTCCTCCCACACGTCGCTGAGGGAGGAAAAAAGTAGGCGGGGAAGCATTGGAATCGAGGCCATTGAAAAGGCTGTCTGATATATACTAAACTATTAACTATTTAGAAAAAAAGCTTTCACCGAAGAAACAATGAAAATTAGGTGTTAGAAAGCCGAACTACCTTGGGAGAAGTGATCATAGAGTCTCCGGGATTAACTGGAGAGTTGACGCCACGGGAAATTCTTTTTCGATCGGAGGATAAAAGTAATGAGGAAATTATCAGAGGAGTGGAGAATACAATCACTTTTTGGGTCTTAAATCAATGGTTTCTTTCCTTGAACTACGCGCACGAGACTTCATCAGATTTCGAAAGGAGTTAAAGTAAGATTCAAACCTCGTTTTTTCTGAAACTGTTTTAGAAAATTACTTCATTTAGCATTAAATGAACAAAGAACTTAGCTCTTAGAGACGTGCGACTTAGAATTAACCAGTGGGATAAATGAACACGAAAAAGTCTATCTAAACCGATATACCACGAATCTTCAACTCTCCGGGCGGTTGCTCTTATTAATAGAGCTATCTCGCTGAACAGTCTCTGTCCATTTTCGTAAAACTGTTGGGAAAGCGAGGGGTACTCTGATTTATTACCTTAAATGAGAAAATAGCGCTTGCGAAGACCTTTTATGGGACTATCATCACGTTTATAGGAACGGCTTACCACCAGTCATTACCGAAAGTTAACCAATAGATTGTTTCCAATCCAATGTTTAAACCCGTCTTTATAATACTTTCAGTGAAGCTCTCCATCATTGAGGTTTATTTGGTCGAAATAAGATTATTCGATCGCAAATCGATATCGAAGTCGATACGATAATGGAAATATTGCCTTTAAACCCAGCAGTGGGTAACAAAATATTATGAAAAATATACTAGCAAACTTCGGGTTGTTTCATTCATACTCGGATAACAGCATTATGCTTTGCGGGGTTGCCTATACCCCGTTTATAAATTTTCAATTAAAATTTGCCGTGAAACTAAGGCCCACCCACACGAAGTCCGTAACACTTTTTTCATTGTTTCAATTCCTGCACCATCACAAAAAGTTTCAACAAAATCCACCGAAGAAAGCGAGAACAGCTCCTTGTTAGCGGCACCCCTCACCGCCACTGTCCTCATGGAGCAAGCCTTTTGCCTCGTCAGGAAAGTAGAAGATCCGCGCTTCGATACTCGGTATCGAGAGACTTACACGTGCATTCATCTTATGGGATTTACTACATACATCTTGCGCATCTCCGTCAGGAGATGGAGAGGGACGAAAAGGAAATAACGGAATGATCCGGGAATATATCTCCTGCAATCGTATTCCTTTTTTGATTATGAATGAATCACCGAATGTACTTTCTTACAAGGAGAAATAAAAGAAAAATATCACCCAAAGAGGGATACCTTTATAAGTCTCCGCGCTTAATATCGAATGGGTACATAAAACCGTGGGAACGTTAAAAAAGAACTGTTATGAGTCCTTGGGCGGGGGAACGAGCAAAGAAATAAGTGTCTCTCATATCGCGAAATGGCTCGATCCTCCGTCTGTACGTGCGTGTAGAGATATGAGACGAAGGGAGGGTAAAAAGACAAGCCATAAATGCCATCAATGTGAGGTATTGATGGTTCTGGTCAACGACGAGCGGTAAATGTGCACTTAAGGAGATAAAAAAATAGGAGTTGCGGAGGGAAGATATCAGCGGGATGGGAAGAGAATGAATGAATGCTCCGGAGGTCAAGGGGTGTATGCTGCGAGATGTTTGGAAGCGAGGGAAACGGGGGACAAATGGTCAATTAGCGCTACTACGAGCTATTCTCCCTTTCTTTACTTCCTCTCCCGGTTATCTTTCCCTTTGCCTCACCTCCAGCGCCTCTCTTCACGAATGTCGGCAGTCATTTTTTATCCCATCATCCCCCTCTTGGTTTTGCGGCGCTCGGGTCATTCGTAGGTCATCTCTCGCACATGGTGTTCTCCCACCTCAGTCGCTCTCTCCTATGTCTACATCTTTGGTTCACACTCCCATTCTTAACTATTTCTTTCTACTTATTGCCTTCACGCCCCTTCCATTTCTCTTCTTCGTGGACCTATTCTTCGGTACCTCTGCATTTTTTCTTATGTACGCCCATAGGCCCATATCCTCTCCTTCGATTTTTCTCTTCCTTCCTTCCACTTCCTCTCTATTTTACACATTTCATTATGATGAAATAAAATTCTTCCGAAGTTATTACTCTATATCAATTTTTATATAAGCTTTTACTATGTTGCATATTTCTAGCAGGCTAAGATCAAATTCTAGCCTACATACAGCCCAGCTTCTTTTTCTTTTTATTAGGCATGGGAATAATTTTCCTATCTTTCTTTAAAATATGGCCTCAATAGTACTACTTGTGTCTGAAATAAAACAGTGACACATATTCCCATGGGTTATACCTGATGATGGCTGGAAGGCCGAAACCGGCCGATTAATAAAATCGTGTGGAAAATACGAAGTCCGTTGTTTCTCATTTATTAATTGGCGTTCCAGGAAGAAAGGTCCGAACACATTGATTATAGTGACACACACACCTGAAAGGTGTCTCTGTTAGCTTTAAAACTCACACTGTCAGTAAATATCCGTTAAATTCAAAACCGGTAAATATTCGTTAGATCGTAAAATATAGTCATGGTCATTTTCTTCGCATAGAAAATATTAACACTTATTCCGACCAATCAAGTTTTTCGGGAGGTCACGTTACATTTTTATAACAAAAATGTGTTGCAGAGACGCATCGTTTGATATTTTCTCATCCTATACAGCATAGATGGCAAGTCACCAAGGCCCCCCACATTAAAGATATGGGGCCAACCAGAAGAAGCAGCAGTAGTCGCCAACCTTTTGGACAACTAAATTCATAATTCCGTCCCCCGCGAACCACTAATAAGAAGTTTTTTGAAGCACAAATATGTAAAATAATTATCGGAAAAGTTCTATTTTGTAATTTAAAAATCATGTTGCCGCTGTCTTTCCTGTTTTGGTAACACAAAAGTAATGCAGAATTATATGAGAGGGTACAGTGAGCAAAATGCAAATGATGTCCAAATTTCTTCTTTCAATAGCTTTCCACCGAGCATCAGTGGTTCGCGGACCAAGGGATGGCAGCTGCTGCTAAAAAGAATGTAAACATTGGTTTCGGCGATTTCAAAATGGTAACCATTACGTGCGAAACGAAGGACCGAAAAAATCTAAGATTTACATGTACATATGTACACTGCAAGCCACCTTTCTGCGTGTGGCAGGGGGTGCAAATCCCATGATTCTACTTCCCAAAACCGATTGCTTTAGTGTATCGTTCACGGAAAAATGAATTTTTAAACGACTAGCATCTATTTGTCTTATTTTTCTCTTAGTATCAGAAAGGCCTATGTAACAGGGAGGAAGCATAACATCAGCTACATATTCTAAGAGTGTACCTTCCCTGTACTTATTATGTAAATCAAGTCTTTGTTTAAATCTTCTATCTTCTAGAGATTCCCATCCATTAGAGGATACAGATTTGCGAGCTTTACACGATGGAGATCCATATCAAGCACATGAAGAATTGACAACTGAATTCAGTGTTAATCGATCCACTGTTGATAAGCGTCTTTCTGAGATGAAGATGATCCAAAAAACGAAAAGTGGGATCCATACAAGCTAATAGAGGTAGACGTCGAAAGGCCGTTGGTAACGTGCGAGATGTTGCTTAAACGACCGAAATGAAACGATATTTTTTGTTGAATTATTTCTGGGGAGGTAAAATTATTCGGTCTAGAGGTAAAGAATTTTTTGGTGATACCTGTTGAAGCATGTACATACATGCGCTTCTAAACGAAGAATTAATGGTTTAAAGGCTACTACGTTATGCATTTATTGGGATCAAAAGAGTCGAATATATTATTAGCTGATGAAACCATCTCCGGTGATCGTTATTGACTACAATTATGATATGATTAGCCTAATTTAATGCCACAATTAGTGCATTCTTCCACTTCCTCTCTCTGTTCCTGCCTGTAGTTCCATTCCTGTTCTAAAAGCAGGAACATTTGGTAGCCTCTCGAGTATAAGCAGTAAGCAGAGTCCGCTTATTGAACTGTGAGTCCGGTTTACTTATAACCCCGTTGAGCCGGTGACATAGCTTACAAAATCACTCTTTACATACTTTTTAAAACGTAACCATAGTCGATATTGGTAGAAATATATTTATAGAGATGCTATAGGAATCCTACTTTCCTTTTTGTGAATACAAGACAGCGGGATATTCCTGGACCAATGAAGGTAGCGGGAAAACAGTTCAAAAGCGTCATTGTCCCGCCTAAATCGGGACAACCTAACTACAATGTAACGAGTTTTCCCTTTCCAGCTCTTCTCCTTCCTTTGGAAGCTTACTTCCAAATTTTCTCCGTCTTCCTCCCTTACATTCGGCCGGTATCATTTCTTCGTTATTTCTCGATATTGTTATTATTCTGTCGCTTGGATAAGAGGAAGCGCAGGCAAGAGAGGGCATCTCCGAGGATGCTCGTCTCCGTTTGCGGAAAGAGGGTTCCGGGTGGGGATTTTTACACTTTCGGAGGGCGTAATGGAGACAATAAATAGGGGAGAAGAGGACGTTTTGCGGAGGAAGAGAAATGATGAGTGGACGCGCGTCTACTTTTCGGGAGAATAGTCCGAAATAAAGGTTACGTGTCCGGCGGTCTGTGGGAGTTATCGCACGCCCTGAAAAACTGCCGCTCTATCTCCTTCCTTTCTATGGATGGCATCCAAGCAAAGAGGGGCTGAAATCGGGGGGCTCATTTTTTTTTATGTTTCTCTCTCTGGATAAAGCGAAAGAATTGGAGCTATTTCTCCTGAGACTGTCGGAAATGGGGAAGAAAATTAATCGCTAGAAAAAAGAAAAAAATAGGAAATTTTATAAACAGGCGATACTTAAGACTGTTATCCTAGTTCTAACCTCTAACCTTTCTTAGTAATTTCAAGGGAAAGAGTAAGAAGAAACTCCCTTAATAGAAGGTTTTTCCATCGGTTCAGTGTGTTGTCTGGTGCAAAGTAGCGAGAGATGTAGCTTTCCACTTTGTGGAGCTGCGTGGAAAGAATTGAAAACTAAATAATAGAAAAATTTGCTTAAATAAAAAATTCCTTCTTTGTCCAAATTTTTCCCCCTTTCTAAATTCTTGCCGCATAACCTCCGCCCTTGTTTTACTCTATATCTATTGCGACATAAAACTATACCGCACAGTGCACCGGAGGAAAGAACATAACCATTTTTTTCACTTGTTCTATTAAAATTGTAGTTTATATTCAGTATATAGGTAAATTTTACAAGGTTGATTATGATGTAATTAAAAGTATTAAGGTAAAAGATCAAACCTCGTAAATTTCTTCAATTTTTATCGACACGACTGATTTCACTAGCATCTTCGTTATCATCGTAATCATGTATTATGATTTTCTACCAAGACTAGCCTACTCAATGTAGATTCCATCAAAAGGAATTAGTTTTCTTAATGACTTTAGTCTAAGGACGGCATTAGAGTGCCTCGCTGTCATTCACAGGGGCTTATATGGGAATTGGAGTTAGTGTAGATTGCTACGTATTTAGCGTCGAAATTTATTTATTTATTTATAATAAACCCATGAACAGCACAAGGCCTTTAAAATGCATTTAAACAATTAACCATGCAACAAACAATCAAAATAAAAAAATAATAAAAAANTGTCTTCCTTTTTTTTAAGACTGTTTTTCCAATAAAAAGGCAAATTTTAAAATAAAGAATAAAACTAATTATAGAACTACAATTATAAATAAAGGTACATGTTACAATATAAGTAATACGTGAGGGAAAAATCATACAAATGGATCCAATGAAGGACAATGAGATAAAATAGTCGTACATAACTAAATATTTGACAAGTAAATATTTCAGCATAACATGCAACTATTGGATTTCTATAGCGTTAATTATTTCTCCAAACGCCGATTCCCTG
Source organism: Ladona fulva (assembly GCA_000376725.2). Lineage (NCBI taxonomy): Eukaryota > Metazoa > Arthropoda > Insecta > Odonata > Libellulidae > Ladona > Ladona fulva. The sequence continues at coordinate 426,110 of KZ308337.1, read as the reverse complement.
CACGTCTAGCTTGGTTTGATCCCAAAGAGAAAAATTAGGGTTTTAAAAACTTAACACCAAACTAACACATCTTAGAAGAAAATTGATTTGGAATTAAAAGAATTCCCTGAAGTCATTCATAGGGGTCATGGACCTCGTTTAGTTGTAACCAATTACTATAAATTTATCATTGTTATTATCATTACCAGAATCTAAGAAGAAATCTAAGGAGGAAAAGAAGAAGAAAGGAACACTTCGACTTTCACGTCCATTTAAAGAGTCACTTTAAAGTCGAAGTGTTTCAGACACATACAGCAATGAACGTTATTTCACGGGATTCCTTATTTTATGACTTTGATCCTCATGCATTCTTTCATGCGCTGCGATTTTGAAAAAACGGATACATATAGTAAAATGACTCGGTGTTCTGCCATTTCATCTTTGATAACCACCATCAGAACTTGGGAGGTTGTAAGTCAATGAAATATTTCCTATTATACTTAAGTAGATACATTCCGAAAGGCAATATGGAATTTTTCTTTATTAAGTCGAAAAGAATCCGCTCAGTTAGTGAGATCGAAAGATCACGCTGACAATAAAATTCCTCATAAAAATTCTCAAAGGAATTGATCTCGCAGCGAGTACTTGTATAATTTCTGAAAAATAATTAAGGTAGTATTCACAACTATAACTATGATTTATGGATGGATTGGAAACCTTTCTGTCCATTGCGAGAAATCAAAGAAGTGCAATTTTGTAAAGGCAATCAGAATGCAAAGGTTGAATGAAGTTTTCATTGAAATACTAAATGAATAATGGATAAATTAAAATAGATATAGAAAGTTATACATACTTTCAACCTGAAGTAATACTAGGAAGTCAAGTTGTGAATAATACTGCAGGAATATAATGAGGAAAGCATCGGCAAATTGTTGTGAAGGAGGTTATTGTAGTTTTCATGTAAGAACTAGTATTAGTAACATGAATTAACATATAATAAAATTCGTAATGAATAAATTAATAAACTCATACTTAACTCTAAATATATGTACATAAAATGGAGAATACATTTTACAACGAAGGCCTATTGGTCTCCGTTTCAGAATTTATAACAAACTAGCTGTGGCGAAATTACACTTATTTTGTGTCGTATCTTGAGGGTATATTTCACTTGATGTTTAATGAGGTTTTTATAATCGTGTCATATATACGAATGCTGTTCGTTTTTGTACACTCTAAGACGAGCTTTAAATGCTCTAAAAATTGGTATTCGTATACGACCCGAAATTTTCACAAAACTACCCTATGGGACTTCATCCACTTTAAATGAAAATAATTTTTCACGTGGTCCTAAATATTGGGTACTATCTCTAAAAGATACTGAAATGGTGGTGTGGAATGCTTATTTCGTGGATTTTAGATAATAAACTCAGCGCATCGTTTGTGAGAAAGTTTTCTTATACTATATATTCCCAATTCTCAGCTTTTCTAATCTATTCCAGTTACGAAAATGCAAGTTCATCTTGGATGCCATATTTAACCGAATAAATTTTCTCTAAATTTAAAATTTATTGTATATTTATCTCAGTATCTCTAAATTTCTATTCCTCACTCATGCGTATCTCCGCACCCTTCAAAGCTTCTGGCAATCCGAAAACTCCAATTGAAGAACGCTGCAGACCGAGAATGGTTATCCGCTGAAGGCGAAGTAAGACGAGACGCAGGAGATTGCCATTGCGCGTACGTGGCGCAGTCATTTGGTTTGAGCTCGATTGAAGTTCCATTAACGGAGTCACGACTTTCCCTCTCTCTCTCTTCTTGGCGAGAAAACAGAGCGCCCATTGGTCGGCGCTCCCTCTTCAACTTTTGATCATCAATGTCGGAATGCATAGGCGAGAGGGAGTGGGGATAGAAGCGTTTATGTCGCCTTGCTCGGGAGCAGAAAGAGGCAATTCTCAGAAATCCGTTTCAAGGCTTTTCATAGACGAGGTGCTGGTACAGAGGGTTGCGGCCGTTGACTTAGGCGGAGTAACTTTTAAAATTGTTCCTCTCAAAGGCGAAGGGTTTCTTCTGAGTCGCACCTGAGCAGCCAACGCGAGGTGCTATTCTCAGTGTGGTGCGACAACCATCGGCCAGTAGTAACCGCCTGTTTAGCAAGTAGCAGGGATGTAGGAAGTGAATAAGTTAATATTTGTTTCTGATATTTTTCTCGCAGTATCTGATTGCCAAACTTAACAAATTGGAGGCTTAATACAATAACATATAGAACGAAATGCAACGTATAAGTCTCTTTTACTTCGTCTTCCGAAAACAATTTCTTCAAATTAATTTAGCAAATTTAACCTCAATTCTCATCTTATTTCTTCCAACAATTCTCACTTTACTTAAAGGGGCGTCTTCATCTGCGTCCGCATTTTCCCTTGCATTTTTCGGCGTATTTTAGGGGAAACCTTTGGATTTCTTTATGATGCTTGCCAATTTATTACAGTCATTATAAACGAAATATTCCGTCTTCCATCGAATCTTTTCAAGTTCATGTTTCCCTACCCGTTGAATTGTTTACATGTATATTTAGTTTACCATAAAGCCTTCGTAAAAATTCTGGTAAACTAAAAAGTAATCTTGCCTCGGAGGTTTAAGATTTTCAAAGTAATTAATCTTTTTTACGATTTGAAGTCATGTCTCTGGAGAAAAATTAATGGGGGCTCTTGGTCCCACCATGGGAAGTACTTCGAAAGCAACCCCTAGTTGGTACACATTATCCTGAGAATTGTAACGGAAATCACATTCGAGGCGTCCCTAACTCCTGAGCACCCCGATTCTTTGACTATCTCGGCTACTTCTTTGAGCCGGCCCTGCAAAAGATAATCTGTGAGCTATTCAAAATTCCTGCATCTCGTAATTTGAGATATAATGTGTTGGTCTGAGAGGGCATGTCAATGAACAGTCTGTGGAATTTGTTACGAATGAAACCGTTTGTTATACCTCCGTAACGGAAGTTAGCTATGTATTATTAGAACTATCCAAAATTTGACTTTTAAAATATAAAATTTATGAAAATATGAACATTATAACATGAACTTCCGTAACGAAAATAAATGTCTTTTTCGCGAGATGTTTATTGATATTTTTGAAATGGATGACTCAGTTGATGCAGATTGAAATGGTTGTGTTTGTGAATATTTTTCTGAAAACGATGAGGTTATTACTTGACAGTCATAATGACAGATGATGTGATAAACACAGTTTCGTTAGGATGAATTCGATTTCGGAAAGTGACGGCTTAAAAATAATAAATACGACCGTGAGGTATATTTATTAGTTTTCATTTAGTATTAATTTTGTGAGCGGCGATCGCAATATTCTGAACAATATTCTGTAAATATCAATGTTTCTGTCTAAGAACTTTATTTAATTTACCTATTTACTTATTTATTTACCCCTTTATTAATAATTTAAATTGAATTAAAATAGTTACATATGAGGTCTTACTAACATTACAAAGGACTTCATTTTGTGAGATGATAGTTTCGTTAATGTAAAGCTTTTATGAAGGATTAAATAAAAAGAACTTTCGATTGCTGAAGTCTCCAAAAATGCGGGCATTCCATAATGTATAATGTAAAATATCGAAATCGAATGCAATACCGATATAATAATAATGACGCCTAGATACAATCATGTTTCAAAACGTGTATTAATACAATTCTGCCCTTTACTCGGGTCTGAATTACGGTTTATTCACAGGAAATTGCATTCAAGCTTCCTGCAGATGTCTCGCCTCGTAATTACGCGATAGACTGCGATATTCTGTTAGATTCTCAATTTAGAGGTGCACATTCAAGCCACGACATTGTTCTTCGAGTTTGATTAACATATTTCACGAACAATTTCCGGGCCGAAGGTAATGCCCTGACTTTAAAACAAGAATTTATGCGAAAAAGTGATCGCAACGAACTATGATATGATTGGACCAAAGGTTGAAAACATCATACTAAGAAAAATGCGGTGATCGAGAAAATCATGAATGTTTGTCTCTGAAGTCTTACCAAGTTAGATAAATCAGCGGAATGAGTATTTGGTCCATCTCCATTTAATCAAAGATGGTTACCAAACGAATTTATCTGATTTAAGTATTTCAGAAGTTTATTTAGGGGAATAGTAACTGCTGAGGACGAATGACATGTAATTAGTTTATTTTTAGATTAAATGAAGAAAGAAGAAAAAAAATATTTTTACTAAATAATTGTTAAAATACTGATCTACGACTTTTTTATTATATATAATAATCAAAAGTAACATTGGTAGGATAGATAATAAAATGATGACGCCAACGTAAAATAATGAAGAAAATATTTTATCAGGAAGTGATAGATAATTTCTTGTCTTCTGGAAACGATGTGATTAACAGATACGATGACAGGTAATATGATAAATATAGTTTCATTAGGATGAATAAGATTTCGGAAAGTGACGGCTTAAATAAATATGACCGTGAGTTATATTTATTAGTTTTTATTTTGCAATACAATTATTAGCGCAATACAATGCAATTTATTAGTTTTCATATTGCGGAAATTGACGGCTTAATAATAATTAATATATTAAATTAATATAATGGGTTATATTTATTAGTTTTCAATTTGCAATACGGTTCTCATTAGCCACCTTTACTATCGATTAGCAAAAAAAAAACTCTTCGATTTCGCAAATTGCTACAGCAGTTTTCACAGCACCGAAACATTTGTGATGTGACGTTCATTAAGATAATAAATTGTGTAGCTGATGAAAATTGGCGCCAGTTGGAATAACGCCACGCAATATCAACTCGAGTCCAGCCCATAATTTCCACAAACAATAGGATGGAAGCTGTTTTTTTAACTCTGAGTTCTAACAAAGGCGTCAAGATTTATAAATCGTAATGGTCTAACTTCAAAAGATTTTCCTTGGATAACAGCCAAGTTAGGAAGTAGGTTTAATTCAACGTGCTGAGTAATCTACCATTTTCAAGACTTATATGAAAAAATCGAGGAGACCATAAGATATGTTTGGATTTTTTATCCAAAGAAATAAGAAACTGAAAGTTTTGTTCAGTAGCTGCTACGAAATTTCCAATTGTGGATAAGTCAGTGAGGGTAGAAAGTATCAAAGTTACATAAAGAATACTGATGTCTTATTGTTCAGGTTTCTCAAGGTAACATTCATTAAATAGAATTGCAGTTATGCTCAAATATACCATGTCGGAAAGGTTAATTCTGCAAGATTAGATTCTGTAAGGTTGATCTGAAACAAATAAGAGGATCAGAAAGTTTTGCAGTTTTCGCTTCCTGGATTTCAACGCTATTTCCTCTTACATAGAATGGATTTCGAGATATTTATTCAAATTTATTTAGAAATATAATCGTTGTAAATAATGAATTCTAATCCTTGAATAATCCATGGCCATAATCATGGCCAGACTTTGAATCTGGTTTTCGCGCATTATGAAAATGAAGAAAACAAATTTAATTTGGAATTAAACGCAGAAAGTGAACCTTTATCTCACTTTAAGTATCGTTGATCACAAACCATTAAGATAATGATGAGTAATGAATATTCAAAAACACAGCGCAGTAAATTTACTGCTATCCTCAATAGATATATAGGACTCAAGGATTTGATGATATACGCAAGTTACAGTGAAGTCTCGTTAATTTTATGCTGGATATTCCGACATTCATGTAGCATAATTCACATTCATAAGATGCCCCTGGAAATTATCTTAAGATTTTATATATCTCGTAGCTGGGATTAATAGAACGAATAATTCGTTTACATTGAAGTGGAATTTTTAATTATGACCCGCAAACATATTGTTATATTGTTTAATTCGAAATCTCTGTAATTCGGATTTCATGCATTTAGACGAGTTTCTGCGTTTCCGTTTTAATCCACCTAACAATTTCTGTCAGAAAATAACGTCGCATATTTTACTCGTGATTGCAAAATATAGTTCTACATCCAGTATTGCTGTAAATCAACGCAATCATATATAATATGAAATGGCAACCAAATAATCAAGGCATTCTCCAGTTCAGTATTTTCAAGCCTCATTTTCGATGCAGTTTGTTTGGAGCGTACGATTGATTTTTCTTCGACATATTCTGTAAATTTTCCCACGGAATAATGTTTATGATTACGATGAAATAGTAAGATAACTCTTGTAGAATAACGGGTTACAGTGGTAGGGCAACCATTATATTTTACTGTGTCGCTTAGTTCGAACTTGGGCAATTTGAGCTCGCATTTCTTATTTCTATGAATAAAGAATTAGTGAGGATTTCCCTATGAAAAACAGGACAGGGATTCGAAGGATCCTATCAGACTATTTTCATATCCTTCTTTCTTTGGGATTTTTCCGTTGATGCACGCCGTGACGTGCAAATTCACCTATACCCTTTACCCTAAAGAGGATTTATTATACTACTATAAAGATTTACTTATAAACTTTCGTCTTTACTTTTGGATTTTTAGAAACACTTCAACATTAAAGCTCTTTCTGAGTCTGCTGATACTATCTCATCACCATTGGCCGATTTTATTATTGTAACCACCAAGACAAGGGATAATACGGCATCATTCAAGTAAAAATCTTTTAGCCAAATGTGTGGGTCGATCCTTCGTGTAAATAGAACGTAGAGGAATACGACATGCGACCAATATTCCCATAGTTCCTAGTTGGATATTCGGGGTGCAATGCGAAATCGGCCGCACTATGATCCATTTAAGAGCCCATTTGGGGAAGGCTAACGTGGATTCGAGATGTGACCTGCAAGGCAGCATGCCCGCTGATCCGCACTCTGTCCACCTTCCGCTCTCCGTGACCTCTCCATTAATGAATGTGATCCATGATGCTGCACGTGAAAGCCCGCGACTTGTTTTTTCTCTCCCCGGACCGGAAACTCATTTATATGCGTCGGTAATGGAATGTAAACGCGGCGTGTTTATTCTACATTTCATTCCCAAATAATATTTTTGTTATCGAATTTTCTGTAAACACACTCTCGCGGCTGGAGCATCCCGTTCTCGCTCCGTGGAAAGGGTGGGGGCGGGGCATTTTGATTGACGTTATGTGACATCATTTCCGCTGATGATATTTGCCGCGTCCTTCATCAACGCTCGCCGTGGAGGTTCGATTAGGAAGATGCGAAATTTTCGATTAACTCAAATTACGAATTTTAGAGACCTTGCGCTGCTATGAAACCTCTCCGTAATCTAAAAATCTGCGACGTTCCTCATTTATACATTTGGCGGTTGTCTTTGCGGGATAGTTACTTTAACGAAGCCGTAAAATTTTAGACGTAAACGTTTGTTCATTACGACGTAAAATGGTTGCAACGTAAGTTTCTAAAACAACGATATGTAAAACTCCGGAAATCTACGTGTTTAGTTACGGGTCCGCAATTAATGAGTGAAAGAATTAATTTTCGCCGAATTCGGCAGAATTTTCGCGTTTTTGTTTTCAGTTGCGAGGGAATAATGCTAAGGTTAATTACTGGACGATTCGCAGCAAAACGAAATTTCGCGAAGCAACGGTAAATATTTGAGGTCTTACGGAATAACATATTTCGTGCACTTTTTCGTCATTCCGAGGCGCTAAATTATGATTTCCGCTGATACTTTTTTGCATTCGAAATGAAATTTCATTTTTCCGCGCGAACAAAGGTGACGGGCGAATAAACATTTGGGTGTAAACATTTTGCATCTCTGCATGTTTACATTTTTTGCTTTTTAATTTTGTGAAATGATGAGCGTGATATTTACTCTTTTTTCCCTCGACTTCGTCAGATAACTCATAAGTAAAAAAGAAATTTTCCCCATGACGCTGCGGCATGTGAACCTTTTAGGGTACTAAGCTTACATCTTTTCTGCCTGGGCATTCTACGTTGGATACTGAAGTTTACATCATAGATTGCTATTGGAGAAAGCGCAACGGATAACAATGAGGATGAAAATCGTCATATATAGATTTAGAATATAGGACGAAAACAGGCCATATTTGACAATAATCACCCAATAATATGGATAATTTTTCCGAATAGATTTCGCTGAATCCTTGCGGAATCTTAAGTACTTACTGTAATACATCTGCATATAATTAACGTTAAATTATCCATTGCATCAGTTAAAAGTAGGGACGGGTCCATAAACTTGCCTAGGTAGGACAATTTGTTTTGTAAAAAAATTATATACTCATTTTAATCTAACTACAGCCTCAGTGCCTTGATTCTCAATATTTAAAATTACTGTTGAAAAACCATTTTCTAGTGATAGATCTATTAGATATTCCGTAATTATAGATAAGAGTTGCAATTTGTTTTTAGCATGAACTCCCCGTTAAATCCCAAGAAAACACATTTAGTGAAGAGAGTAAGCCGCCTTTGTGAAACCGCCAATGGTTGCAAGAATTTACAAAATCATTGACTCTTAATATCTGGAGAATAGTTTTGACATATTTCTGTTTTATATTTGACTTTATTCTGTTAATGAGTTATTTCTGCAGATGTTTTTATTAAATGGAAACAGTTGCTAACTTCACAATGAAAAGTATTCATGAAACGGATTCACATCATCTTTAGGTGACGTGGATACGTCTATACCTGGTCGTGAGAAAGTTTTATGGAAATGTACAAATACCAATACCTTTCCCACTTATAATGAAAAAATCCAGTTCCACCAGACCTCATTATAGGAGATTAATAAACTAACTTCTTATAGAACTCAACAGAGACCTAGACTTTTTCAATACTTACTGTTCTCATAATATCTTAACCTTATTCAAGTAGTTTTATTTATGTTAACTGTGACTACAAAGAGCTATCGTACTGAGACTTAACGAATACAGCTTCCTCTACTTTATTGTTGCCAGTGATTTATAATCTTTACCTTGAGCCATCGCCAACGCGAAATTCGAGGAATTTGGCAGCTTCACTTAGGTTTTTTTCTTTTTCAAATGATAGCTGGGTCGGTATTATCAGTATGGTAACAAAAATTAGCACTCACTAGCTACCGACTGGAAACTTATCATAACCGCAATAAAGCTTCCAATTTAGTGAAAGAAAGGTCCCGCGACCCTCTTTCGGAATCTGGTCACGAGGTCTTAGAAATGGTCCACGAAAAGGAAGCAGAACAACAGATGAGAGAATGATTGCTTTTTTTAATAGACCAAAACCACTTCCAACCATATTTTTCCGAGGCGCGCTTAGCATTTCTCCGCCTCCTTTTATGAGGCTTCCGACTTCTCATTGGCGGAGAACTCTTGGGCGTGATGATTCATGGGAAGAATGGCCGCTTCGGAGGGGAGAAGGAGATGCGAGATAGCGAAGGAGTGGGCGAAGAGGAGGCTGGCAGAAGAAAGGAGTGTTGGATGATGACCATAACACAGGGGAAAAAAGACCTCAGAGGAATGTTTTAAGGCCTTCTACGCCAGAAACGAAAAGTTTCTGGGAATTGATTTCTTCGAGAATAGCCGGGTAATCAAGCCTGATCATTTCCCCCTCTCGCTCGATCAACGAGATTGAATTCCGCGTCTGATTCCATCCGTTTTCTGCCGCCATCGAAGAAACTGCACTTTCCTAAATTAAATCTGCAAGCCTCTTAAAGGGAAGGACGGCCTTAATTATTGCAGTATACAAGAGAACTACTCCGTGACTTGGATTCGAAAAATTTATCTCACATGTAGCGACAGAACGCTGAAATTCTTTTAGTTTTAATTCGAGTAATGACTCAGGCATGGGGAATTTTAACAAGTTGTGAATATATAATATAACATTTCAAGAATCGCGAGCTTTCACATTGGATAAACTCGACTTCCCTGCTTTACTCAAGTCTTTCCTTGACATGGCAAATTATTAAATAGAAAGAGTTCGTCAGGAGAATCTTTGGCGAATTAAGTTTAAGATATGAAAATTCGATTAAAGTATTACTTCAGCATATCAGTATTATTACTTAGGCATTGTTTCTCTAGTAAATAGGAGCTGATTTATTTAAACCTCTTGGCTCAAAGGACCAGAATTACTGTAATGAGGCATTTAATCTCAAAGGGTTTGATTGTAGAAAATTTTATCATTTCTTTAAAAATTAAGAATTTCAATATTATTTTTGGAATGAGACTCGAAATGAAGACTGTCGTATGACAGAAGTGGTACCTCTGATGAACTTTCTACTCTTGTTATATATTACAGCTTGGCCAAACACAACATTTTTACTTTTTGTACATCGAAAATTATTCAAGAGAAATATTTCTTACTCATCTTTGTTACGCTTGAAATTAAGAACCATCGATAAGCAGTATATGTATATGCAGTATATAGCAGATGGCAGGCCCTGAAAGATCATTATGAAGTTGAGATGGTTTCGTAAGAAGTGGAGACAAAGTGATTTAAATTTCTTCTTAAAGGAAATTCAAGCATTCCACTCTTATAGTCATAAAGAACGTTCTTTGGAAACTAACTTATGCATTTATTTTAAATTTATTTCTAATTTTCTAATGTGTCCTTTGACACTGAAGTCAGACAGAGAGTTAAATCTTTCGTACAATCATACGATATCATGTGGAAAGATAAGGATGTAAAATATTTATATAAGAAGAGCAATCATCACGGTAACTGTCATAACATCCTATAAGGAGGTTAATTAATCAAGATTAAAGCTCTGGATAGGCAATAACTTTTTAGCTTTGACTGTTAGGAACGCTTGGTGAAGAAATGTAATGCAGGTTTCAAGCCAGGCGATAAAAATTGAGATGAAAGTACTTTACGGTTGTGGTGGTTTCTTCTAGTTTCTTTCACCGAACTTAGATGCAGACTTGCCAGAAGAATACCTTGAACAAACATAATCACCTCGAGCGATAGAGCTGAGAAGAATCTCCTAAACTTTTGGCCGAGCCGAGGAGAGAACCAACGGCAAAGTAAAGGAACGGAATCTTCGGAGAAGTAAAAAAAAACGCGGCGGAAAGAAAAAGGGGAAATCAACAGGGAATTGAAGGCGAGGGAGGAAATACGGCGGACGAAAAAAAAGGTGGAAAAGGAAAAGATAAAAATGGCAAATAAATAAGACAGAGGGCCGGATATCTCGAGTTTTGTTGCGGGGGAGTAGCGGGAGGAAGGAAAATGCGGTCGGAAGAATCTTCGAGGGAGAAGGGTTTATTTTTTCTTGGGAGAGACTTGGAAGGAGGTTGTAAGCGGAGGGTTGCCATGAGGTTATGGGAGGGTGGAATTGAGAAAGGGGGTTGTGATGGGAGGGTTGGAAGAGGAGGGATGGTGACAGATGGGTTCTTCATGACACAACCTTTTCTGCCCCAGGCGCTGAATACACCGAAGTTTTACCTAACCTTAAAGGATTGGGTTGCCTAGCGACGGAACTTGAGATTTTCATTTAAACTTGTAAGAATCAGCAATCGCAAACTGAGAATTATCTTTTCCATGGATATACAGAATATATCGATACATATCGGTCTCTCGATGCTATGTCGACTACATTGATTCGATTGTCGATTATCTAGATTTTGAGACGCTCGGCTACCTCGCAATACTCGTAGCCCCATTTCTCGTTTCGACCTTTATTCCTAAAGGAGAGGCTGCTTCCAGAAGATGCCGTCGGAAAAGAAATGAAAAAAGAAGGAATGCGAGGAAAAAACGGTGATGGATGGGAAACAAAGGAGTGTTGTGGTGACGGAGTTGTAGAGCGAAACAGTCGGAAGGATGTTTTCTCCTCTGGAGTAGAGCTATTCTGCGCAGAATATGTCTGCAGAAGATTCTGCGAGGGCCTTCGTTGACATTGTTTAAAAATCAGAGGGCGAATGTAAGCTTAAAGTGATTAAGCATGTCAAAAGATGAAGAAAGATATTTCGATGTGAAATTTTGATGCGATTCTTCACTGCAGATGAAAAGCTTAGACGTAGTTACCCTGGTGATCGAAATATTTCATACTGTGCGATTTAGAAGCAAAATTCCATCCTCTTTTGATATATTTACCATTTAACATATACTTCTGATTATCCTAAATGTATTTACCGACAAAAAATTGGTAAATATTATTTCGTCAACTCCTTTATTTAGTTTATCTTATTCATTGATTAACTACATTTCCAATTTTTTAACATTTCTTGTTCACTTGTTGGAATATTCCCGTTATTGATATTTTCAAAATTTGTTCATCATATATCGATGTGAATTTTGCATAGGTAATCTAGTAAATTTTCTAATAAAAGAGCTTATTTTCGTCCCAATTTCATCCTAATGTCAAAATGAAAGGATGTAATTAGGCGTTGCTAATTTTTGTAGCATGCTTACTTTGTAAAGAAAAAAATTTAAGTTGAATGACCAGCAAGGGTTGCAAAATGCCCCAAAATGCGATGATTTTCGTTACCATACAATATGCTTTGCTACTATCGAGAATGACAACAATGGATATTTTCAGCGGAAGTTATGCCATTCTCCGTAAAAGAAGCAGTTTACAAAGTGAGATTGCTAAGAACCGATAATCGACGAAAAAATTGCAGAAACTCCAAGGAAGCCTTGAAGATTAGTGCAATTGCTAATTAGAAATGTAATTTCCCTAAGATTAAAGCACCTCTAGAACATTTCGGAAAAAAAGCCTAGATCTGCAGTGATAATCACTGTATTCGTGTCTAGATGTTGTCTAGAAGTTGTGTGTCTAGATGTCTAGATAAACTATAGTTACAGAAAAATGAAAATCTAAAGATATCAAGATTCAATCAACCCTATTTAGAACAACAAAAAAATTAACAAAATAATTTTCTATCATTAACTAGAGCGAATAGATTTTGTAATTCGTGTTAATGTGCTCTTCTCCCATTTTTATTTCCAAAAGCAGAAATATTGACTACGTCTACACATAAAACCACTATAAAAACACAACCTGCTTCGAGGATGCTACTACAACAGCAGGGAAATGGAACAAACGCCTAGATGCGGATGCCTTGCCAATGAACAAACGCTAAATTTTTGTTTTTATTGGCATAAGATATGACAAGTAACCCCAAGAATCTCGCTGGAGTTATTTGGTTAAAAGAAGTTTCGATTTTCTCCTTTGATGGCTCGGTAAATACCAAATATCAAAATGGAGTTGGTTCCTAGAGATTCTCCTCTCCTATTCTTATCGAATTTCGCTTTGTCTAATTAACGAGCCAATGATCGGCCAATGCCCTGAGCCGCAGAGGGATCTCATCGTCCGTGCTCGGGCAATATTTTAATTTCACTCGCGGAACTAAACTTAATTGAACCCTAGGCGGCGTATTAAACAGAGCAAGCAACACGTAGCCAGTAAGCAACGCCGGAGTCTCCATAACCTCTCATTCCTCCAGCCATTCCCCAAATAGTCTGCGCCGAAGCTATTTAATCCTAATCACTACAGTGGACCATTGGAAGCATTCCAGGAAAGCGACGTGCTATACAGGAAGGACCAGGAGCCACGAGAAATATCTCCTTCACGAAATCACTCGCTCACCCTCTCTCTCTCTCCCTATTCCAGATATTTCGCCGCGATTACTCATTTCCTGTGCGATTGGAGTAATAGCTCTCTAGACGAGTATTTCTCTTGATCTCTTTCTAAATTTGATAGAATTCCAGAGACTGCACAACCGGCCTTTCTATTACATTTATGATGCCTTTCTAGGAACTAAAATTAGGCGTGTGTTAATCAGGATAAGCTAACCGAAAACAAAGATTAATTTTTCATTACCATCGCTCCTACGAAAACAAGGACAAATGTGCTTTATAATTAAAAAGAAAATTTAATGAAATTGAGCACACAATAGGTTACTGATCTACTGAAGTAGCTTAGGTGGCGCTATAGGTAAATTTGGATATAGTTTCCCTATTACATAGGATGTTTTACTTTGCTTAAAATTTATTCTTTTGAATAGAATGTTATGTAATCCCAATATATTATATATAGTTAAGGGGTGTTAAAAGTTATGAATGCATTCAATCATTCAATCTCAAATCATATATTCAGGGTATTATCTTGATCCTAACTTAACTATTTGTAATGTAATATTGCACTCCTACAGGTACTCCCTGTTTAGCCTCCTACTGCTCAAGAGAACCCGAGTTTTCATTTTCTGTGATATGATTATACCTTAAGATTTTTTCTGAAAATGGTACTATTTTATCCTGAATCTTTAAAATGTGCAATTGTACACTGTGTAATGATTGTCATTTACATGCACTAAAATGTGTTTAGAACATGTCCAAAACAGCGGAAATAAAGGATACTTTCTCTCATTTCCTTTGTACACACCAGAAACAGCCTACAAGGCAAATTATTGAAAAGAAAATCATTCAATTACAACCTTTGATTTTGCTATGATTTCGCTGTCCGCGATAAATTGTTCGATAAATTGGGAACTATTAATGATCTTACGAATCTATCACTTGCTGATACCTATCGATTAAAGTAGAATGATCGACTGGCGTATACATTTGATCTGCTGGTATTATGGGAAAGGGCCGTAATTCAAGTTATGAAACCAGGAAGGTGAAATCGTGTAATTATTTGCAAGTTTTTCCTTTTGATAATATCTCTACGCACCGTGAGTCCAATGAAGCCAAACTGCAAGGAGTTCTTTCAATGAGAGCAGAGTTGTAAATAATGTTTGCAACCGTCCGCAATCTCTACGGTAATGAATTTGACAGAGGAATAATGGGTGAAAGAATCAGGGGAAGTAAAAGAAGAGGAGGCGAAATTATGGGGAACGAAATGCTGCAGCCACGACTTCGAGGGATGAGGAAGTGGATGCGGCTACCGACCGCACGCTCCCCGGCGCGGATTTTTATCAATGCCCGCGAACGTGATCTCTTCGGTGCCATGGTAAGACACGATCCCAGAAGCCGAGACCGCTTTTAATTCGTTATCTCATTCATATCGGAAAATCTTCCCAGATATTTTTTGCCCTCCTTCTTGAGTTATTAGTCTTCCCCCACACACGTGAGACCATGGGCCACGCCTCCTTCATCACTGGGATGAATCTTTTCGATTACTCCAACCAGTGTCGGCTGTATGTGGCTACCCTGAGGCGAAATCAAGTCACTGAATGGCACTTCAGTCTCTTCCGTTGCTGTTCGACTTCTAGAGAGTCTCTAAATCCTAGAGAGTCTCTTAAATCATATTGATTGGGACGACCAATTGTTTCGCGACTATTAATCTTTCTTGAGAGCAGCATTGCTAACGATTAATGGCAATAAATTAAACTCAAGCGCAATGACAGATATCTAAACTTCCTCATGGTATACAACTTTTAGCTTCTCCTCGTTTAATATGAAATAAGCTGTTCATAATTTTCAATATTTACTGCTGGAGGCTACCATACCTTTTTTATATATTCACACAATGACGCCCCATTTATTGCAGTACCATCACTTGCTTATGGCCTGACCGGCCCTGACTGTTGCCAGATTCCCGTAAACCCCACCGCGACCACTCACGCGCTTCCCAATGCCTCTTCTAGGCGCCAACCGAGGTCCCCATCCTCATTCCGTTTTTTCCCGGCCTTCCGGTTCAATCTTGGGTCCCACGGCGTTTCTCATATCTCGCAGGTGGCGTTACTCGGATGTTCATTTGCCGAGGAATTCCACGGCATGATTTTTCTCGCTTACCCATCAATTGAGGAGCCGAAACCGGATTCTGTGAGGGATAGGATTGGAAGCGATCCTCTCGGATGTTAATTAACGGCCAAAGTGTGACGCAGCCTTAATTTCGTTTCATTCACCCTGGCCGACTTTATTTTTCTTCTTTCTCTCTTGCGTCTTTAGGTCATTCAATCCTCCGCTGATCTTACAAATGCAGAGGAAAATGTGATCGTCATTGCTATAGTACGTGGTTTCCCATAAAGTTGTTCTCACTATTTGGCTACAATAAGTAATTTTTCTGTTTCTTTTAAAGGGGCGATCGAACATATTTACAGTTAACCATTTAATATCATTCAATATGTTTAAATGATCTCTTTTATGTGGCTACTAAGTTGATGAAAATTACATTTACTCTGATATTAACATCTTTCTTAGGACTCCCAACGTTTTCCCTAAATAGCTACATTAAAAAAATATAATTAGACAACCCGTATCTTTAAGATGATAATAACCAAGATCCTTTGAGCAGAATTGTTTAAAAAATGTATCTATGAAATGAAAGCTGAGAAGTTTAGCTAATGACAGTAATTTTACTCAGAAAGATCTTATTCAATGATACTGAGATAAACTTGTAAGAAAAGTACAGTTTTATCTTGATTTTTGTTTTCTATGGAGATTATTGATGAATACCTTTCGCTACCTTCCCAGAGAGTGGTGTCCAACCAGAAAGAAAGTTTTTGAAGTTAGAGAAAGATTTTTTTCATAAATCTAGATAAGGGTTAAATTGTTCAGTTCTCTAGATGACAATGCAGTTTGAATTTTATACTTTAGTCCACCTGACCTTTTATTTAAAATTCCGTTTGTGTTCTGTTAGATGAGCAAACAAAAGCTACCATTTAGATTCTTGGGAATATCTTCAAAGGTTTAAATACTGGGCTTTAATGCAGCTGAATTCATCATGAATGGTGTCAAGCGATACTAGGTGGAATTTCATGGTTTATATATTTTAATTGATTTAATGACAAAACTTCCACCATCATCAGAACTGACAGGAACAAACAGGAACATTGTTCCTGTCAGTTCCAATGATGGCGTAAACTAACGCTGAAACCGGTAAACGTTTGCTATAAATTTTGTGGATTTGTACAAGTTTCGTCATTAAATATATTAAAATACACGAATTCATCATGTTTCTAGTAGAACCATCAGCCGTTAGAGGTACAATGATAGCTATAATATAAATAGCAGTTAAGTAAAATATGGAAGCACGTTTCGAATTGCAACATCTTCCATTCTTCCGTTTTCTCAAATTATATACCTCCAGGTTTTTGGAATATTATCCGAAGTAATTATTATTTATCAGATTTTTGGGTAATTTCTTTACTTGCATTTGCACCGCCCATTTCATATGCTCTCATCACATGTAGTACATCTCTCGAAGTTTTACTTTTAATAACGTAGGACCATAATTTTTAATTGATGTAAGCATTTCATGTTAGGCAGCAAACCTAGAAATTCACGTATTAATATAAAATCTATAATTACTAGAGATTTCCGAAGAAAAAGACTTCTTGGTAACTTCCACACAATTTTTTTATTTTTCCGACAATGATTTGACATCTTCTGGTAAGGAAATACAAAGATTTTGGGTTTTTAAATAGGGAACGGAGGGGGGAAGGAGATAATTGTCTCCTTCCCTCCTTTCCCTCTCCTTCCCCCCTCCGTTCCCTATTTAAAAACCCAAAATCTTTGTATTTCCTTACCAGAAGATGTCAAATCATCGTCGGAAAAATAAAAAAATTGTGTGGAAGTTACCAAGAAGTCTTTTTCTTCGGAAATGTTGTGTCCATTCCACGAATTCACGCTTGAACATATCAATTTTATTACTAGAGATATATTATGATATGCGTAACGTTCAAACTGCAATGTTTCACCGTGTAGCAAGGGAAACATTTTGTCATTCCGATTTGCTTAGCATTATTTCCTTTTAAATTCTCACAACTTTAGTCAAATAGCGCTTTGGTTGTTTCAGCGCTTTTGGTTTACGCGTTGCTCCACATATTCTCACCAATTTTCATTGGCTTAAGTTTTTCCTCTTTTCAGCATTCTTCGACTCATTTTTTTCTCTACCGAATTCCTTTAGGAGTATTCTTCCCATATCACTCCTTCTGCCATCCACGTTCCTCTTTTTTCATTCACTTCTTTCTCCAAGAATGCACCATTGTTTCACTCGGTAACATCTACTTTAGACGCTTAAACCGCGAGTTCCGCGACGGTCTTCTCTATAAATACCGATTTTTTCTGGTACCGCCGTTGTGCAATTTCGAGAATTTTACTACGCCTGCAAGCTTTCCAGCGGAGACCATCCTTCTGCATCCTCCTGGTCCCCTCCCTCTTCTGGATGCTGCCCACCTGCTGACTCTTCCTTATTCCATTCCGGAGTCAGGAGTGGGAAATGAAAGCGACGCGGGGCGAGAAACAAAAACGCAGCGAAAAACAACCACGATCACAATTCGAGATTAAAATCTCCCTCTCCCTTTTCCTATTCACTCCCTCCCCGTCCGCTTTACCACGGAGGCTACCGGCGCTTGGTTATTTTCTCTCACGCCCGTTTTGCCCGAGCGGCTACCGTGCGCGATGCATCGAATGTCTGCCTGTCAGCCCGACGGCATTTCCAATTAAAAGACAATGAAATATATGCGGGAGCGTATATTTACTCGGACATATTTGTGCAGGTGTCGGGATGATAAAATGCGAGTCGCGTTTATATTAATAGATTCGGGACGGTGAGATTCCTTCGTGAGGGCGCTTTTAAGGGGATGGATTTTATTAAGTGAACGCCCCCTTTCGCTGATGGAAGCGTGATTTAATGCGAGGGTATGGGTGCGGACGCCTCGATTTCGGTCGCCCGGATTCCGAGGTTGATTTCCAACTCCAGTCATTAGGTACGGAACACTCGCGCCCCCGAAGTGATCGCTTCCCGGCTAATGAAGCTCCGGAGATATGTATTCGGAAGAAAAATGTATTCTTAGGGAAAGAGTTATGGGTCGGTTTTGGCGAGATACTCGGTTCGTTCGCGTTGGATTTTTATTTAAGCTTTATCGAACGGGAGACTTTCACAATTTACACGCCGCGGTCCAAGGCCGGAGGTGATGGGATTGGTGCGAGATTAAAAGTCGTTCTGCTAAACTAGATTCCTTGATTAGTTTTCCTACTAGTCATTAGAGGGAAAAAAACTGGCGTATCTCGCCGCGTCGGAAATTTCAGCTCGGCCGATTCTGATGCCGCATCCTTGTGACTCAGCCAATATTGAAACCCGGAAAAGTTGAGTTTTATTTCTTGTTTTCTTTTCGGGAAAAAATCAATATTACAGCCTTAACTTCTCACTCAGTAAAACTCACAGGACTAATTTGGAGCGGAGATAGAAGTCATTACCTAGGGATAACCTTTTCGCTCGTAGAGAAATCGCTCAGAAAGTAATTGAGGGTAGGATGTCAAGGAAAGGACGGAAAGGAACACTTAGATTACAGGTGTTCGATGACACACAGAGTGGAGTGAATTATGTGTAAGTAAAGGTAAGCGAATTATTGTTTTAAGTTCTAGAGCATATCAACCTACAGAGAGTTAGAAAAGAAGCGTATCTACATCTACATTAGTACCCTGCAAGCCGCCTTTCGGCGTGTGGCAGGGGGCGTACCAATCGTATGATCCATAAATAAGACATTTATAAAGATATTAGTGACACTCCTTACCGTTTGGAGTTTATATTCAGTACTTTTATAATGATAAATGTCTCGGGTAGATCATAATTAACGACTCAGCAGTAATCAATAATTGGAAATATGAGAGATAAAATAAGTATTTTACGAATATGGAGGGGTAAAAGATGCTTATTTAATTTTAATGCGTATAATGCAGAATTCATCTTATTAGACATAGAAGATTAATGTTAAGTCCATGATAGATTATTATTCAT
The DNA here is from genome assembly GCA_000376725.2 of Ladona fulva. Classification (NCBI taxonomy): domain Eukaryota; kingdom Metazoa; phylum Arthropoda; class Insecta; order Odonata; family Libellulidae; genus Ladona; species Ladona fulva. Next base: position 406,523 of record KZ308337.1, on the reverse strand, counting down.
AATAACACCGAAGTTACGAACTGAAGTTGAGTATTAAATTTCGTCACTGCCAATAAGAATTTTAGGAAGAAGGTCGATATTGAGGGAATTTAACATACGCGAGCTCCCAAATAACATGACTTTTGTCTTGGGACTACTAAGGGCAAAATTATTTTTAAATGCCCAGTCATGAAAACTTTCAATATCAGTATTTAATTTCACAATAGTTACATTGACATCTTCAACCTTGCAGTGATGGGCAATGCCAAGAATGACCACAATTGAATAAAACGCTATTAATTCTACTTAATCATTGCTTTGCATTTCTGAGATAGATGCAACGTTATCGTTAAAAACCGATGGAATGTATTTCTCAGAGTTTCTATTGAAATATAANAGAGAAGAGAGAATGGAAGAGGCTGGGGTGAGCGGAGATAAGACGGGTAGAGGGAGGGGTAAATGAGGAGGAGAGAGTGGTGTTTGAAAGAAAGAGGAGTCAAGGGAGATGAGAAGAGGATGAGCTAGCCATCCACTTAAAACCTCTCACGCAAAGTGATTGATGAGAAATGGCGGCAACTTCTCCTTATTCCATCCCTTCAAGACCCCACCCTCTCCGAATTTCGACCCCTACCCCCTTTAACCCTTATGCCTCCTGCAGACTTATTTTCCCATCATGAATCCCGGGGAGAGTATTTTTAACACTCCTCCCAACGACGCGACACCTTATTAGCTTGTCATTTTCCCTCTCTCCCACGTATTCGGCCAAAGGAATACCTGCGTCCCCTCTTGTTTTTGTTTTCGTCGCGGAGGACACCTTCGCTCGGGGGTTGGGAAGCAGTTTGAGTCATCTGCAAAACTACTTAAAAAACCATTAGTCGAATGAAAAATCACACAACATCTTGAAGTCGCTGAAACAAATTCTTTTACATTTTATGCCAAAATCTTAATCTGTTCCCAAGGATTAAACAGAAGTGAAATTATTTGGTTATAATATGTTTCAATTATAACTATTACTAAGTTGTTCTTCATAAAAGGACTTTTACCTGAGTTATATACCTAACTAAGCATCGAAATACAGCCTTAAACGTGAAATAATCATGAATAAAATGACTAACTTAATTTTAGAGAGCATTAAATTATGTATTATATTATTCTGAAAAGGGAACGCATTCTCTTCCAAAGCTCATTTTATAAAAAAATTCATCCAGCGTTTACCTTCTATAGGGAAAGTTAATCAACGAAGTACATTTCATTTGCCATAATTCACACATTTTACTGCAAAGATAAAGGTAATGACACTATCATGGAATATTTTTTCACTATTTGAGTAAGAGAGGCGAAAAGTATGTAATTCTACTTCCTCTGATATTGATGTGAAATCTCGTGCAATAAGGTAACTTCAAGGCGAAGAAAATTATGGTTATGAGAAAAAAGAAAATGGAACGTGTGAGATATATCATCTACGTCATCCCATGGAATTCTAGTGATCTTATAGCGTAACTGGAATTAGCTGAGGATCACTTTAATCAAGAATAGAAGTTGATGAAAAAACTTAAATAAGATAAAAGAAGATGCTGAAGATTTTCTAGGAAGGAGACAATTTCCCAGTAAAAGCAATAATGAAGATAGAAAACGAAATAACTACTTTCGGATACCAGAATGCGTTTAGCTTCAGTAAACATTATGTTTTACCCATAACTCAGGAATTGAATAAGTGGATGGATGAATATCTAGGCATCGAACCGGTGCCGGAATAAAAACAGAAAATTACGAAACCGAAAACCCGAAATATATGCAGCAAAGAAAATCCAACCAGAATCGACAAATTATAACTCTCCGATCCAACCGGAAACAAAATTGGAACTGAATGAATAACAATTTTCGTCCTGAGTATGATCGGCATAGTTGAAAATGGTGGTGTGAAATAAGAAAATGTGGAAAATACTAAGCACTGTTACGAGCCACTTTTATTTCTTTTAAGTGGCGTTCCACAAATGTCAGATCATCACCATACTCAAATGTTGCATTACAATCATTAATACGAGTATCTTTGCCCAACGATATCTCTAAATTACGCACAATAACTTTAGCAAGATACGAATATAACATTTCCCGCTAAATGGGAGTGGGATAGTAATAATCTGTGTCTGAAATAGCGACTGATACGAACGAAGTAGTTAGGACTCTGGGTGAAATCAGGACCAAGTTATAAATGAGGATGACGAAGAGCAGGCCATGATAATGGAAAAAGTGTTGGGAAGATGAGGCAAAAGAGAAGTAGAGAATGGTAGAGCGGCCGCTGCCTTGGGAGTCATCAATTCTCAAGTGACTTCCGAAAGAGTAAATGTGGAAGAGGATGAAGTGTTTTCTTTTTAGCCGGGAGAAGGGGAAATCTTAGATGTAGTTGGAGCTTGACGCGGAATCAGGGTGCATTTTTTATTTTTAACGGAAGTTCCTGGTATGGAAGATGATTTTTAAAACAATCCGATCAGCCGAATCATCAGCGCATTTGCTGGGTAGCTTCCGGTCTTGGGGTTGATTCCTGGAGACGTCATTTACCTAGTATGCAATCAATTAGGGAAGTAACCTGAGTTGAAAACATGGGCGTATCCGTCAGAGAAAATGTCTTTGACCATAGTCTTTAACTTGGACTGGACGATAGGTTTCTATTTTTTAAATTTATACGAAGGAAGTAAGGAATGGATGGTAGAGAAAATTGAGAAAAATTGTGAAACGATTTGTTTTTCAATCCTTGACAACAGAGGTGCTGAAATTATTTTTTTCAAATTTTACTTTCAAGAGGTATGAAGATGTTTGTTATTTTCTCAAATTTGCCATTTTTTTGGCTTCGTTTCCAATAATTTCCACTCTTCAAGATTTCCCATAAAATTCTAAAGTAGACACTCTCTTGATGAGTCCAGATTCTCATCAAAATCAGTGAGACATCGGAGAGTTTTTGTGTTAGCGGGCCCATAATTACTCCTCAATTTAGGCTTCCTTGGATCGTAAGTCATAGAAAGAATAACTGTGGTAATTCCACATCCTAGAAGACCATAACATATAACCTTTTAAAGCTAGTCCAGAGGCAATGACATGTAATCCAAATACGAATGATTACTCTATGGTAACTTTTTTCAAACAAAAGATAAGCATTGACGATGAAGAAAAGTACATCACAAAGTCCAACTGAATTTCTAAACTTAAAAATTCAAAGATTAGTAAACTTTCATGTGGAATTTACGAGGTATTTTTTCTTTAAGTCTTATAGTGAAGGAGTTCCGTAAAGTTGCGCCAGACAAAGTCCTCCTCCACATCTCAAGTCCGATTACGCCCAATCGCTTCCAATCAAAGCCTCAAGTTTCCAAAGCTAAGACGTAAGTTATGGTTAGAAATGGTTTTATCTTTCCATACATTTTGAGATATATACGGGTATAGCAGAAGGAATCTCAAACAGCACGAATGTCTATTTGAGAGGGGCGAATGAAAGAGAAAGGAAGAAAGGCTTATCCTTGCTCTAGCCATTCGCCATACCTGAGAATAAAGAAAATTTTTACTCGTGGGGAATGCACTTGATATTCACCCGGATGGCTTAACAAGATATTTTTGCTACTATGCCCACAAATATTAAATACAATTCCTTTCTCTCGTATAACAACCTATTCTTACGATGCTATTCTTCTTCGGTTGATAGCTTCGTTGATACTGTAAGTATTTTCATTTTTTCCTAGTATTAGTAATAGTAGTACTTTATTGTATTTTATGTTACTTTTTGGGTTTTGTTCATGCTGCGTTTTCGTTGTGTGTTGCCTAAATGATTCCTCCTGGAATGATTAAATTGCAGATGAACAATGCAATGTTGTTTCATTACAGATGGAACCCAAACCAAAATAATACCGTGCTTTAGAATTTTCTTTAGGCCAAGCTTAAGTAAGGAAAAGTAAGATTCGAGATTTGAGATGCATTCTATTCCATAAAATTCAATGCTAGGTTTAGTTAACACATCGAAGATGAAGTAAACACACCAATAATCGAAGTGTCTCGATTATTGGTGTGTCTCAGCAAAGTAAGATAGAAAGTAATCATAAGAGAGAACAGGCAGGAGACCAAAAGGAGCAGGACGAAGATGAGGGATTGAAAATCAGAAAGACGGTGACTTGGACGGAGATGGAATGGAGAATGGCGTGAAGACAGAGAAGAGAGAATGGAAGAGGCTGGGGTGAGCGGAGATAAGACGGGTAGAGGGAGGGGTAAATGAGGAGGAGAGAGTGGTGTTTGAAAGAAAGAGGAGTCAAGGGAGATGAGAAGAGGATGAGCTAGCCATCCACTTAAAACCTCTCACGCAAAGTGATTGATGAGAAATGGCGGCAACTTCTCCTTATTCCATCCCTTCAAGACCCCACCCTCTCCGAATTTCGACCCCTACCCCCTTTAACCCTTATGCCTCCTGCAGACTTATTTTCCCATCATGAATCCCGGGGAGAGTATTTTTAACACTCCTCCCAACGACGCGACACCTTATTAGCTTGTCATTTTCCCTCTCTCCCACGTATTCGGCCAAAGGAATACCTGCGTCCCCTCTTGTTTTTGTTTTCGTCGCGGAAGACACCTTCGCTCGGGGGTTGGGAAGCAGTTTGAGTCATCTGCGAAACTAAAGAGCTCTCGCAAAAAATGGGGACAGTAAAGGATTCACGGAGATTAGGCATATTTACCCGACGTGAATAACGAGTAATCGGATCGGAAGCTAAATATAAACCTCATTTCCGAGCAGCTTCGTTATTAGCTGTATATTTTCGGTCCCTTTGGGTAATTGATTAGCGGTGTTTTAGGAGAAAATTAGTTTCTTGTTTGTTCGACGGGAAAAAATTTTGCGTGAGGCCGATAAAGGAGTTGTTCAGAGGCATTAGCTCTCCTTAATGTCGTGTCCCGAGGGACGTAAATCTATTTGAGTATTCGCCGAGGCTGTTAATAATTAATCATCTTCGTCAGGGATATGCAAATACACTTTGCTTCTACGTTGCAGTTTCAAAAAGTTTGTCATTGCCGTTAATTGCTTGAGGTGAAATACTCAGGGTATTATTCTAAAAGCAAAACGCGGAAAAGTTATTACCTTCCAACGATGAACTCATCGCTGGTGTAAAGTAACAGTTTTAAACAAAAGTGGGGAATTCAGTCTAAGAACATTAGTCAGACCAATACTAAAGACTTCGACAAAATAGTAAGAAAATGAAGCAAGAACTTAGACAAAACTAAGACGTCCTGAAAACGGAGAAATGAAGATTCATTCCAAAAGCGAAATGACTCAATGATTAGAGTAGTTACTCGGCTAGTTGAAGATACCGGTTGTAGTTCCGGTCTCGTCTAACTTTCCTAACGTTCATTTTCCAGGATATATAGGTTTTTACACACATTTCTTCTTTATCTCTGGTATTGCAAATTTTTTCAATTTTTTTAAATGCTATTTCTTTGAAATCAGCAACTGCACTGAAATGACGGTGGATTTGATAGAAGAGGGGATTTCTCATCTCAATCTCGTCCGAGTAAAGACTTATTAATATTTTGATTATTTTCCTTTTGACTTCTTGGATAGAACGAGAGATAAGAAAAAAGGACTTCGATGTTGAGAAAATCGACCAATGGGAAAACTGGTGGAAGCAGAAATGGAATGGTCACACGCATATGATGAAAAATGTAAGGTTAGATGTAAGAAGAGACTAATTAGTCTCAATATCGCCCATAAATAAAGACGAGTTATTATTATTATTATTAAAAATAGAAGAATACCAGAGACAGGCTTAAAACGAAACCGAAAAATGTGGGCAGGTAAAGGAATATAGTGGGACAATAGTATATCATGCGACAATACAGGAATGGAATAACTTCAGGATGTACTGAAGGAAATAGGCGTGTCTAGGAAGACGGAAAGCAATTATGAAGAAAAGGTTACTCATGTATAATTTTATTTTCATACTTTTTCATATTCGAGTTCCTATAACATGGAGTTCTTATCGTTGACTTTAATTAAATACACGATAGAAAAATTTGGCAGATTCTTAAGTATGAATTTGTTTTTAATGTACAGTAATCATATTTTTTATAGTGATATTCACATTTTTTGCGGCGATTAAATAATGGGTGGGGCCATCCTCAAATGATGTCACACTTGAGATGAAGGGTAAATCTGGAAATATGTGACACTGTGACTTTGGAGATGGGTATATGTAACACAACGTACTAATGCCACAAATAAGTAAAACTATGATGCAGAATTTTAATCACCTTAATACTGGAATCTCATTGAAATTTTACGGAAAAATATTCGAAAAAGATTTCGTTTAATTCAGATTTATGCAGTGAGACTCGAAAATTGCTGTAAGGGAATAGATATTTATTTATGTTATACTATATCAGCGTTTCCCGTTTTACCTTTGCTACGGAACACTTGCAGCATGTAAGAAAATTGTAGAAACCCAAATCGTTATTTTGTTCAAAACGTGACAAATAGAGTACTCAAAATGATTGCCTTAAAATATCACGTGACAGCTTTTTGACATGGAAGTATGAAGCTCCACGAGACAATCTGAGACAGATGGGAGTCAGTACTTCCGAAAATGCCATAATTTCATCATTTATGGAAGATCACGCTGGAATACCTCTTTATTCCATAACTCAACCTTTATTCTTTCCTTCTTTACCGTCTAAGGGAGATATTAACAAACGTTGGAGATGATTTCGAAGTTCCATTTGTCATACCAAAATGAAAAAGCCTCAAACAAAAATAAGAAATGATACGGAGGTGGTTTTTGAGATGTTTACAAATAGTGAAAAAAGTGGGAAAAAACACTAAGTCATGAAATATGCGAATAACATGCAGCAACGAATGAGATTACAAGATGCAAGAATGACGTGGAAAAAGACATGAAGAAAGATATAGAAGGCTGAGGATAGGAAGGAAAAGCGAGAAGAAAGGGGTGTGTTGAGGTCGGCGTTTGGTTAGAAATTGCCGTGAAATACGTAGGCGTTGCAATATGTAGGCGAGCGTGGGAATGAACTGATAGGAAGGAGATTGCGACCTGCGAAGAGATTTAACAATGTCAAAGAAAAAGAGGAATGATAATGGCGCAAAAGATTGCTCTTAGCTCGTTGTTACTATAGACCAGATAAGAGAAGATGGATGAGGTTTATTGTGAAAAATTACTTTAGTTTCAGGTAAGCGTAATAATGTAGATAAAATTGAGATATGAGTTGTATAAAATTCTATTATATGAACATATTTATGATACTGCTTTAGAAAATTATAATGTTTTTTTGATGGAGTCTACGTTTGTTCATTTTTACTATGCCTTGGAGTATCGGAAGGGCAGAACTATAGGATTATCTATTACTACATTATCTATTACATTTCATGATGAATGAAACGAAATATTGCTCCTATATATTTTCATTAAATTTCAACAAGTATTCCTCCAGCTGAGAATATCAAAATTCTACAAATGTGTACTTATTAGTGACATTACATTGTGTTATATGCGATTTCTTAAGATAAATGACACGACGTCTCTATAAATTAGCTACCATCATTACAATTTTCGATCATTATTTTCTTATGATGCTTAAACCTAAAAATTATATGCTTGTTAAATTACGAGCAAATATAAAACACTTATTCTATCAAGTCTTCTGGATGGGTCATACGAAATTACAAAGATTCTAATTCCACATTAATGCCTGCAAACCTCCTTCCGGCGTTTGGCAGTTGGTGTAAACACCGAGAGTTCCAGCTACTTCTTTAGCTTCTTATTGTCACGCGGAAAGGAGTCCTTAAAACGACTTGGCCAAGCATCTTTTTGGCTCTTTGACGCATATTGTCGGATCCGCCAAAGTAGCATAATTCCGATTACGCCCTCCACAAATGTACTTTCTCTGAATTCATCAAGCAATCGCAGCCTAGCTTCTAATTTCTTTTCTTTTGAGGATTGCTAACCTGCGTCTGAGAGAATATTTACATAATAGTGGTCTTAATGATTTAGAAAAGTAACATATTTATAAAAACAGGAAATACCTAATGAATTCTGATATTGACTTTAACAAATATTTATGCAGATAATTGAATTTCGTTACTTATACGTTTTTTTCCCGCTTCTTGATGTGTTTCACTCTGCCTTTACCCCTTAATGAATGGCGAAATGCGCATTGGGTCGTATCAAGTTGTTAATTAATTTTGGAGTTATTGCTATATACTGATTTTCACCTAAGCCTTTTCTTCTAATATTTTAAATCATTATTTGCAAACTTTTTCAATGTACGCCTCGTTTAAGAGCCTCTTTTCATTTCCTTCCATCTATTACAATTGATTTTGCTTTTTCCTTCCAAGCATTTCTTCTGCATCATTCAATCCCTTTTTTTAATTCGATTCTCCACTCCTCTCAATATTCTTTGTGGTTGCCAGCCACATTATATCTCGAAACATCTCCTCTGAACACATAGTTAAAAAATTTTGCATCTATCTTGAACTGTTTGTCGATTAAATTTTTGTACGATAGATACTTTACGTCTAAGGCAACTAAATGTGAATCTATTGAAGAATTGCATCGAAGAAGAACCTTAGAAGGAAAAATATCGGAAACGAAAAAATAATGGAGGATTATCATTTTCAGTTTGCGATCTTGGAGATCACAATAAAATGTTATAAGTTTATCATCAGATGGGTAGTCATACGGAAAAAATACCTTATGATAGAAGAGTTAGGAAAATTCATTTTTACATCGGCTCTTATCAGAAATTGCACTCATTACCTTTAACAATGCTATAACCTTTTAAAATTATTTTAATTCGATTAATTTAAATTTAATGATTTTAGCTTTATAGGAAAAAAATGGGAGAGATTTTGCTGGAAAAATGGATACAAGGAAAGGGATAAGGATGGTATATGATAACTGAACCCTTCTCTGGACTACAACCTTGTCGTGGTGGAAGGGCTTGCGTGTTCCTATGACCTAGAGAGCGTAACTGGCGGGCGGGAATTATGTTCCTGGTAGGGTCACCCATGCCAGGATGGTCAATAGGTAGGGGCCAGACGAAAGGTAGTCCACGCAGTGTCTGTACCTCAGTGAGGCGGCTGCAAAGGCGTCTGTACCCCAGTGGGGCGGCCATTATGGGTGATGGTGGTGTCACGTTAAGAGAAAGGTTGAGGAAGGCAACGGGAAACCACCTCGACTACCACACTTATCCCAAGCAATCATGATGTGCCAATATAAGAATATTGTAAGTGGCGTAAACGGGACTCAACCCTCTACGGGGAGTGTCGTACCCGGCAGTGATAGGAGTAAGGCTATCTCGGTCGTCATTCCACGAAACCCTTACCCAGGAAACGACAAGAAAAGAAGAGAGAAGATGGCCAAGGAAACAAGGGTGGGAACCTGGAATGTTAGGACAATGCTTAGGAAAGGAAAGTTGGAAAATGTAAAGGTAGAAATGAAGAGGTCCAACATTAACATACTAGGGCTATGTGAAGTGCGATGGAAGGATGGGGGTGATTTCTGGAGTGATGATGTCAGAGTAATTTTCAGTGGGGGAAATTCTAGCCAGAGGGGAGTTGCGGTAGTGCTAGACAAGAAAGCGGGAAAAGCCGTGATAGCTACAGAGCTAATAAGCGACCGGGTTATGTCAGTAGAACTAAAGGCTGAGCCAGTAAACACGGTGATAGTTCAGGTGTACTTGCCCACTAGCGAACATAGTGATGATGAAGTAGAACTTGTTTATGAACAAATAGAAGAAGTAATGGGAAGGGTTAGAGGCAATAAAAACCTAATTGTAATGGGGGACTGGAATGCAGTAGTTGGGCAAGGCAAAGATGGAGAAGAAGTGGGAGGGTTCGGACTAGGAAATAGAAACGAAAGGGGACAGAAATTAGTAGACTTTTGTAAGAGGAATAACCTCTGTATCACAAACACACTTTTTCAGCACCATAATAGAAGGAGGTACACATGGAAAAAGCCAGGAGATACGGATAGGTACCAAATTGATTACATTTTGGTAAGAAAAAGGTTTAGAAATAGTGTTAAAAATTCAAAGAGTTACCCTGGTGCTGATGTTGACTCAGACCATAACCTGGTCATGATGAAAACCGAGCTAAAGTTTAAAAAGATATTTCGAGCAAAAATTACACCAAAATGGAACCTTGAAGCCCTTAAAAATGGGAAAGCGAGAGAGTTCCAAGAGTCAGTCAGTAAGGCCTTAGAGGATAATGGGAGGGAACTTACTATAGACGGAGAATGGGAAAAGATTAAAAACAGTATCAAGGATAGTGCGCAAGTAACTATTGGAAGGGTCAAACAAAACAAAATTAGGAAACCATGGGTGACGGTAGAAATGATAAATAAAATGGAGGAAAGAAGGAAATGGAAAAGGGTTAACACAGAACAAGGACGTAGAATGTATAGGGCTCTCAACAACGAACTGAGAAGGGAAACAAATAGGGCGAGGGAACAGTGGTGGAAGGGACAATGTAACGAAATAGAAAAGCTGGACGAAAGTGGGAGGGTCGATTTAATGTATAGAAAGGTGAAACAGTTAACGGGAAATAAAACACGAAACAGAACAACCACAATAAAAGATAATAATGGTAAAGTTATACGAGATCCAGCCAGCATAAGGGAAAGGTGGAAAGAATATGTCGAGGAACTATATGGGAAGGACATGAAGCCAACAAACATAATGTTAGAAAGTGAACAAGAAGTGGAGGATGATGATGTTGGACCTGGGATATTAGATAGTGAAATTGATAGGGCCTTGCGTGATATGAAAGGAAACAAAGCAACGGGCATTGACGAGATACCAGTTGAGCTACTTAAAAACCTGAGGGGAAAGGGTAAGAGGAAATTCTATAATTTATGTAGAAAAATTTATGATGAAGGGGAATGGCCAGAGGATTTTACTAAGACAATCCTGATTCCTTTGCAGAAAAAGAATAATGCTTCTGAGTGTAGGGATTATCGTACAATCAGTTTAATATCTCACGCGGCAAAGGTTATTCTAAGAGTATTGAATAGAAGAATTGAAGGAAAAATTAAGGAACAAATAGGAGAAGACCAGTTCGGATTTCAGAAAGGGAAAGGAACGAGGGATGCAATCGGGGTAATGAGGGTGCTAGTAGAACGAAGCCTGGAATTTAAAAAGGATATATGTGCATGTTTTGTCGATTTTGAAAAGGCTTTCGATAGAGTTCAATGGCCAAAATTAATGGGAATTTTAAAGAAAATTGGGTTGGACTGGAAAGATAGGCGTTTGGTGCAAAATTTGTACTTAAATCAAACAGCGCGAGTTAGAATAACTGAAGGAGAGTCGGAATGGGCAGAGTTAGGGAGAGGGGTAAGACAAGGATGCCCATTATCACCATCGCTTTTTAATATATATGCAGAGGAAATGGTGAATGAAGCTTGGGAAGAAATAAGCAAGGGAGTGATAGTTGGAGGGAAAGTAGTAAAGTCAGTAAGATATGCAGACGATAAAGCTATTGTGTGCGATTCCGAAAGGGGTTTACAAATACTAGTAAATGCACTAAACGATAAGGCAAGGGAATATGGAATGAAAATTAACGTAAGTAAAACTAAGGTAATGAGATTCACTAAGGGAAAGAAGGCTAAATTAACGATCAGGGTCGATGGGGAAAAACTAGAGCAGGTGGACAAATTCTCGTACTTGGGTAGTGTTCTATCTTGGGATGGGAGGTGTGGAGATGAGGTTCGAAAAAGAGTAGCATTGGCCAAGGAAGCTTTTATGAAGCGAAGGGAATTAATGACAAAGGGTCTCGATAAAGGAATCAGGAAAAGATTGGTAAAATCCTTGATATGGAGTGTTTTGCTATATGGGTGTGAAACGTGGACCTTACGAAAAGAGGACATCAAAAGATTGGAGGCATTTGAGATGTGGGTGTGGCGTAGAATGGAGAAGGTGAGCTGGGTGGATAGAAAAACAAACATAGAGGTGCTAGAAATGGTTGGGGAGGAAAGGGTTTTAATTGAAGTAATTAAGCGCCGACAAAAGATATGGGTGGGTCAGATATTGAGAGGAGAGGGATTGCTGAAGAATGTAATAGAGGGTAGAATGCAAGGGAAAAGACGGAGGGGAAGGCAAAGGCAAAAAAATGTTAGATGACATAAAGGGTGGGGTAAGTTACCAGGTATCGAAGGAAAGGGCTATGAATAGGGAATATTAATAATAATAATAATAAAACGACTTTATTTCAGGGCGAGATTGAGACTAGTAAGTCTCTTCTTCCATCTAACCCTAAGTCCATGTACCCTAATATTAGGGCACATGGACCTACCGAAAGGTAGAACACTTATGTATGTATGATAACTGAAAGTTCAGAACATCCGCCTGGAAAGCGGAAGGCCCCGGTTCGGGTCCTGCTCCTGTCAGACCTTTTTCATGCCCGTTTCTCCTTGGGAAAACAACGAATGAAACTCAGGGTATCGTTCTTTATGGTATTTGTAAAAAGTCACCTCTGAATTCAACCGCTTTCACTCTGATACAATAGATCTATTGTATAGATATATATGTATAATCTGATCTAATGAATAGAAATGTTAGTATCAATCACTATAAGAGAGCTGTTTATGTGTATTACCATAGAATAATATTGAGTAGAGTAAGACTAGTCTATGGTATTACTTTCTGACCGAATCTATGTTTAAGCGTCTGATTCCAGCCACTTTATTTAACACAACGACTTTTTCATTTAGAAATTTTACAGTGCGAACTTTCTTAACTAGAAATTTCATCACATGTGGAGTATAATTTCCTTGAACTTTAACTCATTCAAGTTTTACATTAACTTACTTGTTCCGTTGAGCTTCACTGGCTTCCGGATAATCCTTGCAAACGGTCGACATCCAGATGGATGATTTAAAAGCATCCTGATCACCTTTATTCCGTGTGAAATGCCATCCTCCAAATGCAATTTTTTAATAAAGATTTCCCAACTGTTCTCAGTGAGAGGAAAGTGAGGATCTGCAATGAAAAGGGTTCCGCTACGTTACTAGAAGCAATTTGCAAGGAAACAACCGCTTCGGCGGGAAAACTCATCGCCGGCCTACTGATTAAAACGCTTTGAGATAGCGGTAATTCCTCGAAGTCTGATATTTCACGATGGCTTCCTGGAATCGTCTATGGGATTTGAAACGTGAATAAGGTAAGTGACTCGCTTAATAGCGTATTGGTAATGGAGGAATTCATTCTTTATATGCAGAACAAAAAAGATCATAATAAGAGTTCATAGTGTTTCCATTAAAAAATATATAAATGCGTTGTAACATTCCAGTGGAGCATGATCTTCAGCAGTTTAATCCCAGAAGATACAATGAAATGGATTCCATGCGTTTATCTTAATTAAAACAGGAATGCGATAGAGCGAACTTGGCTCTTAAGATGGGTATCGAACCGGAACCGAACCGAAAACCGATTACGAAAAGGAGCGTATTTTTTCTGAATGAAAAATGTCTGAAGTGAAATATTAAAATTTTGAACCCGAGCTGACACCGAAAACCAATAATTATTCAACCCGAATTGTCGGCTCGCAATCTTATCAAATGTAACTTCAATTTTATTACTCCCATCTCACACCAATACTCATGAGCAATGGTGACTTGCAAATGGATAAATTATATTTATGTTTAAATGAATGACCTCACACTTTAATTATTCTTTAATAACACCATCATTTTATTTAAATTCACCTTGTTAACTTTAGAGATTTTATGGTTTTTCATAAAATTTACCCGTAATGAAACCCTTTCAGAAGGGTTGTGTCAGTTCATGCTCGGAGCAGAAGAAACCGTGTCGAACCAATTCAACGGCGGATGCCAAAGCGAATAATGAACCGAAATTTGGCATTTCCATTTAAATGAATGGGAATCAGGAATAAAAATCAATCCGGTTCTAGGTCTTCGTCTTATGCCATGCTAATGCCAAAAATGAGATAAAATAAAAATTTTTGACGGGTTCCCGCTAAGCTTTGTGTTGGATGACCGCGCAGTACTATTTTAAATGCCGCCCAAAAAAATTGGCGAACGCCCACTATCAGCTGTAAACTTTGAAATCCTTTATTTGGCTTTTATTATATCAATTAGATCATTGATTTTGCATATTATGAATTGTTTAGCGTGATTACAGGGCCAATTTCGTCATTTAAGCGAATAAAATTAGGAAAATCACGACTTGAATCTATATTTGCAATAGTGGCACAACTACGTGAACTAAGCTCCCGCAGTAATATTTTTGTGGAATAAAGATGGAAAAACTTTGAGGGAACTATGATTCCAGGGTTTTCCTCTTTTGTTCAGATCATCCTGTTTTGGTTCGTGCTCACGTTCGATCACTCGTACACCATGTAGTACAGTTGTAGTAATACATCAAGTAGGTGATCCTAGTTCTACAATTAGATTTTTAACTTTAGGTCACGAAGATTTTGAAACATTCAGCACTATCGAGCTCTACTATTGGTTCATAGGGAAACCATGGGTTTATTGGGAACTCTGGGAAACATGGGAACTCCCACAGTACTCGTTAAACGCTGAACTATTTTCTTCGATTATCATCAAAAAAGAGAAATCACTAGAGAATAGAAGAGGGAGCTAGCTCAACTATTTGATATACCAAAGAATTTAATAGAGTTAAACTGCATCCTCAATGGTAAACATGGCTGATCCTGTCTCATCAGGATGTTCCAAATGCTTTTTTTAAAGTTGCGAATCCTTCCTGATGAGTGGAATGCTCACACGTTTTCAATATCGATATCGATAAATTAACGTTGAAGTGTTCAATAAAAAAATGATGATATTTAACGTTAAAATTGTCGAAAAAGCAGTAGGATTCTATCTAAAAATGTGCATTATGAATCCCTATCACGTAATATATTCCGCATATTTAATCAAACGACAAAATCCGGGATTAAATCGCTCCTTTGGTTTGTAAATGAAACTTCGCGCAATCATAATCGCTTGGTGAATACATTTACATACTTTTTGTAGATGAGATCGATAATTACACACACTTTAAATACATCCCGGCGTTAAATTTTGTAAGCCGTTTTGTACAGAGCTGTAGTAGATATCGCAGAGAGGATCTTTTTGTCTCACGATCTCAGACCATGTCCCTTTATTTATTTTTAAATCAAGGCGGATGTATTCTTTAAAATTTTTATGAAATTCAAATGGCCTTTTATGTAAATAATCATAGTAGAGTTAAAAGACCGAATAAAATGCGTAATTGATCAGAGGATCATTAAGTTTTAATGTCCATCTGATCGGTTTCTTGATAGTTTCATCCAATTTTGGCATAAACTTGCTCGATAAATTCATACATTCCGCTCTCTTATGATGCAGTAGATATAATAAATTTATTTTAAAGAGCACAGTTGCCCGGGTAGCTAAGTTGGATAGCGCGTTAGCTATTAGTTAATACTGTCCCGGGTTCGATTCCCATTGGGAAGTGTGCGGAGTTACATTCGAAGCAATTTAAAAATACTAATATGGTGATACGTTAAGGAATAACAAGTGTGAAAAATGGTGATACCTTGGTTAACGATTGTAATCCGTTCCAAGATTGTCGCCGTTAACCGAAACCGTCGTTATCTAAGGCGCGATTCTCCACAACCATACTACGTGACAAAAATTCAAATAAAACTAATTTAAATGCCATATAAATTTGGTACGTATAAATTATTCAATAACATTTGCAACAAAAATCATCAATATCATGGCTAATTTTTTGGACGTGAGAGATCTCTGTAACTTTTCCGTGTGGAATTCAAGTAACTTAACAATAGAATAAAATTAAGAAGCCGTGATTAGGTGAAACTCCATAAAATTAACGGTTAAAATAACTACGTTAAAGTTTCATAC
This sequence comes from Ladona fulva, assembly GCA_000376725.2. NCBI lineage: Eukaryota > Metazoa > Arthropoda > Insecta > Odonata > Libellulidae > Ladona > Ladona fulva. Next base: position 390,642 of record KZ308337.1, on the reverse strand, counting down.
CATTTGTGAAATTTCGTTTCGTAATGTATCGTACATAATATAATGTAAGGCGAATATGTTTTCTAATATTAGAATCATAGATGCTTATACGCGCATTGCATAGTCAAAATAGATCGTTTTATGACTTCAAATAACATATACTTGGGAAAACTATACAAGTAACATCATAGTCATGCAGGTTGCGTGCATCAATTTTTATAGAATCGAAATCAAGAGGCCAAAAATAGTGTTCTAGAGTGAGGAACGTGACAATTCGCAAAGACATTCAGAAAAGACTGAATTTTGTTGTTCCTCTTTTAAGTTTTCTTTATTTGTACGCATCAAAAAGATACAGGGTGTCAAACTTGGCCAATTTTCACAGAAACTGATGTTATCGGATTTTTCTGAAAAACTTTCAAGTTTGCTGCGATGTAGACGTTGCTGAAGGAAACGGGTGGAAAAACCGATTATGCAGTATTTTAGTATAATTTCTGATCTTTAGATTCGTTATAAGTTTTGCGCTCAAAGATGGACCTCTGCTCATAGTAAATACTACGTAACAAAATAGCGGACACCTTCTTCGGCCAATTTTTGAGATAAAGTAAGGTAAGCAACTAGGAAAACGGCAACAAAACATCAAGTGTCTTATACCAACTCAATGTCTATGGTTTCTAAACATAGAATATGAAAAAACTATTTCGATTTACCAGCTACCCTGGAATTGCGGTGGCTTTTTCGTCCCCTCGGTACGGCCCGGCTGAGCACCACGGTCGCGTTTCCTATTCAGCTGTCTTATATAATATTTTAGCTAATATCATGTTATATGATGGCTGAAAATCTGATACATTAATTCCACAGTAATTTTAGAGAGTACTAGGATATTTTTATCTCATATTAGCGGAGTAGAAGAATAAATAATCATCCAATGTACCTCAGAGTAGTTTATTTGTATATTTAGTATTATTGGTTACTTTAATGCACTAATTTTATTGCAACAGTAACAAAAATGTATATTCCTTCGCCTGAGGATCGGAGGGTGGCTAGATAAATTATTATTCACGCTCTGGCTCTCATATAAATGCTCTAAGTTAAAAATTTAGTTTTCCTCTTTACTGTGAATCTCTATTGTTAATGTTTATTTTGGGATTTTTTTAGCCAAATCTCGCATGTATTGTTTACTTCTGTCTTCTTTAGATAAAGGTGTTATCATTTAATAGTTAGAATTGTGTATAACTTATTAGATTTAAATTCTTTCGGTATTAAAAATCTGATTCTTTCAGCATAATTATAACAAAGACGCAACGAGCTCGAACTGAAACATGGAGTGGTAGAGTTATCGTTTTTTTATTCAAAATTTCCTACGATAGATCTGTGATACCAATACTTCTTCAACTCTGTTTGACTCTTTAGGCTCCATCGGGATTAGACCCAAGACCTGCTCACACTTTAGGAGAAAATGCCACTTTCTGGGTTTTATGTGAGTCGACACCCAATAGACTGGAAGGATAAACGGATGTGATAAAGTCTATCCGACAGGGAGGCGAGCCACGATCTTACTTTCTAGGCCGGCGCTCTTACAAATTTAGTTATCTTGTAGAACAGTATCGGTCCGTTTTCGGGAAACTTTCTACCAAAAGATTGAACAATGAGTAAAGTTATGTAATAAATCGGCACTGTTCGTATACATTAAGGGTGGCACCATTTTAAATATTATTTTCAGTAAATGATAAAGTAAAGTAATTTTAATACCACCCCTCAAGAATTGCCGGTGGAAGGAATTCTTTCTTAACCGAGTGACGGACCTTTTCATGCAACGGCAGGGCTCCACTTTCAACGCCAACATTAATAGCCTCTATGCCGAAATAGTTTTGCGGCGGAACAACACAAAAGTTTGTGTAAACGATGAAATTATCGAACCACTTCCAGAGAAGGTTACTGCCCACGAAAGGCGCTCCACTGAAGCGCCCATTAATTCAGCAAGTTCCCATCGACGCGGCCCTCTGTTGATACACGCACGATATGTTATTTTGTTATCCGCGGGGGCGAAGTTCCATGGCGAATTTGCCGCAATAATTACGCGGTGCTCCGAGGGATGATGTTTTTGTGTTTCCAGCTGCGCTTGGCCGCCTTCCGTGAACCTTAACATGTGCTCATGGGAAGTCGGTGGGGTGCAGAAACGGTGCCTGGAGGTGAGGACCTCCATGGACTGTTGCTGGTGCGAGGGGATGATGCGAGAGAAAGATTCACCGCAATCTTCGCCCTCAGGTCAATCTCCTGGGCGTTTTACGAATGAGCACGTGCGTGCGTGATACTTTTTCACGGTGCGACGCTCCGACTTCCCCACAGACAACGCGCACGCATTGTGATGCTGCGTGAGGGACGCACCCCGAGGGGCACGAACCGGAATCATAAACGTGCACGGCGGAAGCGTTGTTTTTCAAGTGCATAATAAAAGGTCAGCGAAACTGAATCGAATCGCGAGGGATGTTGCTGTGCAGGTTTGGTTGACGAGAGCTTTTCGGAAGAGGGCCGGTTGTTATTTTAGGAGGGCCTTTTCATGACCTTTCATGTAGAAGAGCTATGAACTTTAACGAAATACTGACGGCAACTCCCACATTGTAACTTTCAAAAACTGAATTAACTTATTTGAAATACTCTTAGGGATAAGGATTTTAACCTCACGGTTGTGGGTTACTATAAACTATTGCTAAAAAACGTAGGGGCTTAAAAAGTAATTGCCCCTTTTCATTTTAAAATGAGTATTATTATAATGTACTGCGACTGCGTATGTTAATTTTCCAGGTAACAAAAACGCTGGCAGCGGTGGGATTCGAACCCACGCCTCCGAAGAGACTGGTGCCTTAAACCAGCGCCTTAGACCGCTCGGCCACGCTACCGTTTTATTTGAAGATGGTCTTGTTTTTCTGATCACTTTCTCTCATATATCTATGATAAATAAATCTACGGCTTTTTGAATTCAATTCCAATTTTGGTAATTTCTTTGGTAGTTTTGCAACCAAACGTCTCGCGAAGCTGATTTCAATTATCCGGGCAGAATACTCACAATATTTGCTTCAGCCTCCATAGTTTCATAATTTCTTTGCGCGCTGCCAGTGAGCCTGTTATATATCGAAATAAATGCGTTTGACAAACATAATCCATTTAATGTCATAATTAAAGACGTAAAAGTTGAACAGGGAAACACTGTTCGTTTATTCAGGAGATAGCTTCTATTTATTCGGTTTATTATACGATTTATTTGATACTCGTATTTGATACTCGTATTTGATACCTTAGTGTTTAATGTTTCTACAATACAAACCTTGTACTTAAATTACCATAATAATTTTTCTGTCGAACAATTCAAAGATTTTTAGAATGAACTTCATGAACTTACTACCTAAATATTCGATATCAAACGGTTAAATTATATACTAATCTCTATTAAACGCGAAATATTTTATAGATGCGCTTCTGAAAAGAAGAAATTTGACCAAAATGAAATTAACTAATAAAGTTAAACTTCGTTCCATAGTGACTCGTCTATAAACCGCAATTCCGCAGCCTTACAAACCTTCTGATTGATATTTAGGAGTAAATATTCCATTCTGATCATGGTTTTGTTTCACGAGCTAAAATTCTCAGAACTATAATAGAATAAACCTGAAGATAAATATCAAAATGTTTTGGATACGCAAAAGATTGCAAGAAGAAGAACAAATCCGCCATGATAGCATGTTAGTATCGCAGTCAGCCATTTAATAAATATTAGTGACAGATGTAGGAACATTAATTCTCGAGCCTCATTGAAATTTCATAGTGCACCGGCGGAGTTGAATTAAATTCGGGAAGATTTTATAAAAGACCCAAAAAGTGTCAATGCAGCTCATTTGAAAGGCAATGGAAAAGAGTTGGGTCAGAATTCCGAGTACCAATCCCATCTATCGCAACGTTCCAATTACGACTCTTGGGCACCAGACCTTCGCATTATTTCATAGCGACCACAATAAACGCTTTGATCGACAACTCAACCGTTCCATAGGATCGCCCTCGTTACAAATCCCTTTTTCGAAATCCCCTCCCCCCTCCAAAAACGGGGCGAGTTAGCATTTTAAATGCGGGCGCCCACTCATTGGTTCCCGCCGGTCTGCCGGGGCACACGCCTCCCCGCTAGTGTGCGGACGCCTCTATTCTCTTGTTTTCTGGGAACCTTTTCCGCCCCCGGTGGGCAAAAGCTCCCCCTCTGCCGGGGGGTGCGTCGCTCACGTGAATGCCCTGTGGGGTTTGCCGATCGTGTACCGCCCCCTGATCTGCATTCCTCCCCCCGCAACCCGTACTCCCCCTGAGCGATGCATAAGCCTCCGCAGATGCAGCGCCAAACACGTCTCTCGGTCCACCCGGCGCCCACGGGAAACTGCGACGACCTCTTTCCTAGTCCGCGGGCGAACATTTTGCTTGGATGCGATCCTTGGCTCGCTTGCGAAGTTGAAATTACTGAGATCGTTCATTTAATTCGTGTCGCGTGTCGAATTTCTTAGGTTATCTCGCATGTTATTGCGATTTTATCTGGAATGTGACATTACATACAAACTTGAGTATAAGTCATAGGCAACGTGAATTAAATAAGGTATGACATGACTTGCTGTGTATGCTGAAGAAAAAGATAAAGAGTAGTATATGCAAAATCGTTTAAAAATTTTAGTAATTTATCAGGGAAAATTAAAAGTATGTGACGCACAGTAGCATTGTAAGGAAGCGGAAATTGATATCGGCTGAGATAAAGCAGGAGGAATGGAAAACATCAGGAATGACATTAATTCGAGCAGTTAAAGAATATACGAGCAAGATGAGAACGAAACCATGAGAAATGAATTCAACATGGAGCTTTTTCTATTCAACCAATTCGTTTCATTCAATAAAATATATTGATTAAATAATAAAAAAACAATCGACTAGTATACAAGGGTAATTGTAAATAAAAATGCTCCATAACATTGTGTTCCTCAGACCATCATGGAGCGTAAGATCGGCAGGGATGACCAACAACTTCCCAGTTCAGGGTGTCTGAAAGTCTGAATTCGACCGACCGTGAATTCAACATTCCCAGGATTAGTATAAACACATTTGTAGAGATTTCGTTTAATATAAACTCCCAGATATGGATGGTGTTTATGTAATTTATTTCGGATGTGTATCCGTCGGGTGATAAACGTAAAAAGTGACATTGGCATATCATTACTAATAAGTCGGTTAAATCAATGTATATGGTGTAAGGGCTTAGGTCTGTGAGATTTGTTTTAAGTTTTCCCCGAGACCGCGCAGCTCACTTAGTTTTAAGAGTGAAATAAGAGAGGAATCGAGCGAGAGAGAAAGATGGGAGGCGAAGAGCGTATCGAGGAAGGGAGTAATTTGACGGATTGCGGACGCGGGGCCAGGAGGTGCCGGCCCCCGAATATTCCATTTTCCGAACCGTCTTCCCTCCCCATCTTTCGGGAATTCTTTTCCATCCCGCACGAAACTCTGTCACTCGTTTTGTTTTGCCCATCGCGAGTCACGGTACGAAAGTCGTTCTCAGGCTGTCCCGTTTTTACCTCGAGTTCTTTCGTCCGAGGGGTATTCACCGGGTCCCTCAGCCTTTCATTTCCGCTTATGGGAAATTTCTCCTCTCGCCCGTCTTCAATCCGCGCTCAAATTGCCATACCGTCGATGCTCTCTCCGTTATCGTGAAGTTTTCAGGACCCTTCGGAGTTTCCAATTTTTTTTTCTCTCCTCGAATCCAAAAATATTTTCAGCTCCGTAGGCCACGCGATGTCGTGGCGATGCGAAAAAGGCGGTTGAGGAAGTTGTTTTCTCTGAAGTTGCCAAGGAGGGAATGTTAACCGCGTGATTATAATTATAAACCTAGGTGCTCGCATGTTGCTTGCTTTTCGTTGACAGGGTGAGGTATTCATAGAGTGAATCGGAAGGTTCTTTTAAGATCAGTGATGCTTACTGATGTTTTTGTCACTATGCCTGTATGTTTTTATGGTCTGGAGAGAAAAAAAAATCGCGGGGCAATTAATTATAACGAAAAGAAGTCTCAAAGTTAGGTCAACATAATAGAAATGGAAAAAAATTCAATAAAGACAAAAGAAAAGAAAGTTGAAACACGGCTGTTAATGAATTAGAGGTTTCAAACCTCTAAAATTAACACTCCGTAAGCCGTATTTCGGCAGGAGGAACGCGTTAAGAGACAAACGGGAAGCTCCGGATTACCGATTTCGGGGAAGTCCCAAAGAACATTCCAGAGACAATACCTCCATCATCAGGGGGGCTCCACAAAGGAAGAGAGGAAGCTCATTCCCAGAAATCGGTAATCCGGAGCTTCCAGCCTCTCTCTTAACGCGAGTTTCACCTGGCTTACAGTGTGTTTTTAAACCTCTAACGATTTCAATAGTTTATGGTTGTAATAGAGAGAGAATCTAGCGAAGGCGTTCCTCGAAGAATAAATGATGACTACACGTGAGCATTTAGTAATATGATCAAGTGAGAGGGATAATTGAAGTTGGAGGGGAAAAAAGTGGATATTATTATCCACTTTTAGTGGATTAAGATGGAAAAGAGAGAGGTTGAGCAAGATGTGCTGGTAAGGAAGGTATTGAGAGAGCAATCTAAGGAAGAGGCTTCAAGAAACAGTGTTAGAGAGGGAAATAGAGTATTCGGTCACAGCTGCAGGAATCAAACTACATACGTAGAAATAGAAATCAGTTGGATGCGAAGTTTCAAAATTTTCTGCGAATTTCTAGGAACTTATCATTATACTTGTGTAGTTGTCATCTTCTTTTGTATTTAGGCCACAGGACCGGCCGCGGTGGCGGAGTGGTTTGCGTGCTAGAGCTCTATACCCAAGGTTCCGGGTTCGAGCATTTATGATTACAGAAATTAAGAAATTGCATTAAAATGGATGTAATTGTGATCATCTTCCTATTTCTGTTGAAGTTATTATTATTGCATTTTAAATATGAGTGACTCTTTGAAGACGTTTTAACACATTCGAAATCAATAATTATACATTATTTTCATCGATAATGCTATTATAAGGCTCTGGTTATTTATTAGCTTCACATTGAGATTTCGCGGATTCTTTGGATTTCGTGTTTACACGCTTTAAAAATTAGCGCAGGTACATCAAGAGATAGATCACTTGAGTGAAACAATCTGCAAAACTTCTAAACGGCTTAGCAAAACGTATTACAATTCCAGATTCGTATACATTCTATTAATCATTCTATTAAAATATTTCCAAAGTTTCTCTCACAAGACAACTGTTACCCCTCGTCATTCATCGCTTGCTTAAAACCTGGAGTGGTCTATTCTAGTGGTACTTAATTAAGCACACTCTGTCCCTGAGAAGTAAATGGTTAGTTGTGGAAAGACAATGAATAAGTTTACTTTCATTTAGGTTTTGCTAATACAATTCCATTTTTAGGCTAGAGAGACTAGATGGAACAATGCGCGAAGATGCAAATACGTTTGCAAGACCTGTCGCATATTCAACAACCTGTGGAAAAATACTAAACTTCACTACTGCTCTGTTGAACGAGGTAAATTATTCATTACGTTATCATTCTACGCACATTTGAATAGTTAAATTTCACAAAATGAAATCGTCCTCGTAATGTTCGTCACGACCGAAAAGTAAGCCTGAGATGCGGAGTAAATCATGCAACTCATCGCAAGGGAATAGAATTGTGTAACTTCGATAGGAACAACAGAGTCCTGCTTCTTTATTGAGGCGGGAGCAGCCAGCATAAATATATAATTGTAACCAGTGAGGGGGAAATGATGAAGAGCAGATCAGGGATTTAGGAGGGGAGGCAGATGCGTTTGTGAGATAAGTAGGGAAGCGGATGGAGGAAGCGATGCTCTGTTTGCCTTTGGAGGTGCATCGCTGAGGGGAGGCGGTTCGGGAGCTGAGGTTTCGAGTGCGCAAGTAGATTGGTTTACATTGCAAACGCGGTTTTGGTTTCGACTTTGGATGGGGAGCGACGCCGATGATCGCGGCAGGGCTCTTTGGTGGGTGTCGGCGCATGAGCTGCTCAAATACATCCCTCCTCCTGCATCTCCCCACTTCGCGTATCCCTTTCTTGCTCCTTTCCTATCCCATCCGAGTGACTCATAACAACCTGAGTTTACTTGATACTTTGGAGAACTTGGGGCGAAATCACGAAAACGGGCTGTGAAAGACATGATCGGCAATTTTCATAAATACTATCGAGACAATCATATAAATTTACATTATGGAACGAGGAATCAGGTCTGATTATGTCTGCTTTGCAGGCCGAAGCCTGAAGGAAAACAGAGGAATAGAAATCACGAGTTTTAGTTTCAAATAATCCAGTCCATCAGAAAGGGTAAATCGGCTTGGGGAATAGAAGAGCTGCGACGTCTCTTCTGGAGTATTGCGACCTTAATTCATTTCGCAAGAAACTTGGAAACATCATCAAATACTTCCTTCCGTGAAGAACGAGGAGGATTCCGCAATCAATAAATGTATTCCTAAAAACCCAGTATGAGGACGTTTGAGGAAGAAAATAGATGGAGTTAGGTGTTTCACAACATATTAGGATTCATACTCGGTGTGATCTGCACAAAGTTTACTAGTTGAAGTTATATACTTCCTGTTAAAATAATTATTTTCTCGCCGGTTTCTATATATCGTATATCACTGATGTGCGCCTACTAGTATACTAGTATTTAGGGTCCCCAAACCTTTTCGGTAGTATAGACGAAGAATAACGAAAAAAGAACATTTCTACTTTTACCACAATATTTTATTGAACTACCATGGTTTCGAAACCTGGAAATAATGGTCGTAGAATAAAATACTGTGCTAAAGGTATAAGAGTTCTTTCTTCATAGAATGGACACCTAAATCGAGGCCGAATTGTTATTCTCTAGTAACAAAAACGAATCAGAATACGGAGTTACATTCTTATACAAGTGTATTGATATCAGTATATAAAGTATTACTTACGTAAGTCTGGTATATAAGATTTGTATAAGTACATCGGCGGGCCGGATCGATAAGAATATGTAAATTATCTTCCGAAAATTAAATATTCAGCACTTGGAAGGGAATATATTGAGAAGTTCATATCTGTAGGGAAATAAGAAAATAAATTATTCCAAATTTCGAGTGAAGACAAATAATTGTGTAAAGTAGTGGTGTGGATCGTTATTATCTCGAAGAATACCAGAAAATAGTACAATAGCCTACCTCAAAATTTCATTTCGTTGAACCTAGTTATGTCGTTCATATTGAAATAAAATGCCCATATTATTCCGATATTCACAAATTCGTGGAAATCAGAAAACTGTGTGCAATTTCTTTCACGTTGTACTTGTCCCGCAGTAGTTTGAGAACCCCTACAAAAAAACTTGAAATGTACGAATATACAAGTACTGCGAATATAATTCTATTTTATATTAGGCGAAATGCAAAGGATATATTTGAGTGAAAAAATACATGTAAATATATGCTGAAAATGTAAAAATTAAAATTCGATAGAGAAATGTTTAGGTTTGCGTCAATGGTCAACTCCATGGTGGAATTTAAAGTGGGCACAATACAGAAATGTTAAGTAAGTGACTGTTCGTTGAAGTCTTTCATTACGAGATAGGGCTTATAATTTCGTTTCTGCTTGATAGCCGCACAAAATAATCGTTACGAGGAAATCGCAAATTAGAGAAAATACTCTTTTACGCCCGAGAAACCAAAACAAGTTCTCTACGGGAAAGATTTGATTCGTATTTATGAAGAAACATGTCACAGGTTGATGATATACTCAAATGTGCGACCTTGTGGAGGATCTCATTATCGAAACACAGGTGAAAATGCGATATTTAGCGATAATATCGATATGTTTTAACGACACAAGGAGAGAATGAGTTGAATGATGTAATTAAGTTTCAGATGAGCTATCCTCTCTTACCTTGAAAAACACCATCAAATTAAAGCTTTGCTTTCGTTCCAACGAAAGCACGTTCACAACGCGAATACAGTGTACATAAGAGTTCCTGATTGCGCTGGACATCAGCGGCCTTCCAATTACTAGTGTTGAAATTACGAGTCTCTTTTAAAGAGAACGGTAGATATCGCCAGGAGCGTGTCAATTAGCACGCAATGAAATCTAATCAAAGCCGTTAATTGCTACGGAACAGCGCATCTCGTGGATCTTAGGTTTCTTTAATCACCATCCTACCATTTTTCATTTTTTATCGAGAGAACTCATCGGTTGTCGGAATGAATTCTTCACTACATTCTCCTCTGCTTTTGAAGATTGCTTTATCGATAATGACCCGTACATTGAATTAATAAAGTGGCACAACGAGGCTCCTCTTCAATTGTTCGTCGATTGAATTCAGAAGCCTTTTATCGAATACTTATATTTTTATAAGTGGACTGAGCGAAGGACTGGATGCAAAATCATCATAATGCTTGTTTACAGATTACAGCATTTAAAAATTAAATTTGCATTTTTCTCAGGCAGAATAATTTACGATTTGTCTGTCTTTAGCGTCATCAGCCCGAATTTTACTTGGACCCTCACTCTGCTTCCATCGCGGTTTGGAGAGGAGATGAAGATTTGGTAAGATGAGGAATGAAGTGTTGACCCTTATAATCCCCACTGATCATAAGAGGGAAACAATTCTAGCAGTGCGTAATTGCAGCACAAAGAACCTATGTATAACACTAACACTATATCATTCGATACTGATGAATTGGATAGATGAATGCAATTACTTGATATTATTCATACCTTATTAGTTTTCGCACTATAACAGCCTTGAAGAAGAATGTCATACAAATAAATTAGAGATAAATTTTCCTTTCTCCTGTACCGGATAACAAATGGAAATATTCCATCCGTCAATATACGGTGGCAGGAAAACAATTTTATCGTAATAAACCCAAAACATTAGCCAAATATACCTATCACAAAACCACAAAGTCCGTACTTGAAGGAATTAAAATGCCCATTCCAAATCAAAAGGTACGTTTTTCACTGCGTTCACACTCATTCCATTCAGGTACTATATTATTTTAAATTGATAGAAAGTGCAGCCAAAGGACGCTGTAAAGTCACACTCAGAATAATTAACAATAAGGAAGCTACTGCAAAAAACTTCTTTTCTTATTTTCTGCACACTTTCTAATAGCAGGTATTATAAATATGAGCATGAAGACGTAATATTGTTATACAATAACTGTAATAATTTAGTATGAGATTAATTCTTCGAATGCTAAATTGCTACCAGAAAAACTTAAACAGATTTCGTAATAATTTCGGCGGGGGATTTAGCATCAGGAAAAGCCTAAGAGAAGTGGAAATAAAAATAGTTCCATCGTAAGCAAGAGAAAAATACGAAATACACCGAAGATATTTGAAGAAACTAAGAATATTTGGAGTGAAAGGTGCTGATGAAAATACATCAAGATGATTATGAACAAAAGAAAGGATTCATCCCTCATTTGCTCTTCCGATGAATGTCAGACATTTTATAAAGAAATAAGCGAGGGGAAGATTGATAATTAGACACTCACTTTTTTGACTCGCGTCAGTCAACAACTACAATGGAGAAAGAGGAATGCCTCCCAACGAGAATATAATGAAAACAGAGATGCTGATGGAGTATGCGGAGAGCATGGTCCAAAGCGCATTTCTTTCTTCGTCCTTGCACCTCCCTCGCTTCTCGAGGTAATTTCCATCAAAATCCTGACTGCTTCATTAAGGTTCGCGGACAGGCGAAGAGGTCGACAGGGGAAGGAAGGGTTTTTTCGTATAAAAGGAAGAGAGAAAAAATCGGTTTCTATTTTGTGTGAAAGGGGAGGAAGTGATTAATTAGCTGAGAGCAGGAAGAGAGGGAGAGGTGGTGAAAAAACCGCAGGGCGATAGGATGACTTGAGGCGGAAACCGGACTATGAAAAGAGGGAGATTAATTGATTTCCTAGAAGAAAGAACTATTCCTTCTCCAGCGCATTACGAGAACGGAATTTTTGTGCACGGATCGAGAAGACAGAGTAAATCGAGTTTTATCGAAAAGTGCCGGATTATACTTCGATTTAGGTGGTGTTATAGGGTATAAATTGTAGCAGAGGTGAAGTTAAAACGGTAATCTGTCAGAGTTATATTTGTTAAGTATCATGGATTTCAAAGGAGATTGCGATGCAAAACTAAAAACTGGAAATACAAAATTCAGGAAACGATTCAATTCGTGCAAGTTCAAAATATGCCCACGGAATATTTAAAGTATAATAAAAGGTGCAAAATAAATCAAAGTAAATGGTGCTTAGATACATCGCAAATGACTCGCGGATGAAATTGAGATTATATAAAATTAATATGAAATTAAGAATTTTGTGCAAGATTATAGAAAAATGGAAGCTCAGAATGAACGCAAAATATCTACGATTAAGGAATAGCAGAAGAATGAGAAAAAATTAAAGAAGTAGAGATTGGGAAGAGCAATAGAGAAAGCACATTTGGAAGAAATAAAGAAGATATGCCACCGTGGAAGTATTAAAATAAATGATAAAGGATGCAAAAATGAGATAAAAGAAGAATATCCCTTTCAGCAGCAGAAACCAATGGTTGCGAAAAGGCATCTAGAAGGCGATTGATTGATGTAAAACTGGTCGATCAAGTGGTGCATGTAATCAAAATTAGATGACCAAAAAAGGTCATGTGGTGAAATTAATTGTAGAATCAATGAGAAATAATTGTTTGTGAAATATCAATGTAAATGGATACGCATAGGCTAGAGTTGGAACTTAGCGAAAGGCTAAAGGGGGAGGTTGCTACTTTTTCCTCCTCTTTCGTTGAGGTATCAAACAGAGCCCATACTAAGGGAATAAGGCAATGACTTTTACTTACATAAATCATATATAGTCTACTCATTCAATAATATTTAACCTCTGTAAGCGGTAATAATAAATAGAGCTACTTAAATGTATAAACTATTCATATGAATGAATTTCTCCTTGTTCAGATATTCCCCTGCATTTGAGACTTACTTAGGGGTTTTATTTGCTTTGGGTGTCATAGTTGTATTATACCTATTTAACAAATTCATTATGACTGTTCTTCAAGAAATTTCAAACATAGTAGATATATAGCTACACGTGATACAGCTGACTCTGACCTTGACCACAGAGCTGTTTATGACTACCTGCAATAATTACCTCAATAAATTCCATGATTTTCATGCTTTGTCGAATTTTATGAATTATAAGATTAATCGGAAATGATTTGTCAACGATTTAAATGAAACTCTATCAGTTTTTAGTTTTACTTTATCCACTATAACTCTTCTCTATATCAACGAAAATGTAATCTCAATCAGCGATTCATTTCGCTAACCTCAATCAGCGATTCACGCAGCTGTTTTTCGATGATTCTTGATTTTCTCTATGTATGCACAAAAGTTTAAGCACTTGTTGTGGAACGAAGAAAGTTCACTACGACACCCGAGTTTGAATGACTCCTTGAAAAGGTAAACTCAATCTATAATAACTTCCATTTTATTAGGATTTTTCACTTTTACTTCACATTTCACTTCCGAAAGGACAAATAGTCACCTAAAACCGGTGGCAAGATTTTGCAATTCCTGTCAAATGAATGGCGTTAATTTCATCTTTCCGGCCAAAAGAACTACAAGCGCCTCAAATTTTTTAAATCGGTCTCATTGACGATTAATCTCCGAATAACTCGTCACAATTTATCGGAAATCAGAAATACAACAATGCCCGAGTCCCTCAACGACAAAACTTTGAATAACTCTTAGTGCGAGGGGTAGTTTAGCCGAGATGTACCCCATTTCGCCGTCACCTGATACTCCATTTCCCTCACGCCCGGCGCCCCGAAATATATAGAAGTCGTAAATCACTTCTTTTTTCCCGCTGGAAAGAGAAAGGGAGTAAAAAATGAAAGAATCCAAGCGAGAATAACGTTAGAGTGGGCTCGCGAGAGAGGCGGGGATGCTTTTTGGCTATATCCTTTTCATTCCAACAATCCCCAACCCCCTTCACTCCCATCGAACGAAAAAATCGATATTATTTTTATGTTTTCTCTCCGAAATAACTCTTTCTATCTCTCGCCTTGAAAAAGGCACCCACTCCGGACGGGGAACAAAACAATAACGATATATTTTTTGCGGAAATATGGCATTTTTGGAGTCGAAAAAAGGCGGAGGGTGCAGTCATAACAGCTTTTGGATGCCGCGTGTTCGGGGGATGATTTCTATTATTTTTTTCCGAAGGGGCGGGTCCTCTTCGAACTCGTACACACCTACACGGCGAGCGAAACGGATCCTCTCCATTCTCCACTTATGCTACTCCGACACATATCGATATGGCCGACGTTCCGTCAATACGCTCCTCGATGCGATGTTGTTTTAGATTTGTTTGCGTCGCTCCGGCTGTCATCGCGGGGTAGTGTCACTCCCACTCCCGCTATCTGCCGCGCCACCCTCCCGCGCTTCTGCTTGTCGCATGACGCCGTTGTCACGATTCCCCGTCTGCTAGTTCCCCGTGACGCCGGCGATGTTCTCTTTTTTCGGACGAATAAAATGAAGTATAACGATGGAAAAGTAAATCCTCTTCCCCCACCCTCTCTCTCTCTCTCTCTCTCTCTCGGTGTTTGTCAGTTTTCGTGCCGCGTTACAGGAGCCTCCATGTTGGACTTCCCTGGGTGAAGGGAGATGACATTATAAATGACTTGCTGCAAGAGAAAGAGTTGGATTGTGATACATATGAGCGGGAGTATGATGCATTTTTAAATCAATAAGAAATCTGGGCGGTTTTCGTGACGTTGGTGAAACTGGGCTAAATTGATCTTTTCGGAGAGAGCGAATTTCCGTGGATTTTAGGGCATTTCTAATCAATCGTTTCTTCTCGCTTCCTGAACAACATTATTAACGGGTAACCTGAATGACCTGATTGACACATTCATAAGGAAAGTTATAGCAAATGGTAGAGTAATTCGATGAAAATGAATGGAAAATTCTAACGAATCGTAAATGGTAATTATTTGCAAAGTATTACTGTTGCATTATAATTAAATAAATACATTTTCAACTGATTTGTTTGAGCATTCAATTGCACTTGGAAAGAAAACAACAGTAATGTCCTCAGAATACATTTTCTTTGTATCTAAGTTGTTAACTAAGAAAATGCTAAGTTGTTTTGCACCGTTCCACAAAGTCAATCTGGAGCATATCAGATTCTATTAAATTGAATATCAATCAGTTTATCCTTAATATCGAAATATTCTCACCTTATCTCAAAATAAAATCGATCTCAAATGCGAATTCATTATAACAAAAAAAACGCTCTTAAACGCGATTTTGTGTCTTAGCATGAGAAATGAAACCATATTTAGGAATCTGTAAAACAAGAGATATAAGATTGTGAACTTCTTACTAAATTTTAGAAATATGCTCTAGTTTAGAGAAAAGGCTTAGACTCTAGACCGCAGAATAAAAGAATACTTATAATGCAGAACTACTGAATTTTACTGGTTGTCATTATTGTTAAGACTCAAGGTTGTCTAGAAAATACTGCATGAAGGAGGGAGCTCTTGAAAAACCAATCTAGAATATGGCCACCACCTTCGTTCAGCGAGGAAGAGAAAAAATGTGGGTCATGGGGTCGGAAGAAGACGTCAAACAACTGCCGCTCGAATAATTTGACGCCAAAGGGGATGAGATAGGGGAATAGATTGGATATAGACTATGTGCAGCCAAGGGAAGGATGCCAAATTTAGGGCGGAGAAAACGGAAGCGGAAGACAGCATATGGCACTGTTTGACGTTGCAACCGGAGTTAGGGATGCTAAAGGGTCTCCGGAATTGGGAATAAGGGATGTGAGTTTAGCCAAAAGATTTCGGGGAGGGGGATTATTCGATACTTAGTGGGGATAGCAGAAATGAATGAAGGAGCAAGCATATAATGATGAAGAAGTGTAAGAGATATGCGATTTCCAAATAATGGTCTAGTTTCGTTTTTCTGACATTATCATAATAAACATTTTGAAATTTATATTCAAGAAATTAATAAAATGTACAAATACAGTTTTAAATGCAGCAATTCTTTGTTTCACTTTGTGGAAGCCAATGGGATGGCTAGTTTTTGAAGAAACAGACAGCAATATTTTGACTCTTAAAGATGAATGAATGAATGAAGAAACCCTTTCTTAAGGCGAGATTAGGCCCGAGTTAGCCTCTTTTCTTTCTAACCTCAGTCGCCAATACTTAGATTTAGAATACTTAGCTCGCTAGATTTAATATTTAGAAGTGAGAGGAAAAAAAATAATTACTAGGTACGCAATAACGCCAAGCATTCTTCGTTTAAAAGCGTATCCTAGAATCTTTACATTTTCATATAGTTAGCTGACAATTCTTAAAGATTTGTTTGCAATTATTGGTAATAAAATTAATTCACGTGGCACCTATTCAAATTAATTTTAAATTCATACTCATGGCATTTATTATTTCAGATTAAAGGCTTCTTAAATTAATATTTTCATTAATTTAATTAAGGATTTTCATTAATCCTCATATGTCTTCAAAAATTCGCTACATATTCGGGTTTGAGGTAGATCAGTAGGAATTCTGTATAAAAGAACCAGTCAAAGAAAAGCGGAATATCTTCTGTATGATTGTGAAATTAAAATATAAAAGGAAATTTAAATTTCTGATACAATATGAAGGACACAAATGTTCTGTATAAAATCCTGATTCCACAACTTCCGAGTTTAAACATGCATAAAATAAGTCGATATAAAGTAAATTTCTTAAATCTCAGGAAAGAAAGGAAAATTTTCTGCTACTAAGCGTTTTTAATTGACTCATCTTCCAACTTCAGATATCAAGAGAAAATCTTGCTTCATAATGGCGACTTGTAGTCGATTTTATCCACAAACAATGCACACACAGATCAAGCGATAACCTAATCAACTCAAATGCTATCTCCTTAGATTTCTTCCTCTGATAAATTTTTATACTCCGAAAAGTAGTTTTGTTCCGTAAAATTTCGGAACTAATTACTATATTAGATTCACCACATATATTTTGGAGGATCTTCCGTTTTTCTACGGAGATTTTTATAAATATTTGCACTACTTCCTAAGGAACCTCACAACAAATTTTAGCGTGACGGACGTAAAAAAGTGTAGCTTTAACATAGATTGCATTTTAACTATAAAAATGGTGATATTATATTTAGGGATATTAAGATCTACCTTTTTTATAATGTATATTAGAGTTTTCTCATGTGGCATCACAACAGGTAATCACAACAGGTAACCACTCATACTCACTTACATGCAGCTATTATTATTTAGGCGAACCTCGAAAATTTACTCAAAGTTTCCGTTTTTTAACAATCCTGAATAATTTGGCACAGGATTTCCCGCAATCGTCAAATACTATTAAGCAAATTCCGGTAAATTTATTATGATTACAACTTCTGGAGTTTTATTGAAAGTACCTTTACTTGAGTAAATATGACTAGCATAGTTATAATTTCAGATTTTCGTCCAAAATATTAGAATTTTTTAAGGAAGCAATACCTCTGCTTAAATCAAGATATATTACCTTGAGACAACCTTCAAATTTTTTTTATGGAAATTGGCCGATTTCGGTTTTTACATCTAGATGATCGGCATCTTGACGATATGTTTCTCATACAATCAAATGCTCTGCTGCATATCAATTGTGGAAGGATTATACTGGCCTCTATGGAGGAGGGATTGGAGCACATGCGAAACAACGTTGCGGGTCCGAATTCGAACCTTGGACAGGCAACGGTTATTTGGGTGCGTTAATAAAGGATTGAATGCAAGGGCTGTCTCATAAGATTAAATATTATCTGATAAAGATATGATTGTTATTTTTACGTATCGCCAACCTCCCATTTGTGACTGTAGGAATTAAGAGACACAACTGTTAATTAATAATTGGAATTTTAGTAGTATTTCTCAGTTATTAGCATCCATTTGCGTCCAGATTAAATATTCTTTTCTTCGTTGAAACGTTTTACTTTTCACCGTTATAATATAAACTTAGCAAATTATATTGGTTCTAAATGCAGGTGAATGTTAATGAGAATAGTAACACAGCTCTGGGTGCAAAAATCATTTAAATACTTGTATGTCTATAAAGGACGAATGGTTAAATGATGGAAATGGAGGGGAATGGAAGCAAAGAGCGGAAACGGGCGGGAATAAGGGGATGGAAAGGCAGAAATTGGGAAAGGGACGGCGAAGACAGGAAGGAAGAGTGTGGTACGGGGACCTCATCAGGGGCCATGGCCATTGGTGGACTAGGGGGCCAATTTTCAGAGACTGATTGAGTGTCGAACATTTATGACTAGAGAGGAGGGCAAAAGGGTAGGTGTTGCGGAAGGATTGGTCCGGAGGTGGCACTGGCGAAGAAAGGGACGACTACTAAGTGTAAGAGACATTTGGGGTTGGTTGATCAATATGTAAAGGCAGTTGCTGGGATGGAAGGCTTTCGAGGGTCTGATGGCGCTGGGACCGTGAGATTAAGAGCGTGTTGAAGAGTCAGGCCGGAAGTTGGACCTTTGTTAGGGTCTTTGTCAATTCTGAATGGAGGAGGGTTCTGCCAGGTGGATGACTTAAATGTTTCGCTAAGGGACTTCAGAGCACTCGATACATGTTGATAACCTGATCCTCTCGAATAGCTTCAGTCGGTAAAATCAACTCACCGTTTGAGGTTAAAAAAAATCAGTTGATGGTAACAACTGAAATAATAACTAATAACTGAACTATATATCTAAATAATAACTTATAAAAGCTAAAATTCTAAATTTGAATAACTGAAAGTTTAAATTAGAATGTTTAACATAAAATGAATTGATACTTATGAGTCAAGAAATAAGGACAGTTTATGCGTTTCGAATTCATTGACATACAGTTAGGTATGGTTAGGTAGGTTACAATTCTTCTCGATAAAAGAACTTCCCCATAGTAATATGCGATAATTATTTAAAAATGCGCCATTTTAGGATAAACTTTTACTTCTTCCATCAAACGTTTCATATGCATCGTTTTAAGCAATATTCCTCGTCTACTCCCCTTTCCTTCAACTCATTCCCCGTTCTTTTTTTCTTACTTTTCTATGCCAATTTCGGTGAATAATCTGTCCTTTTCTCTAACAGAAATTATATAAGAATAATTAAGATAGTTACTTCACCTATTAAATGCATTCAGCTCTTATGAGTTCACGAAATTTTCGTATGCGTCATTTTTCCCATGCACACTTTAAGTTGCGTGCTAATTATTTAGAATTACAATTTTGTCATGCATTCCAAGCTCTTATTTTCCAATTTAATCAACGCTTTCCCTTTACTCTAGTCAGCCCTTTTATCTAACTTGTCAGGTAGCAAACCTTCTGAAGGAATTCTCCAGGTCAAGAAGGGATTTTCCGAAGTTTACATTTCATATAAAGAGTCATAAATTGCTGAAAATGCCGAATACTTTTTGCTTTGAATCCGGGAATCGATCACTAGACCTACAAGTCCGTAGGCGGAATCACTATTAATTGGGTTATTCGAAAGCTCAAGAAAGAGGTTGAATTTAAGTGGTACACAAAGTTTAGTTTGGTATTATAAATGCAATATAATTATGATAATTGATAAACATTTTCATATAGTACAGATATTTTCAATATTCCTACTTATTTTATTTTACTAGCCATCAAAGAAAGGAAAATGTTGAAAAGAAAAACCAGGAAGGAAACAGGTTGAATTCTACAACGTGGTGGCGGTATCCGCAATATTGCGTAGATCCGAATCGTGGGCGCCAAGACAATGCAAATCGAAATATCAGAAATGGAATTTCTCAGATCTGTTAAGGATTATACAAAATTAAACCATAATAACGACTAAACGTTCGTTTGATACAGAGCATTGCATTATAAAGAAAAGTGGATGGAATATGTACATATTCCCAGAGAAAATCCGCAAGCATGCATTGTCAAATAAGCCCATGGGTAGAAGTGTATGAAGACAAAGGATACATAGGTGAGACCGGAACAGGCAAAAGTGTCTACATTTGGAAAGATAGAAAAAGAAGAATAATTATTTTTTTCTAAACAGTGTTTGCAGCAATGTTCGCATACCAATTTCTGATCTAAACTTCAGAGAATTTTTGGTTCGTAAAGAGTACAATCGCTTAATTTCTTAAGTCTTATTTAACCGAAGTAAGCCAAACATTGCTTTGTATAAGATGATCGTCGAGATACAAGCAGAGCTGTAAGTACAGACCGAGGAAAATTTATTGAGTAAGAAATGCACACAAATAACAGGTGTGCCGATAGACGTCATCAAACGTGGTTTCATGTGAAAAGAAACAGTTTGTGCGCAGGAAGAGAGAAAAAGAATGGATGCCAAATACATGAACGACAATGGAAATAGGATATGCATTCTCTCTGGAAATGATGCATTTTTAACAAGCTAATGAAAAGATAGGGCTGCGGGTCCCTCAAGAGATATTAAAGCGAATCTTTTTCCTCCGTTGGGCAATAAACTTTTGTTATCCTCAAGAGAGATGTTTGGAAATACATTCGAACAGTGAGAAATAAATTGGATTTCTTTATTCGTGAAAAAAAAACAAAGTTTATAATTGTGGAAACTGCATCTATCGATGATTGGTCTCTGAAGGATATTTCGGGGATCGACGAGAACGGCTCTTTACTCGGCTCAACTAGTCGCTATGTGAGTAATCATTTCAAGATGGAGTTTGAAATTTTATGAAAATGCATCTGTATTTTAATGATCTAATAAATTATATTGTGGGATAATATCACAAGGTAATGACAATTGCTTTAATTTTGTTTTCGAGAGGAATCAGGAAAATGCTATGGAATTTTATGAATGGCATACTATGAAAATTCCTATGGCTTCATAGATACCGTTTTTTATTTTGAGTTAGATGCATTCCCTTTCATTATTTCATATATTCACGCTCGCAATATGGCTGAAGTCGATCTTATCTTCTATCCATATAGTTAACAATCAATTCTGGGAGGCGTTAACTCACCCATTCCCAAATATTACTTGTTGCAAGTGGCTGAAGCCGTAAGTAATCTCAAGAGATTAGAAATTTTGAAAATGCGCAATAGTTTAGGGATTTTCTAATAATGTTTCAGAAATGCATCATAAACAACCATATTGGAAGTACTACTTTGAAAGACAGGGTTGAGTGAAATATCCCCTCGGTAAAATACCTTCTGGAAGAAAAGACTTTGCTGAAAAATCATAGGTGGAAAAGTCTTGGGCGAAATGCCTCTGGAAGAAAAACCTCCTGGGTTAATTTTTACTGGGCGAACCACATCTAGACATGGGTGAAACATCTCTCGGTAAAACATCATGTGGTGAAGCGTCTCATGGTTGAAACTCTTTGGATGAAACGCCCTGGTGTCAATAACACCATTGGGTGAAGCGTCTCATGGTTAAAACTCTTTGGATGAAACGCCCTGGTGTCAATAACACCAGATCTTGCGGAGAAGCCAAAGTCGCAGCCCTGCTTCTACCTTCCTTTTACTCATTCCCCTTCCAAACATACAATCCTTCCTCACACCAACAAACTCCTGCCAGACCCAAACAGCCTCCGATGGATAGGGGTCATGTCTCCATGACAAATTTCCCCAAACGCGCCACCTCAACTACATTCCCTTCCACCGGAAAACATCTCATCCTCTGCTTATCTCGCTTGGTCCATGGGTATCTCTTTCCTTCGTTCCCTCTGTAATGACGCATTGTACTCCGGTGGCGTGGGTGGGATTGAGATGGAGTCCCCGTGGAGTGCGCGCACGCGTGTCGCGGAGGTCATGTGCACGTAGGTGGCCACGTGGAGGGCGTGGGTGAAGGATGATTTGGGATGGCTGGAAGTTACGAATCACGACGTGAGCCTCCTGGGGGGATTTTCTCCCATTTCCATCCGAGATGAAGCAAAATAGCGCGCGGATACAGTAATGAAAGAACTTAGTATATTTCCACAGGGTTATGTTTTTTCGATAGGTATCACTTCTATATTTTGCATCTAAAACATTTTGGAGTTTAATAGTCTTTTCTGGCGAAATCTGATGTTACTTGGCTGAAAATGTGTCTTATGGCAGAGTTTGCGCTACCTTGTATTAATACAGCCTGAAACAATAATACTTAATTCTATTATTAATAATGTTAGCCCTGTAGAAATCATTTCCAACAAGCTATTGAAAGTATTAGAGAAACCTGTTTACAGCAAAATTCGCGGTTGACAGGGTATTTTAGAATTGGTATGGATCGATGATGTAGCAGAAGGAATAACTGAAATATTCTGAAAATAACGGAAAAACTGAAAAAGTGAAGAAATTTATTTATGATTTTATTTTAGGAAAATATACAGTGTTCTTTGCGGTGCATACAATTTTCCTCCCTTCTGCTGGTCACAGTATTCGAACCCAGAAAGGAAATAATATTCGCTGAGTTAGGTGAAGTATTGCAGGAATATATAGCGCAAAATAAAAAATATATTCAATAAATAAATATGTTTAATGAAAGAATGAGAAATAGTACCTTTTCCACAAATTAAAAACCAGGGATTACTTGACTATTGCTGTCATTTGTTGTAACTGATCGTTTTACTATGAAATTTAAGAAAAAATACCCCTACTCTCATTTTATTGCTGCAAAGTTTCACTTTACTCATAACGCGGAAAGCAGAAAAACGGAATATTTCTGGAAATGAATTTTAATGTGAGGACACAGATGAGAAAAATTGAATGCGAGAGAAAATCTCAACAATAGCACACAATTACAAACAATATATTGGCAAAATCTAAGAGGATCTCTGTTTGGATAGAAAATGAAGAATAGGATGATAGATGGTTAGAGAGAGTGGGAAGCTTGGCAATGAAGATTCGGCTGGGCGAGGCACCCGCCGCGGGAGGCAGCGATTTCGTCTCGCAAGGGAGGTAAAACAATTGGGTAACAAAAAGAGAGGATTTTTTTGCCGACCCAACTCGTTAATCTTCCGTTTTATTAGTTGAAGCGACGGAGGAGATGTGGGGGGTTGAGAACATGAACGAATGGGCGAGGAGATGTCGACGACATAAGAAGCTACGTCTTATCGAGATGGTCGACCTTCACGATGTTTGCAGGAATCTTTTACAGGAAGGTTTTCTTCCCCGAAAAATTTAGGAGGAGCGTGTTTAAAGTGGTGGAACATTTAGGGTGTCTATACGTCCCGATTTAGTCGGACCGCCCAGCTTTTGAATTGCCTGTCTCGCTATTATTTTGGTCCAGAGATGTCAGGCATTTTCGTAGTATCGGTAAGATAAGTAGGAATATTGTAGATATCTCTGAAGATGATTTATCTTTGTTGTCTCGCAGCTGCCACCTTCTTTTTATTGTTATGTCCCCAGAATATATAGATTAATTTGGAATGTCATATCACCGGCCCAAAGATCTCGGAGCTTTCTTAAATGTTCTGGGTAAATATTTTTGTACATACGAACTGAAATTTCAATTCGAAAATCGGGCTCTTCGTGTTTCCCATAATACAGGGACACACTGCCAAAGTTTACCTCTTTGAAATCTGGTAATCCAAATAATACTTATAGCAATTCGCAGGAATGTTTCTTTTTTAAGACTCATCTTTCATTTTCCTGTGGGATTACATAGTTGAGCTCTGAAAAGAGATTCTGGTTCATTATATTGATATTTTGATAAATATCGATATTGCCACATTATCTGTGTCAAACCCTACTGCCGTACTGTTTCTTCTTTGTTATGATGTAAATAAAAGGCTTCTTTTCATGTAATTCTATTCATTCAACGAATAAGCTTCAACAGATAAATCAAGCATCAAGAAAAACGGAACCAGCCAACCATGGATTATCGTTATAAGTAACATAGAAAAATCGCTAAAAGTATTTTGTTTTCGAGAGGAATCAGGAAAATGTACATCGTAGACATTCCTATGGCTTCATAGATACCGTTTCTTATTTTGAGTTAGATGCATTCCCTTTCATTATTTCATATATTCACGCTCGCAATATGGCAGAAGTCGATCTTATCTTCTATCCATGTAGTTATCAATCAATTCTGGGAGGCGTTAACTCACCCTTCCCCAAATATTACTTGTTACAAGTGGCTGAAGCCGTAAGTAATCTCAAGAGATTAGAAATTTTGAAAATGCGCAATAGTTTAGGGATTTTCTAATAATGTTTCAGAAATGCATCATAAACAACCATATTGGAAGTACTACTTTGAAAGACAGGCTTGATTGAAATATCCCCTCGGTAAAATACCTTCTGGAAGAAAAGACTTTGGTGAAAAATCATAGGTGGAAAAGTCTTGGGCGAAATGTCTCTGGGAGAAAAACCTCCTGGGTTAATTTTTACTGGGCGAACCACATCTAGACATGGGTGAAACATCTCTCGGTAAAACATCATTGGGTGAAGCGTCTCATGGTTGAAACTCTTTGGATGAAACGCCCTGGTGTCAATAACACCATTGGGTGAAGCGTCTCATGGTTAAAACTCTTTGGATGAAACGCCCTGGTGTCAATAACACCAGATCTTGCGGAGAAGCCAAAGTCGCAGCCCTGCTTCTACCTTCCTTTTACTCATTCCCCTTCCAAACATACAATCCTTCCTCACACCAACAAACTCCTGCCAGACCCAAACAGCCTCCGATGGATAGGGGTCATGTCTCCATGACAAATTTCCCCAAACGCGCCACCTCAACTACATTCCCTTCCACCGGAAAACATCTCATCCTCTGCTTATCTCGCTTGGTCCATGGGTATCTCTTTCCTTCGTTCCCTCTGTAATGACGCATTGTACTCCGGTGGCGTGGGTGGGATTGAGATGGAGTCCCCGTGGAGTGCGCGCACGCGTGTCGCGGAGGTCATGTGCACGTAGGTGGCCACGTGGAGGGCGTGGGTGAAGGATGATTTGGGATGGCTGGAAGTTACGAATCACGACGTGAGCCTCCTGGGGGGATTTTCTCCCATTTCCATCCGAGATGAAGCAAAATAGCGCGCGGATACAGTAATGAAAGAACTTAGTATATTTCCACAGGGTTATGTTTTTTCGATAGGTATCACTTCTATATTTTGCATCTAAAACATTTTGGAGTTTAATAGTCTTTTCTGGCGAAATCTGATGTTACTTGGCTGAAAATGTGTCTTATGGCAGAGTTTGCGCTACCTTGTATTNAGTTGGGTTAATCGCATGCTCACTGATGAGCACAAAAAGAAATGTATAGTTTCTGCTCTAAACATTTTCGGTCTCTAAGACTAAGAAGTCTTACTGGGAAATTCTTGATCAACCCCTTGTAGCCCTGATTTAGCTCCTGGTGACTTATTATTCACTAAGCTGAAAGAATTTCTGAAAGGGAAACTTTATGAAAACGAGGACGAGATTAAAGAAGAGGACAACTTTTCTTTGTTGTCTGGTGGCAGAAGACTATGAAGCTAGTATTAACAAGCTCGTTTAAATGCGTCAAATGTTTGAGTGCCCACGAAAGCTATGTAGAAATGTAGCAAAATTTAATAAAATGTAAAACAAGAAGTCTTGAAAAACAATATAAAAAGGTTGGTGTTTTATGGTAATTTTTATAATAATAATATTTATATATTATAAATTGAGTATTACTTTCTGGACGGCCCTCGTACAACTATGCAACATACTCGTACTAGCAACGTGGCCGAATGAGTAGAGAGACTCGCCCGTTACCAGAATATTTTTATCTTACATTCGCTATATTCTCCCTATTACTTTCTTATGGACGTAAGGTCGATATTTCCATTTCCGTCCCTAATATTCGATCAAATAACCCTATTTACAACAAATAAACCACAATGATGCATAATGTCACAACACAACCACAATGAGAGAATCACTAAAATTGAATGAAGAGCAGTTTAAAACATTGCTTCTTGTAATTTTGGTTAGCTATTATGTTATCCGTCCTCTTAAATTCTTTAGTAGTCCCTCGAAATAAAATACATTCACTAGCGAATGATACTTAGATTCGTGCAAATGCGTTAACAGATTGCAATACCTTTCCGTCCCGGCGTGTAAAAAAAGTTCGGGTACCTTCCCTTTATAAAGCCAAGCTTATCCGTAAGGAAAACGAATCCAACTAGCACAATGAGAGAGAACACCATTACACCGGACCGAAGAAAACAAGGGGAACACAAAAAATGGAAAAGTCACATTCGATTACGCGCATCAATCGGACACGAACGAGCCAGTGGGTTTTATAGAACCCAACAAGAAGCAGGGAAGGAGAGATAGAGGATGAAATATCTCCTGCAACAATGGCTCCGCGTCGCGGTGCACAAACACCTACGGGAAGCTGCGAAGCAATCACACGTGCGCGCACTTTTCGCCCATCTCGACGCGGGATTTATTTTTCTTCCGGAGGCTCCACCCACCGCTGCCGCCGTCTCCTGGGAGAGAGAGTGCATTCGAGTATTCAATTACGCGGGATAATTCCTCTCTCCTTCCCTGCCCATTGTGGGGAACGGGTTGAGGATCGAGCATTTGTCATTTATTTCGTTCCCGCCGAGGACTCAAGGACTCGCCTGCATATACCGCTCCTCTCTCTTCTGCAATCTGCGATCCGCGCGACCTCCTCCAAATAATCCCGCCAATCGCGACGCGCTATCGTTCGCCTCTTTCTTTCTCTCTCTAGCAATCCGCATCGGGTATGGACCCGCCGTAAGTGACCTTTACATCTGCGACGATAAACAAGTGAGCGAGAACGCGGGAACACAATGGGCGGCGTGGATGCTTTCCAACAAACTCATGCATACAAACGTGGCCGAGCGATCCGCATCAATCATATCTAGAATCCATGCATTATTTTTGCTCCGGGTGATAGATAGGGTTGGCATGCATGCGCGTGCGGGCGTGTTTGCGGGGATGTTTGTCGGGCGTTTTTCCCGGAGCGCCGCGCCGGGATGAGGGATGACGGAGAAATGGCGAAAAAAGAATTAAAATATTTTATCGCGCGGAATTGATTGGAGTAAAGATGAGGGGGTGCGGATGAGAATTTGCTATAAGATTGTTATCATAATTCGATAGGCCTATATCGAGGAGGAAGTGCGAGAATGACGGAAATAAGATACAACTGAAATACATCACAAAATTTGAATTAAATGAATGCAGGAAAATGAATTAATACACCGCCAGCTCTACTTATTTAGTTTTAAATTTAGTCATCGCTATCGCACTGCCACCGATTCTTGATTAGTGGAATATTTTTTTACAAGATAGAGGAACATACGACTTCCAATTACGTATGTCATTAGCTTATGGCTGTGATAATATATAGGGAGAGCGTGAATATTCCTTATTAGTAATAGCATTTTTTAAAGTGCTTCGACAACTGAGATCATTTCGCACATACAGCCCCCATCGGGAATCGAACCCGGTACCGATTACACCAAAGGCGAACGCGTAGCCCACTTGGCTATACGGGAGGGAGCCCTATTTCTAATTATTGGCACTTCTATGTTCCTCATCATTGAGTGTTACTTATTCACGGGGTCCTTGTATTATATTTTACGTGCACTTATTTCATTTGTTGCGTTTCGGCTAAGTGAGGAAAGGAAAGCCAGACTACCTCATTTGCCTAAAACTTCTACTCATTTGGGTTCTGCAAGTGTTTCATATCCCTTTTTCTCGTTTATTTTTCCTGCAGTACAATATACCAATGAAGCGTGTGCCAAGCTATCACGTGTAGAGCATTAAAAGTGCAAGGGGTATAAAATTACCTTAGGAGTACTATGAATGACATAAGAACCCTGAATAAACTTACTGAGGAAGTTATATGTAACCTATCTAGAAACGAAGTGAGTTCTTCGATATGTTCCTGCAGATGTTTTAAAAAATTAACTAATTATTATTAAAATATTAACTAATATTAACCATTGTCTATTCTTTGAATATATGCAATTTGCGCTCATGATAGGCCCTCCTTTTGAGCTATTTTCCTTCTCAAGTCTTGGATGATTTACTTGATTTTCTTCATTTTAAATTTAGTTATTACTACCAAGAGGTTTAGAGATAAGTTAAGTAATGTTTATTTACCTATACGGTAGTTTGTCACGAATTACTTCTCGTGGGTGATTTCCTGAATTGTAGTTTTCCCAATGTCAACAACTTTCTTTTAATACACCCAAAAACCTTCTTCTTCCACATCTAAGAATCTTCTTTGTCTCTTGTATATGCTCAATTTCAACTACGTAATTATGCATACCGAGGGAAAAGTAACTGAGTTGAATGAAGAAGACTTTTCAGTCTCAATCTCGCTCTATTAAGGACTCTCTCCGATAAAAATTAAATTTTACCTTAACTTGTATTGAAATTCTTGGTGGTTACTCATTTTCTGCTAATGTTGATGTATTTTAAATATACACCAGCCAAAATGTCTACCTTTTTTATTTTCCAAGAACCTGTTATGAATTCTGAACAACTTTCAGAGAAAGTTAAGACCACAAGATTATGAATGCGACAGTGTAATTATTTTTACTTTGCTACTTTCTGTTTGAAAAGAAGAGTAAAACTGATACCTTAATTTATACAACATCAAAAAATAATTTGTGGTGTTGTATACATTAAAATATCATTTCTACTCTTCTTTTTAGTATGGATTACCACCAAGTGAAGGCCGAAGCCATCAGCGATACTTTTTGTTTTATACTCTTTCCTTTATCTGTCCCTAGAATATTGAAAATGTCGAAGTAATGTAACGTACAACCAAGATACGCAGGAGTATCCTCAAAGAGGAATCTTCAATCCATCATTGAATGATTTCTTAACTCTTAACAGATTTCAAAGATTCATATTGACAAAGACTCTTAACAGATTTCTACAAACTTCAGTTTGCATAGCTAATCTAAAGAATCTATCTCGGTAACTGTGATAGCCATTGGCTTGCACAAAGCTGATAACTTGAAATTTCACGAGTATTTTACAGGACTCCGTGGCGCAACGGTAGCGCGTCTGACTCCAGATCAGAAGGTTGCGTGTTCAAATCTCGTCGGGGTCAATTATTTTACCTTCATTACGTACGTACGAAGAATATCAGCCGCATAGTTGGGAAGATGTTCATTAGATGTTGGGAAGAAGATAAGGGAAGAAGTTCAAAACGATACAACCTTTCTAACATATTAAATTAGCCTAAGAAGTCTATAACAGTCTATAACAATTTTATTATTCAGTAATTGATTCTGTAGAAGATTTTATGATTTATTTTATTTCTCATTATTTATTGTGAGCAAATGCAAATCCGTGCTTCGCCTTAGGGTGACATTCTTACATAAACATTATTATGAAATTGCATCTGCAGTATTTCCCATAAAACATATTTAGAATTTAAATTCAAATATTCATATTTGAAAATTTCCAAAAGAATTCAGCATGAACATTTTTAGTTCCGTTCCGTCTAATTTGTCATTACTAATTAATTGAAATTAAAGGAAAGAGACAGAAACTTAGCAAAGATATTCTAACGATACATCATCCAAAGCTTTTCGTATGATTCCACGTATTACCATCCGGCTGTATAAAGCCGGAGATGCGTTAATCCGTTCATCCACATTCTGAAAAACCATTATAAATTCAGAAGGGTGGAATTCAAACTGCCGTAAAGCATGATTCGAGGCTTACGATTTGAAAAAAACCAAAGTCAATTACTAAATGGATCAAGAATGATACAATTTTTAATGGCAGCCCTGGTTTAATGACCTTAGTGATAATTCAGCGTGATTCGGCGTCGCTTAAATTCTTCAACCATGATTACCGATGGAACGTATTTAAATTTGAATTCCACGACGGATTAATAAACATATAATCATTGAATGATTTGCGTAAATGCCTCAGTATAAATTCCCAGTAAATTAATCGAAAGAAATTAATCTCAGGATAACGATTCGATTTGAAATGGATATCGAGAAAAAATTGTGAAATAAGTTATTAACGGCTCTTCCCAAACGTAGACTTCATAATCGTTTTTATACAGCGATATTCTCGCGCTATTTCTGCAGCAAAATCGCCCAAAAGTTATTTACCCCCGGAAATAATTTAGATCGATTCCCCAACGACGGCCAACGTCATAGAATTTTTCCTATCCATCACTTCCCCCATCGCAAAACTCGGACCTCGTTTTTCGCCGGGCGTACGAAATTTTTGGCGTTAAGTATTTATCGAACGGCATTAATTAGACCTTTTTATGGGGATAAAATCGTCTGCTCAAAAATTCATGCTTCCCGGCGCCCCAGATAGAGCGAAATCGGCACTACTTAAAAAATCACCGCTGATACCCTGACTACCCCACTCCCCCTCCCCTCAATATCCACACGTACGTATTATCAAAAAACCCGAGCGACCTTACGCTACCATAACGGAAAAAAAGAACTTATAATCCTCGCCTCGATGGATTACCACATGCCACCGAATTTTCATCACCACGCCTATGCCTTCACTTCCCGCCTAAAACACCCTACCGCCGTCTCCGGGCGAAAAAAAGCGCGCGCTGTCGTGGCGGGAAAAAAACCCAAGCGCCAAAAAACGACTGGAGAAAAATGCGATCGGGAAAAAACCATCAGCGAGCGCGTGGTCGTAGGAATATCGGTTCCGGTGTCATTCTTCCTCCGTGGGTCCTATATATGTATAAAAAACCCACTCCGGGCGAGTGCATATACTCCGCGCGCACACACACTCGGCCTAGCGGCTCCAAAAACCGTTCGTTCGTTGAGATCGAACGAATGCGGCGAGCGTGGGATGAGAGTCCACATTGGAGAGCACACGCCCAAAAAGCGTCCAATCC
The DNA here is from genome assembly GCA_000376725.2 of Ladona fulva. Taxonomy (NCBI): domain Eukaryota; kingdom Metazoa; phylum Arthropoda; class Insecta; order Odonata; family Libellulidae; genus Ladona; species Ladona fulva. Next base: position 359,772 of record KZ308337.1, on the reverse strand, counting down.
CATCACGTCACGCAGTGCGCCAAAAATGCAATGGAGTGGACGACGGAATTTATTACGTTTTTCTTGTTTTATTTTGTCCCCCTCCGTCCTCGCCGTTGTTCCCACCGAGTTAACTCCCTCTCGCACGCCGCACCGCCAGCGGAGACCCGGAAAAATGGTGCACCGTGCGCGACAGCCGAGTGTGGAACATAAACACACACGCCCGTGCTTTTTTCTCTTCGTGAGGGGGGGAGGAAGAGAGAGAGTTTACGAGAGAGAAAATTATTGGGAGATAGCTTGATATGGAGAGCGATGTAAAGAAGGAAATATGCAAAAATGTAGTTACGGAGAGAGTTCGTTAATTCGTAAATAGAAATTAAGTTGGGCAAAGCGAAGAAGCCTTCAGCAGGTGGAGGAATACGTTAACGGCTGGATAGAATGAAGCTAGTAATAAGCAATGACAGAAATTACTCACAACAAAAAGGAAAGATATGTGACGGGAAAAGAATATTACCAATCTAGCGGATTTGGAGATGAGTAGACCTAGCTGTGGGGAATTCAGAGGTAAGAGAGCAGTGGGTGGAGAAATGGGTCAGCTGACATATGAGCGTAGATAAAGTAGGGTAATACACAAGGGCTTGAAGACATTGATACGGACAAAAAAGTGATCACGGACCTGTCAAAAGCAGAATGAAAATGTTTACCAATCACACAATGACATAATTTGAAGACAAAGGAATAAAACAGGCTGCGATGTACTGGTAATTTCATATTATGCTGTATAAAATACTGAATTAGGATGAAAGAAAAAATTATAGATTAAAAGGAAAGGAATTTTAAAGGTATGAAATCACACGGGACATAATTCAAGTGGAAAGCATTCTTATTTTTACATGAAATCTTCATTTTTTATTTCTAATTTCTGGTAATTGTTGTGTAATTGGAATAGAGATGATGAAAACATATAGAGAGTCATACGAAACATCCGTGGACCAACTTCAGTGAAGAACTGAGCTCAAAATATCGTAGCAAATTCTGATTATAAATTACGATTAATTGTTTAAAATAATCAGGAATAAATATCTGAGTTTGGAATAAAGTTGAAAGTGATATTTTATTGTAGAAAATGAGAAAATGGACAATTTGTAAATGTTTTCCCATTTCTGAATTTATTTTGGAAACAATGATATTAATTTAAATCTAGGGATGTACAAGATAATGAATTCAGATGATATTGTTATCACGCGGAAGGCCGAGACAAAATATTCACCTATTTTATCCTATTTTACGATAAAATTTCATAATTAATACTTTCTTTAGTGAGAATGGGGAGTTGTCAGTATATGTTCTAGTTCAGTGTGCATGAAAACTGTCTTTTTCGTTACTTTTTCTTGAATTTTGAAATGCAATGAAATCAATCCCGTCGTTAGAAGTAAGGACCATAGGTCCCACTTCTTCAATCTCGTTCCCGAACTTGCCGTCCCATCGTTACGTTTCCCATTTTTACGCAATCTGAAATTCTGACTCACTAACTTTATAAAAATGTTGGCAATTTTATCAATCATCCTCGAAGAATAGAAATGTAGGAAAATAGTAAATTAATTCAATACAGATTACACCATTCCATTTGGGGGAGTTCCCGTTCTTCAAAAACTTCTCCCGCTCCGAAACACCTGGAGAATGGAAATGGAAGAAGATAGGAAAGAGGTTTGGAGGGAGCAGATTTTCAACGCGCCTGTTTCGCGTAAAGGATTGGTGCGCGGGGCGTCGAGCGACGTACTCCACCACTCCGCGGCCCGTTTTTATTCTATCCTGCGGAATTGCGAGCACAGCGGGAATGATGAGTGGGGAGGGAGTTTAACACTGCGGTCTCTTTCCAATAACATCCTCCCACCGCCCCTCAAAACCAACGCGAGGGCATTTTCTACCTCCCACATTTACGTACTCTCTCCCCGCGATCTATTCTCCCTCCCTTCGTTCGCTCCTACTAAATAACCTCCGGATGCAGCAGCTCCATCCGCTTTCAATTATGCAGTTTTTTGATTGGCTGTTGGTGGGGAACGCTACTTTCGCATCGCCGAGGAACCTATTCTACCATCCGCACAGCGGGCTTCGTGTCCCTCACACTATTTCTCCATCCACCTATTCTACTACTTTACTGTTCGTGACTATTCCTCAGTTCACCTCCTCTCTTTCCTCTTTCCAATATAACTTCTTTTTCTTTCATTCATTTCTGTTTTTCCGCGTCTCTCGTTCGGATTCACCAACGATCTCCGATTCGGCGCAACTTTGGGAGGATGCGAAAAACAGCGCATTTCCTGCCGGATTTAAAATTTAAAGGCCGGAAATAATTATTGTGCCAATTACGTGATATTACGAGATACCGTGAGCTAAATATGGTAGATGGTTACGACACGAAGCAGAGTCATGATGTAATGTGTAGTGCTTTCCATGATTACATGGATAAATATCGACGAGATAACGTTTCGTCAGCCAGCTTGCGTATATCATTACGCCAAAGGATGAACCGCTTTCTGCCATGTGTGTAAACGTTTATTAAACCATCACTAACTAAACACAGTATCATATATGTTCAGAAAAAAATATGGTAATCAATATTTGACGAACTTTTGTAGACAAAAACTAACGACAATTTTAAAAAAATGCAACTACATAGATAATTGTATTAATGCTGCCTCCAATATTAAGCAAACTCTTAATATTTTTGAAACCACATAAATTCATGTTACAAAATATTTAACTTGTTATTTATTTGCTTTATTTATACAGTCTAATTTATTTTATCTTTGTTTAGTGTGTAATTATTTTTTTAATATACATATTTTTCATATCGGGGATGTAGCAATGGATAAATATATGCTTAACCACACATCCCAATATACTCCAGGAAACTATTAAATTCATCAATCAATAAATTTTTCCAAGCGTAGAAAATAAGCTAGTGCTCAATAGCCACCTGTTAGGGACCGTTCAGCAACGATGAATACGTACTATATATCTGTCGAAAATTGGATCGATCCTACAATTGTCATAATTTTGTAAGCGCATCGCATATATTTTTCGCATCAACTTGTATATACTTATCTTCTGTTAATGTTTAAATAACTTTTATAGATAACAGTTAAGACCTCAATAGAACTTACCTCAATAACCATTGTATCACAATATCCCACCCTAAGTTTGCGGTTCATTGTCATTGGAAATTAATTACGGAATAATAAATATACAATAATCGCCAGATGGTCGACTTTTACGAAATTATACGATATTAACTGAAATTGCCAAGTGCATAAATTAAGTTCGTCTTGACTTGTGCAAATAATTTACGCGAATAAAATTCATTCTAATTTTATAATACATATTTACGGGTTTTAATATGGGAGGAAATCACTTGAAAATATTAACTGCTTGAATGAAAAATTAATTATGAAATCGTTTTAATTATCTATAATTGTTTAATAATATTAAAAAATAATAGATAATAATTCTTTCAAGACTAACTTGAGCACCTCTGTCAGCTTATTAACTCAATTTTCTTCCCTTGCATTGAGCACAATCAAACGACCGTAATGTAGGAGATTTCAACTCTTAATTAGTATTTAATAGGGCAAAGTAATCAAACCTATGTTTTGCCATTGCAAATTCCAAGGAATTTCATTAGGATGGATATAGTATCTCTCCCTCCTTTGATGTAGTTTGACGCGATGGAGCACTCAGCTTCAGTAGAAAGAATGGTGGAATGCTGCAGAGCATAATCCCGTTTGAGAGATAGCAATATCCACTATAGCGGCACAATACGAGAAATTCTCTTCAGCGCAGTTGCAAAGGGCTGCATAGCGGAGCATCGAGTGTTTACGGGATAAATACGCGAGATTCCCACCCTTGTGCTGCTCTTACGCGAGATATGCGAATGTGTCGAGGGAAAATACCCCATGGAAATAGCGCGCTGCGGAGGATTCGTTCTGTCGCCTAGCTCTCATGCGCGTATTTCTTCGCGTACAGCCCCGTTCATTGGGAACGATATTGCGTTGCCGATGACATTAATATCCGATGTTTCAAAGGGATCCATGAAACCGACCTTTCTGATAGAAGATGGAAAACTGCTTTATGATGCTGAGATAAATTTAATAACTCGACGAAAAGTAGGGGCTTTAATGTAGCGGTGATCAATTATGAAATAAGCAGATTAATTTTTATTTTTCCTTTACATCAAAGGAAATTGACTTTTCTTGGTCTATATAATGCTGTATTTGGAAGCATTTCTCGCCCGATGTTGGAAAAACGCTCCAAAACCATAGATCGCGGTTTTCATTTATCTTCTGTAATGCTGAATAATCTTAAAGCTCTTTCTATCATAATAACGGAAAAGAAATACCTCCTACCCTTTCACAGACATGTTTTGCTATCAAGCTATCATCATCAGGCTATTAGTGCTAGGCTGATGTTGCCTGATGATGCTAGCTTACTATCGAAACTTGTCACATTCATAAAATCTGTTGAAGTGTGCGAGATATTCCTTTTTCAATATTATGGTCTCCAACGAAGTAACACCTTCGCATATTGAGTTAACTCTTTTTATCACTTTCAATAATCCCAATGATTTTTCAGTCCTTTGGAAATAATATAAAGTGATTTTCCTCTTATACCTCTTGGATCCCCTTTTACGAATACATACATCAGGACTGACGTACTAATAATTTGCTTAAGGGATCTCACCATCTACTCGGGCACGGTAGGATTAGGTATAAAGATAGTATACTAAAGTGAAAATAATAATAAAATAACTGATACAGGTGGAATACCTCGAGTTCAAAATTCTGAAATCCAAAATATCCAGAAATCTGTAAACTTAGATGATGGGTATAGCAGTATGAATTTATTTCGAAACAAGGCGTAATGAAAATGTATGAGAAGATTATAAAATAAAAACCTTAAGCGATGAACAAATTATACAAGAGGAAGTAATCTTACTTGGATCCAATTCTTCATTCCTAAGGGATTCCGTTCTTAGTTTATCAATCTCATTTGATGTTCCTTCTCAAGAAAATAAATTAACTCAAGTTTGCATTTTTATTGTTAACTCTAAATAACTTTTTGTGTGAAATAAAAAGGGATTTTTCTCAATTCTCTTCAGTTGTATTTCGCATATTTCGGGAACCTCTTTAGAAACAAATACTTTGTATTCATAGTGTTTACTCCAAATAGGTAAATCACTAAAGGGCAGGCACATGACCTGAAGATAACCCTTAGCCGGGTCACCGTAACGTCGAAATGCGCGTATAACATTTCATGTGATCGAAGCATTCTTTCCCCGTGAGGCTCCACTATCACCACGTCATTTAAAAAATACCGAAAAAACCTTTCGTTAGAAGATAAACATGCACGTGGGGGGACGCGATGCGAAAAAATCGCTAGGGACGGGAAAGGTTTCCATCGCGGATGCGTTATTGCAAAAAAATAATCATAATAATAACGAGGTAACCCGTGGGAATGGGAGAAGGGAAGTGAGAGCGACGGATACGACAAGGGAAATTATAAATGATGTCATGGGAGATGCCCCTTATTTATGTGTTTGAATTCAGAAACGGCGAAGTAAGCCGTGCTTGGCGATTGCTTAGGAAACTCCTCCCTTGAATTTTATTTCCTATCGAAATGTGTAAGAAATAAATATAATGTGTATATTGGGCGGCAGCTGTGACCATTGTGCTATCTCTCAGAGCAATCTCTTACACCGTTTACCGAGAGACATCATAGGCTATGGGTGGTTCGTCTTACGCGGCATCGTCCACATACAAGGTCCTCATTGAAGAAACCAGCCTACAGTGTGGTTGTAAAAAGAACAACCCGGAAATTAAGGAAGGATTTAGGCTAACAGAGGCATGCACACAGAAAAAACCCTAAGGGTGTAGACTTTAAAAATGTCAGGCGAAACCAAGACACGAAGCCGACTACGATAGGTCAATAGTGTATGTATGATTTTTTATGTTGTATTTACTATAATTGAGTAATCATTGTTAAGTTTTGTGTATCTGGTCCTCTCACCATATTGCAACGTTTCGTCATTAAATAAGTAAATAAATAAATAGAGTAGTCTCCCGACAAGTGGAAGAATACGAATTCGAGTCTTCTCAAACGTTTTTAAGATTGTTATTTATATATTAAGACCACAGAAGCGTTGATGATTATCCAACACGAATCTCATATCTAATATTAGGAGCATTAGGTGGCGTAGGAATTAAAGGGCTAACCTAACAAACCTTTATTTTAAGAGAAATGGAAGTGTATCCAACGATAAGGTAAACATCGGCCAGCATGATACTTCCGTCAAATATTAATCACTTTAAATAAAAGAATTAAAAAAATGATTTATTTGATGTAACTAATAGCATNAATATGAGCTTGCATCCGGACAACAGGCGCCTGAATAGGAAATGATTTATTTAGTTTTGGACCCTCTCGCACTCCATCCATCCCTCAACAAGGTCCATGTCGCGAAAGATTTGATATCCATGGAGGATGGAAAAAGTATTATACATATGTATGTATATTATATATATATATAATATACATACATATGTATAATACTTTTTCCATCCTCCATGGATATCAAATCTTTCGCGACATGGACCTTGTTGAGGGATGGATGGAGTGCGAGAGGGTCCAAAACTAAATAAATCATTTCCTATTCAGGCGCCTGTTGTCCGGATGCAAGCTCATATTTTCGTTTTGATTTCCAGCGTGTTCCTGCTCTCTGTGTTTGCCCGATCTGTTTTTTCTTCGTGCCTCGCTCGCCCTCCTATCATCGATTGCTTTTTTCCACGTTTTCCGGTGGGTCGCGACGGGGTTCGATTCCAGAAAACCTAAAAAAGGGACCAATCGCAGCGTTCGGTAGAGATATGGGCGGACGGAGGATGTTAATGCGAGCTGATCATTTCGGTGCTTGTTATCGGCCGAATTTCAAACGAATGGAGAGCGATAAAAATGTTTTCTCCTAAATCCGCTCCGCGCATTTTTTCGTGTGCTACCCTTGCGCGAGTTCTGCTTTGAGCGCTGGCTGTAAAAAGTGATATGAATTTCAATTTGTGAGCTCTAGTATTGATGGTTGTTGAATATTTCTACGGTTGATTTAAAATTTTACTGGCTGAAATACCCCAGCGTAATTTCATACGTGCTTAAAATTAATACTTTCAAATCTGGTTGTGTTATAGCCCAACATTGTCTCGAAAGACCTTCGAGATTTATAAAATTTACTTAATATACGAAAAATCTAGGAAAATTCCCAAACTTGAGCAAAAATTAAAAGCTTGCTCAAAATCTACTTGGATATGGTAATTCGGTGACCTATTTTTTAGTTATCAGAGTTTTAATTTGAACTCTTAGATTCCTCTTCGTCAGGTGGCGCACACACACCATCAACTTTATTATCATGCCGTATTTTTGTCATATTTTACGAGATTTGAAAAAGATATGGAAAAGACAGTCTCTAATAGTAACTCTAATAAGCAACAATCTTAAGGTACATTGAACATTTGAAATTTCATGAACTCAGCGTAGATGAAAAAAGATTGACATATCTTGGCGGTGCTTAAATCCAACCATATGCGAGGGAAGATCCGTAGGACAGCGTAGTGGGAGATGGATAAAGCATAGAAAATGGAAATGAAATGGTACGCGGATGAAAGAGGAATCTGTGAGGGGGAGGGCGTGGTTATGGGAGAGATAGGCCCACACGTACTCTTGGCCGATTCGGAAAGCATAGTGATACGCACACAAACAGGACGAATCCACTCATGCTTAGATATCGAATGAAGGGTTTTTCTCGAATAGTCGCGTAGAGGGTGAGGAAGGATCGGTGCATTCCCACCCCTTCCTGTCGCAACTCGGGTTACTCTGAAAAAACAAGTGCGCACGACAGAGAGAGCGCGCTCTCATGCGTGCGTATGAATGCGTTATGGCGTGGCTGTTTGCTCGCAAACCTTTTTCTCCTTCGCCGTAGATGTGTACGAATTTTAATATATGAAACTATCTGCGAGCACGCGTATACCAGTCACGTTCGAATCACAGCGAGGAGACGTATGCTCAGATGATGGGGAAGGGGATATGGGTATGTGGAATGGGCTTGCCTCAACTCTTTTCTCTTGGATGAATACCGAATATCTAATCTAGCACGTATCTCACATAATAATCCGCAGATATGTTTAAAAAATACTTTACTGGAGTTATTGGTGCGGTCTACAATAAGTCATCGCACCAAACGATAGTCAATATTTTCGTCGAAGACGATTAATAATAACTATCGAAAATATTGGTCTCTAAAATGAAATTCGACTAAAACTGCCACAGAAAATATTTATTTAAGAATACAGTTTGGAGATTTAAGCTTATTTATAGCGATATCGAACCCGATGGACTATCAACTTTGTGTCCTAGTATTTTATCAGAAGAAATATGATTGATTTTCTCCCAATAGGTTTTACCATACGATACGATCATCATACGATACATTTATCATACGATACGATCAACCGATATTTATTACCCATTGCTACTAAATTGTATCTTCCTTATTAAAAAAGTACCGGTTTATAAGATAATTTGCATAATTTTGTCTTTGACGAAACTATTCTTTCATAGAAATATGATTCTCTTGAAATGTATTAGTTGCGAGTTAACTAATAACTAGTTCTCGGAGTAGGTTAGATATGATCCGCAATGCTAGGGAATCGGGAGGAACTCTGCATGATTAGCGACCAATCCGTACATTTAGACGCACATGCACATCGGCTCGAGAACAAATTTTACACCGCATCAACCGAGAAAGAGCGGCGAATTTTTCGCGACGCGGCATAAACTGTAAATCGCTGACGCGAGCCTTTAGAAACTTATGCGTTCATTTGCGCAAATTTGAAGGGTTATATTAAAAACCGGATTTTATTAACCTTCGCGGATAATATTTTTCGGGAGAGAGAGAAAGCGAGGGATGGTTAGTGGAGCAGGGGGAACTACATAGGAGCGAATGCACGAAGGCGTGAGTATCGAGCCCTTTTCGCCCCGCCTCCCACCCGTGTTTGGTTTGCATGTTATCCGCCCCTCCTCGTAACCAACCCCTCCGAAAAAATCCCTATCGGTCACAACCTCTCGCTCGACCTCCCCCTCCAAGCGCAAACAGCATCACAATCACCCTTTCGCGTGTGATCGTGGGTTTGGCCCCTCCTCACGGCACCCCTGCGGCATCCCACTCCACTTCCCATCTATACACTCACTCCCTGCACCCTCTGGCCGCTCTCTCGCTATCTCTTTTTCAACCGTATTCCCTCGCCTCTTCTCTCCCACTACGTGAGCGCACCTCATTATCTCCCCGTCCTTTACTCTCACTTCGTCCATCTCTGTTTTCCTACTCCGCCCTCCTTTTCGGTGCCTTATTCCAATCGAGGAAAGCGAACTGACAAATTTGGTACATGACCAGTGATCTTGGAAGGAGAGAGAGATTGTGTAATTCATGTTGAAAGCGTTGCATAACTTATTGAAAATTGTAAAATTAGGCTGCTTGAGAAGTGAAAGAGAATATGAAGAGATGCATGAATCCATCTGAAACGTAAAATATAACCTAGGACTGTATGGTGTACATCCCGGAAGTTATTTGGACCTCAACCCCCCTATCCCATCAGCTGCTAAATCTCTGGAGAGGGAACAAGGCTTGCCATGCAAGATGAGGTAGATATACGCAAGGAGGAATGTATTGGGTACATTTTTCCGTAGGAACACAACCCTGAAAGGGAGCAAGTGATAATTATTTATGTATGAGAACGTAAGAATTATTCTCCTTCCAACTTTGTATATACGTAGGTATAAGACATAATTAAGAGCTGATTTTTACAGGTTTATTATCTTCGTATTACTGACCAAACAAAAGGCAATATTAAAGACATTAAAGCAACTATTCACATATTAACTCTTTCTATGAATTACGATCTTTGGGTTAACGTTGAGCTTGTCTGTTTGGGATTTAATTTTGCATATTATTTCTGTGGGATTGTTATTTTATATATGCATTATAATTCACATAAATTGATTAACCTTATAAGCAAAGTTTGAAGGAATAATTTCCCTTAGAAACAGCTCCAGATTCATATTTTCAGCAGCACTAAACTAAAAGTTTCGCAGACAAAACTGAATTAAGAAGTTCATCATATGTAATTAAGTGATTTCGCCTCATCATTTAGCCCCAATTCACCTCTTTAGTGCAAAATAATAATCACAAATTTAGGTACCTCCAAAAAGGGTGCGACGGATGAACAACATTAATTTACTTCGCTTCTCAATGCGAGAGAATTTATTGACAAAGCAGATTACGTAACATCTCCCAATGATATCTCAAATGTGACTAAACACGTTGGAAAAGTTACGCTTGTTAAGGAAGCTAATTAAGCACACATTCCTTATAAATATAATGTGCACATAAAATCAGTGTTAATATTTCTAATTAACTTCAAATACATATATCCATCTTCATTTTACAACTATTTTAGATATAATTCATGGTAAAACATTTTTTTTATTGCAGAGAAACATTTACAGCTATTTTGTTGCCTGAGCCTCATTTCTTCGGCTAATTTGATCACTACGTCTCCAAAGGAAGATAGTTTACTTATTGAAATCGATCCTGGATGGCGTGACTTCATGGGAAGACAATAGAAAGACTTTTCAACAGAAAATTAATTGCATGATCTGTTTCACAAGCGGGATTACATATTCATGGTAAAACATTTTTTTTATTGCAGAGAAACATTTACAGCTATTTTGTTGCCTGAGCCTCATTTCTTCGGCTAATTTGATCACTACGTCTCCAAAGGAAGATAATTTACTTATTGAAATCGATCCTGGGTGGCGTGACTTCATGGGAAGACATCACTAAATAGAAAGACTTTTCAACAGAAAATTAATTGCATGATCTGTTTCACAAGCGGGATTACATCTTCAGAAAAAACTGATGATGGAAACACGCTTGCGAAACCGGCCGTGAAGCTAATTTTCTGCGGAAAATCCTTAGTCTTTTTATTTGATGATTTATTTAGTTTAAATATCGAAATGACGTATCTCAACAACATTCGTATCTCCTTATCTGTGATTTGTCTTTGTATCATCAACATCGTTGATTAAAAATATGCGCTATCAAACAAAAAATACACGTAAAACATTACCCAGATATTCTTAAATGTTGGCAATCTGAAATTTAGAGGTGATCGGCTTAAAACGGGACAAAACAATTTCTTGGAAGGAGGAATCACGAGAGAAAACGGGGCCCGTTGGTTTTCTTAATCAAGACCAAAACCATAATTCTTAGGAGTGTATGGAGAATTGGGTGAGGTGAGAATGGGCCGGAAATATCAAATACTTCTTTTTGGAATTATTTACAGTTATTCAATTTGATTTAAAAAATTTAAGACCGGTCTCAATTTTGCTTGAATTAGTTCTCATTCACCACCTTTTCTATATGTATACAATCTCTTCTCCTCGCTCCATTCCTTTCACCCCTTCCCAATGCTGCTATTTGCGTCCCATCCTCCGCCCCCAATGGTGCAAATGTAGAAGTGCATGGCAACGGATTGCACAGAGTATACAAGGTTAGTGGATAGCGTCCATTTGCTTTTTTAGGCCAAGGGGTCTCTGTAGGGATGATTGGGGTTGGGGGAGGCTCGTAAAGGATGCAGAACGGGGGTGGCGGCGGTGTTGGCTTTCAACGCCGGTTAATCGAACGGAAAATCCGTACCAAAGTATATTTGGCAACATACTCGTGCTGATTTTTCCCCCGCTCCCCGTGTTTTATTTTCTCTCGTCCCGAGTTGATGATCACGCGCAGTGGGGCAAGTTAACCGAGCGTATGTGTTCTCCGCGCTCGATATGTTCAAGAGGGACGCTATTTCACGCTAAAAAGATTTGCTCAATTTCTAGTCGAACATCGATGTCTACTTATGCAAAAGTTACGGAGTTTTTATCAGAATGGCTCATGTGGATACCTAAAGTGAAGTTACAGCTGTCATTTCATTTGATCATTCTTCTTATCTCTTTGTCTGCTTTTATGTGGTAATTATTTATTTCGGAATTTGAAGTTTTTCTTGATAATGTAATTTACCGAATAGGCTATTGCATTTTTTTTGATTCCATAATATATTTCACCAAAATTGAAGGCAAAAGTTTTAAGAAGCATTAACTTTTCTCATGTTAATTTTTCTAAGAATGGCATAAAGGAGGAATCAAACTTCGGTCATGGGTTTGATGAGCATGATTAAAGAGTTAAACACGTCTGATTAATTATAACTGGTCAAATTCCAAACTCTGATGTATTGATGAAGACAAAGAATTAATGGAGGAAAATAAAAACATTCATATCATGTTCTTCGAATTCAGATCTATTTTACGGACAGAAAAACTTGCCGATTAAGCTACCTTTCCCAGCAGTCTCACAATCTAAAAATCGTATGAAAACGAACTGATATAGACATCACCTACGTGATAGTTCAAACGGTAAGAGCATCCTCCCGGGATCTAGAATATCTAGGTTTGGGTCTAAGCCACATATGTCTTAATGTTTTCCTTTAATACTCGGGTTTTTCCAAACTCACTACCTTATCGTGCAAAGTTCCTCTTAATCCTTTTCCTCGGTGATACGTTTGATTAGGTGAAGTCCTTTTGAGAAATAAACAAGCGTTATTGGAAATTATTTAAAAAGACAACGCTAAACATTTGCTTACATAGACAGTCGAAGTCTTGCATTAGTGGAAAAGATTTCATCCCATGCATTTTGGTGAAAGAAGGAATCATTAAAAATCATCTGATCTCCATCCTATATTTGTGGAAATAATAACAATTATAGTGACGACTTAATTAGGCGTATTTTAGTCTTAAGAGACCACCACTCTTACAATTAACCTTTTTAGAAGTTATGATCACAAACAACCATTCCCTCTCAAGGATCCGGGACCCCCGGCGTTGCTACGCTAAACACGCTAATTATTACGGCTGTAATAAGTATTCAGTCCTACCGTCTTAGCTTCGAATCGTGATTTCATCGCCCATTTTTACCAAAGCTACACAATGAAGGTACAATCATGAAACAAGAATAAGACAATACATGTAACGGAAATCACTTCGTATATTTTTATCATTGAATATTTTCCATTTTCAGGGAAATGTAGCCTTGGGTCATAATTGTTATTCTACACCGAAATTTTAATTTAAGTTTAATTAATTGTTCTCATTTATCGGCTCTAATTACGGCAATAAAATGTCGCAAGCTTATTACTAATCTTTCCTTATGTTATACTCAAGTTTCTACTAGCTTTCTTTTACAATAGTAATATTTCTTGCATGCACGTAAATTTTACGCTTTCAAGTTTAAGATAACTGCAATATTCATGTACAATAAGTAAGCAGGACTGTTTCGCGATAAATATTTCGTAAGTCAAGAATAGTTTCCTGTACACATGATGCGAGTTTCACATAACTACATCATTGCCAATATATTCGGTATATTTTATAATCACAATGAAATGTCTAAGAGCGAGGAAGCACTTTTTTTGGAGAATACTACAATGATAATTATCTTCACTATTCCAAAGTGCCATACCTCCAACCTGATGGATTAATTTATCATGAGCTGTCAGGATATGTAAATATAAGAAAATGCTTTGTCAACCCATGAGTAACGTTGGAAAGGTAGGAGTGCCAAGATGTGATCTAAACAAGCGACGGGGATGTAACACGAACACTCAGAATTATTAATAGTAATGACGCACTCTTTCACGCGGATATTCATTTCGCGATCGCCCATTAGAAGCGCAAATCGCATTCGCGAGTTGAGCAACGTTGGGGCGCCGAAAGAGTTTTTCAATATTACTAGAATTCCAAAGTTTGAAAGTCACTTTTGCCAAGGGTGGATGATCACGCGATCAAAAACGAAAAAAATCGACCCACCCAACGTTCGGAACCTAATTAATCCACGTTCAAAAAAATAACAAATTTTACCCTCCACCGATGCAAAAATCCATCAATCCGACCCACATTCAATCAAACCTTCCCATAATCCGTAGCGACGCGGTAAGCTCACCGACCAAAATCCGCGTTACATTTTTTTCGTTTACTTTTTCATAGGGCCGACAAAGGATCGCCTATTAGCGTGTAACGTTGGTAAAACAGCATCCCTCGCCTAGAGCGTGGTGTAGAGTTATTAAAGCCCCCGAGTGCTTCGGCGGGATCATTGGGACGTGTATGCATCGGCCGGTTCCTTGCGAGGGCAGACGTGTGACCTCGGCACCCCTGCAGCGCCTCCCTATGTCCTATAGGAAAACAAGCGATTAATCAATCCGAAGAGGGGCCTGCCATTGTGAGGGATAGGAGGTATTGGAGGAGGAGAGGAGAGTGACCGGATGAGAAGTGGAGAAGAGAAGGCAAATGAAAGATGTCCATCTTGGAGGAAGCCGTATAAGGCGTTGGGATGTGAAAGTTTGGAAGAGGGGTCTTGGAGTGGACGTGATACGAAAAAGTCATGAGCTGAAAGAGGACGGGAAGTATGAATGAGAGGGATAGCGTTTTAAAAGAATAATTACATACATCAGTGTTTTCCAAACATTTTCGCCTCAGAACCCTTTTATTTGTTTCTTCCACCATGAACTACATATTTCAAATGCCTTTACGTAAAGGAGAGAAAAACGTATCTCTCATTTAATTTTGTACTAATCTTGTTCAGGGTTGTGATAATATGAAAGCTGCTAAGGCTAATGATATTGAATTATTGCATAGCATTTCTTTGCTCCATCTTTACAGAATGCTATGGAAAGCGTTACTCATTGCACTGCACTCAGGTGGAATCGTCCCCATCGTAATTTGGCTCAGTGAGGAAAACTTAAGCAAACTACTTAATTTCTAAATCTTCTGTAGAAAGTCTCTTTTCCTCCTCGGATTGCGCTTTAGATTGTTAATGATGGAAGGCTTGAGGTTCCTCTGGGTTGAATATTGTTAAGAAGAAAATCCACCCGGCCATTTTTAGTCTAAAATATTCTAAGGACCCCGAAAGATTTTACTATGATTTTCCTGTATTAGGGTGGGGAATAACCGATCTTTGAGCTTCGTTGAAAAATAAAATTTGCCATTCCACATAAATATCTGATATGTCGGCCGACATTCTGAAATCGTTCATAAGACAATATTTTAGTGATGAAAAATAAGGATGGTTGCGAAAAAAGCATTAGCAGTAAAACAATATCCCAGAAAGAATCTAGTCATATCTTAAAGTAGTAGTAGTAGTATTGTTAAAAGTGCTTCGACATCTTAGGTAATTTCGCACGTGGGCCCCCACCGGGAATCGAACCCGGGACCGCTTTCACCGAAGTCGAACGCGTTGCCCACTTGGCTATCCGGGAGCCCTACATATCTTAAATCAGGGATAACAATCTATAGATTGCGTCACCAACACACACTGATCAGATTTTGGTGTTCGAACAGTTTTAGAATTCCTTTGAAAAAAAGGAAGACCCCAGGAACCTCATGAAAGGCCTTAGGGACCCAAAGCAAACCCAATGTTGGGGAACTATGAAATACATGATACATAAAAGCGTCCAAAATGTTATTCTTGAAGAAATCTCCTCTATAGAGTTAATACTTATATTTTCTTGCCCTCATTTCTGTCACACGTTTCCCTACATTAATATCACATAAAACATAACATGCAATATTTTTAAACAGCAAAGGACAAAGCAGTTACCATCAACTGCGCAAGAAAGGATTTCAGAATCGAATGCATGTTTAACTGTTAAGTGTATTCGACCAAGAAATTATCTTTTCGGCGCTTCTTTAGAAGTGCGACGAATTTAATCATTTTGAGTTGTATTTTGGTCATTTTAGTAGTATACTAGAAGTTTTATCTGCATTATTAACTTCGAATGTATACAAGCTGTGAATGGGAAACGCCGATGGCAAATTTCTTCATTAAAGTTCATTAACCACATAATCCTATGCTGCGAACATTGTTTACTGCAAACATGATGGCGTTACCTCTACTGTCTTATTCCAAAAACTGCTGATACTGCAATTAATTATGAAAGGGTGCGATTGAAACATTGCAAGCATCCCAAACTGAGCCGTGAATATGGTTTATTACGAAATATGGAGCAGAAATTGCCAATTAATTTCGCGTACCTCGCGTTCGTTTTTTGGAGCTATAAAACCAGTCAATTATGCAACTTCATGACGAGAAGCTTATTCAAAGGATAAAAAGCAAAGTTAGTTGCAAATCAAAATGAATAATACAGTGTTTAGAAATAAAACACTCAATGTATGATGAATTTTCGAGGTTCAATTATCAAATGCCGAAAAATATGAACGTGAAGCTGAAGGTAGGACTGTTGGACAAGGCCGTTGGGCAGAATTTTAGAGAAATTTCTGTGCTGCATGAAGCTGTGTATTTTGTTAATTGTATTCAATATTTAGCTTAATTTTTCTATTTGTTTTATTCTGTTCTACTTGATAATAATATCTATCTTTGACAATCAGAATTAACTGACAGAAAATAATTTATTTGTACAAACACCATCAAAAATACAAATCACACGACCCGGGTTTCGATGCATAGCATCATATTCAGGAGGAAACATAGAATAGGTGCACCTGAATATGATGCCATGCGTCGAAACGCGGGCCATATGATTTGTATTTTTTGTGGTGTTTGTATAAATATATTATTTTCCGTCAGTTTGCTTCTGATTGTCATGGAATACCACCAGGTTAAGGACCACAGAATCGATTTATCTTTGAATTTTGATAATGAAATAAGAGTTGTATTCAAAATTCATTGACATGTGTAAGAGAATTTTATACAGCTTATCTCAACTAAGAAGGAGAATATATAGACGTATTAGATTTTGCGTTTCTTTTTCAACGCTTATGCCACTTAAACCGGGATCTATGAAGAAAATGCGTGGGTACAGGATGTGAAAGCAACTAATGACTCGAGGGGTATGCCACAGAAAACCAACGAGGGAACATTTCTCACAAGTAACTGCATATTACGAGGCGAAATACTGGACGTGGGCTAGGATTAGAATTAATGATGTCACTATTTTAAATTTGTAAAATCATCTGCTCCGCATTGCTTATTTAACGACGCTGAAAGATTATCTTCATCATATTTTAGCCTTTGTTCCTAGTAAACACAGAAAATTGACTTTTGCGTTATTTATGCCGTATGGTAATGAATGTAGGAAATTAATTATCGTGTTAAATTCTGTGCAACATCAAAATACCATTATCAAAAATAAAGGAATGAATCATACATTAAAATCTTGCAGAATGTTTAAAAGGGTTAAAAATAATTATCTACATCTACATAAATATCCTGCAAGCAGCCTTTCGGCACGTGGCAATTATATCGAAAATAATCGTTTCATGAGGTTTCTAGTCGTAGGAAATACTGTTTGTAGGTAAATATTCCTGTAGGAAGTACAGTTTATAACCTAATAAATTTAGCTAATCATTACCCATATTCTATCATGCTCAATTACAAATTTATCCTATCCAAATGTACATTTGTAAAAAAAATTAAGCTATGATATAGTTAAGTGTAACTATTACTCCTACCGTATGGAAAGCTGCTTGTTGGTGCATCAACTGATTCACTGTCAAATTACAATGTATGAATGAAGGAGGAAGTGTTTAGATGCAAAAAAGGGGGGGCAACCAAGGACTAGCACGANGCCCCCCCCTTTTTTTGCATCTAAACACTTCCTCCTTCATTCATACATTGTAACACTTTGACAGTGAATCAGTTGATGCACCAACAAGCAGCTTTCCATAGGGTAGGAGTAATAGTTGCAGTTAATCTAAACTCACCGTAGCCTCACCGCCAGTCCAACTATGATATAGTATTAAGTTATGGTACATGGGCTCACCTATAATTACTAATAATTTTTGGTGATTATACTTTTCTCCTTTCGATATACGATGATCAATCTCAATGCTTGAGGTAAATACCAAGTTATTATTTTGATTGGGGTATGACATTTTAAGCCTAGAATTAAGTAAATAAAAAGTGCATATTCTACGAGTAATTGCCAATTTATAATTAACCTTCTAGGAAATCTCTATCGAAATTCACCGATATACCTTCAAATTTATCGAAACATATTGGAAAATAATTATCAGTGAGCACGAGAAAAACCTTGCTGGTACGGTAAATTATAAATGTATATCATATGGACAGGGTATGACTTTGACTTTATCCCAACCCTAAATTCAGCGGGCTTCATTATATTCTCAGGATTAAGGCAAAACTCGCTGCTTCGAGGAAAATAAGTCTGTTTTTCATTTCGAAACGGAATAATTAATACCCATCCCAATCTCGTTATTACGAGGGGAAGAGTAAACGCATCGACCGATCTGAATTTCTCGGGACCCGATTTTGGTGTTCGAACAGTTTTAGAATTCCTTTGAAAAAAGGAAGACCCCAGGAACCTCATGAAAGGCCTTAGGGACCCAAAGCAAACCCAATGTTGGGGAACTATGAAATACATGATACATAAAAGCGTCCAAAATGTTATTCTTGAAGAAATCTCCTCTATAGAGTTAATACTTATATTTTCTTGCCCTCATTTCTGTCACACGTTTCCCTACATTAATATCACATAAAACATAACATGCAATATTTTTAAACAGCAAAGGACAAAGCAGTTACCATCAACTGCGCAAGAAAGGATTTCAGAATCGAATGCATGTTTAACTGTTAAGTGTATTCGACCAAGAAATTATCTTTTCGGCGCTTCTTTAGAAGTGCGACGAATTTAATCATTTTGAGTTGTATTTTGGTCATTTTAGTAGTATACTAGAAGTTTTATCTGCATTATTAACTTCGAATGTATACAAGCTGTGAATGGGAAACGCCGATGGCAAATTTCTTCATTAAAGTTCATTAACCACATAATCCTATGCTGCGAACATTGTTTACTGCAAACATGATGGCGTTACCTCTACTGTCTTATTCCAAAAACTGCTGATACTGCAATTAATTATGAAAGGGTGCGATTGAAACATTGCAAGCATCCCAAACTGAGCCGTGAATATGGTTTATTACGAAATATGGAGCAGAAATTGCCAATTAATTTCGCGTACCTCGCGTTCGTTTTTTGGAGCTATAAAACCAGTCAATTATGCANGCTTATTACTAATCTTTCCTTATGTTATACTCAAGTTTCTACTAGCTTTCTCTTACAATAGTAATATTTCTTGCATGCACGTAAGTTTTACGCTTTCAAGTTTAAGATAACTGCAATATTCATGTACAATAAGTAAGCAGGACTGTTTCGCGATAAATATTTCGTAAGTCAAGAATAGTTTCCTGTACACATGATGCGAGTTTCACATAACTACATCATTGCCAATATATTCGGTATATTTTATAATCACAATGAAATGTCTAAGAGCGAGGAAGCACTTTTTTTGGAGAATACTACAATGATAATTATCTTCACTATTCCAAAGTGCCATACCTCCAACCTGATGGATTAATTTATCATGAGCTGTCAGGATATGTAAATATAAGAAAATGCTTTGTCAACCCATGAGTAACGTTGGAAAGGTAGGAGTGCCAAGATGTGATCTAAACAAGCGACGGGGATGTAACACGAACACTCAGAATTATTAATAGTAATGACGCACTCTTTCACGCGGATATTCATTTCGCGATCGCCCATTAGAAGCGCAAATCGCATTCGCGAGTTGAGCAACGTTGGGGCGCCGAAAGAGTTTTTCAATATTACTAGAATTCCAAAGTTTGAAAGTCACTTTTGCCAAGGGTGGATGATCACGCGATCAAAAACGAAAAAAATCGACCCACCCAACGTTCGGAACCTAATTAATCCACGTTCAAAAAAATAACAAATTTTACCCTCCACCGATGCAAAAATCCATCAATCCGACCCACATTCAATCAAACCTTCCCATAATCCGTAGCGACGCGGTAAGCTCACCGACCAAAATCCGCGTTACATTTTTTTCGTTTACTTTTTCATAGGGCCGACAAAGGATCGCCTATTAGCGTGTAACGTTGGTAAAACAGCATCCCTCGCCTAGAGCGTGGTGTAGAGTTATTAAAGCCCCCGAGTGCTTCGGCGGGATCATTGGGACGTGTATGCATCGGCCGGTTCCTTGCGAGGGCAGACGTGTGACCTCGGCACCCCTGCAGCGCCTCCCTATGTCCTATAGGAAAACAAGCGATTAATCAATCCGAAGAGGGGCCTGCCATTGTGAGGGATAGGAGGTATTGGAGGAGGAGAGGAGAGTGACCGGATGAGAAGTGGAGAAGAGAAGGCAAATGAAAGATGTCCATCTTGGAGGAAGCCGTATAAGGCGTTGGGATGTGAAAGTTTGGAAGAGGGGTCTTGGAGTGGACGTGATACGAAAAAGTCATGAGCTGAAAGAGGACGGGAAGTATGAATGAGAGGGATAGCGTTTTAAAAGAATAATTACATACATCAGTGTTTTCCAAACATTTTCGCCTCAGAACCCTTTTATTTGTTTCTTCCACCATGAACTACATATTTCAAATGCCTTTACGTAAAGGAGAGAAAAACGTATCTCTCATTTAATTTTGTACTAATCTTGTTCAGGGTTGTGATAATATGAAAGCTGCTAAGGCTAATGATATTGAATTATTGCATAGAATTTCTTTGCTCCATCTTTACAGAATGCTATGGAAAGCGTTACTCATTGCACTGCACTCAGGTGGAATCGTCCCCATCGTAATTTGGCTCAGTGAGGAAAACTTAAGCAAACTACTTAATTTCTAAATCTTCTGTAGAAAGTCTCTTTTCCTCCTCGGATTGCGCTTTAGATTGTTAATGATGGAAGGCTTGAGGTTCCTCTGGGTTGAATATTGTTAAGAAGAAAATCCACCCGGCCATTTTTAGTCTAAAATATTTTAAGGACCCCGAAAGATTTTACTATGATTTTCCTGTATTAGGGTGGGGAATAACCGATCTTTGAGCTTCGTTGAAAAATAAAATTTGCCATTCCACATAAATATCTGATATGTCGGCCGACATTCTGAAATCGTTCATAAGACAATATTTTAGTGATGAAAAATAAGGATGGTTGCGAAAAAAGCATTAGCAGTAAAACAATATCCCAGAAAGAATCTAGTCATATCTTAAAGTAGTAGTAGTAGTATTGTTAAAAGTGCTTCGACATCTTAGGTAATTTCGCACGTGGGCCCCCACCGGGAATCGAACCCGGGACCGCTTTCACCGAAGTCGAACGCGTTGCCCACTTGGCTATCCGGGAGCCCTACATATCTTAAATCAGGGATAACAATCTATAGATTGCGTCACCAACACACACTGATCAGATTTTGGTGTTCGAACAGTTTTAGAATTCCTTTGAAAAAAAGGAAGACCCCAGGAACCTCATGAAAGGCCTTAGGGACCCAAAGCAAACCCAATGTTGGGGAACTATGAAATACATGATACATAAAAGCGTCCAAAATGTTATTCTTGAAGAAATCTCCTCTATAGAGTTAATACTTATATTTTCTTGCCCTCATTTCTGTCACACGTTTCCCTACATTAATATCACATAAAACATAACATGCAATATTTTTAAACAGCAAAGGACAAAGCAGTTACCATCAACTGCGCAAGAAAGGATTTCAGAATCGAATGCATGTTTAACTGTTAAGTGTATTCGACCAAGAAATTATCTTTTCGGCGCTTCTTTAGAAGTGCGACGAATTTAATCATTTTGAGTTATATTTTGGTCATTTTAGTAGTATACTAGAAGTTTTATCTGCATTATTAACTTCGAATGTATACAAGCTGTGAATGGGAAACGCCGATGGCAAATTTCTTCATTAAAGTTCATTAACCACATAATCCTATGCTGCGAACATTGTTTACTGCAAACATGATGGCGTTACCTCTACTGTCTTATTCCAAAAACTGCTGATACTGCAATTAATTATGAAAGGGTGCGATTGAAACATTGCAAGCATCCCAAACTGAGCCGTGAATATGGTTTATTACGAAATATGGAGCAGAAATTGCCAATTAATTTCGCGTACCTCGCGTTCGTTTTTTGGAGCTATAAAACCAGTCAATTATGCAACTTCATGACGAGAAGCTTATTCAAAGGATAAAAAGCAAAGTTAGTTGCAAATCAAAATGAATAATACAGTGTTTAGAAATAAAACACTCAATGTATGATGAATTTTCGAGGTTCAATTATCAAATGCCGAAAAATATGAACGTGAAGCTGAAGGTAGGACTGTTGGACAAGGCCGTTGGGCAGAATTTTAGAGAAATTTCTGTGCTGCATGAAGCTGTGTATTTTGTTAATTGTATTCAATATTTAGCTTAATTTTTCTATTTGTTTTATTCTGTTCTACTTGATAATAATATCTATCTTTGACAATCAGAAGTAAACTGACAGAAAATAATTTATTTGTACAAACACCATCAAAAATACAAATCACACGACCCGGGTTTCGATGCATGGCATCATATTCAGGTGCAAACATAGAATAGGTGCACCTGAATATGATGCCATGCGTCGAAACGCGGGCCATATGATTTGTATTTTTTGTGGTGTTTGTATAAATATATTATTTTCCGTCAGTTTGCTTCTGATTATCATGGAATACCACCAGGTTAAGGACCACAGAATCGATTTATCTTTGAATTTTGATAATGAAATAAGAGTTGTATTCAAAATTCATTGACATGTGTAAGAGAATTTTATACAGCTTATCTCAACTAAGAAGGAGAATATATAGACGTATTAGATTTTGCGTTTCTTTTTCAACGCTTATGCCACTTAAACCGGGATCTATGAAGAAAATGCGTGGGTACAGGATGTGAAAGCAACTAATGACTCGAGGGGTATGCCACAGAAAACCAACGAGGGAACATTTCTCACAAGTAACTGCATATTACGAGGCGAAATACTGGACGTGGGCTAGGATTAGAATTAATGATGTCACTATTTTAAATTTGTAAAATCATCTGCTCCGCATTGCTTATTTAACGACGCTGAAAGATTATCTTCATCATATTTTAGCCTTTGTTCCTAGTAAACACAGAAAATTGACTTTTGCGTTATTTATGCCGTATGGTAATGAATGTAGGAAATTAATTATCGTGTTAAATTCTGTGCAACATCAAAATACCATTATCAAAAATAAAGGAATGAATCATACATTAAAATCTTGCAGAATGTTTAAAAGGGTTAAAAATAATTATCTACATCTACATAAATATCCTGCAAGCAGCCTTTCGGCACGTGGCAATTATATCGAAAATAATCGTTTCATGAGGTTTCTAGTCGTAGGAAATACTGTTTGTAGGTAAATATTCCTGTAGGAAGTACAGTTTATAACCTAATAAATTTAGCTAATCATTACCCATATTCTATCATGCTCAATTACAAATTTATCCTATCCAAATGTACATTTGTAAAAAAAATTAAGCTATGATATAGTTAAGTGTAACTATTACTCCTACCGTATGGAAAGCTGCTTGTTGGTGCATCAACTGATTCACTGTCAAATTACAATGTATGAATGAAGGAGGAAGTGTTTAGATGCAAAAAAGGGGGGGCAACCAAGGACTAGCACGATGGTTTCAGGAGATCGCAGAAGTGTATTAATATGAAAATAAAAGCAACCAAGGACTAGCACGATGGTTGCAGGAGATCGCAGAAGTGTATTAATATGAAAATAAAAGCAACCAAGGACTAGCACGATGGTTNCCATAGGGTAGGAGTAATAGTTGCAGTTAATCTAAACTCACCGTAGCCTCACCGCCAGTCCAACTATGATATAGTATTAAGTTATGGTACATGGGCTCACCTATAATTACTAATAATTTTTGGTGATTATACTTTTCTCCTTTCGATATACGATGATCAATCTCAATGCTTGAGGTAAATACCAAGTTATTATTTTGATTGGGGTATGACATTTTAAGCCTAGAATTAAGTAAATAAAAAGTGCATATTCTACGAGTAATTGCCAATTTATAATTAACCTTCTAGGAAATCTCTATCGAAATTCACCGATATACCTTCAAATTTATCGAAACATATTGGAAAATAATTATCAGTGAGCACGAGAAAAACCTTGCTGGTACGGTAAATTATAAATGCATATCATATGGACAGGGTATGACTTTGACTTTATCCCAACCCTAAATTCAGCGGGCTTCATTATATTCTCAGGATTAAGGCAAAACTCGCTGCTTCGAGGAAAATAAGTCTGTTTTTCATTTCGAAACGGAATAATTAATACCCATCCCAATCTCGTTATTACGAGGGGAAGAGTAAACGCATCGACCGATCTGAATTTCTCGGGACCCGTGAACCATCATCATTCGAAATTTTCATTGGAACTGTGAATTCCCTACCCGAACAAAATATTTGTACAGTATTTGAATATTAAATATAAATTCGCCTCTTGACTCATTTAACTTACCCAATGTTTACCCAGAATTGATTGGCTCTCGAACTTAAAAATGACTGATGATCCGCCCCGATGGTTATCATTTAAATTTCGAGCCAGTGATTGACGTAGTGATAGGGAGGGAAAAATAGATTGTCGACCGGTGGAAGGCGCCTCTTCTTACGCTTTTTTTTCCTGTGAAGGAGTTCTCTCAGGGAGGAAAGAAAGAGCCACAACAAACGAGGCAATAACCGAAGGGAAAAGTTTCGGAGGTGATTGACGATGAATAATGCTCGTGGAAGTTATCGGTCACGCATTGTGTCGATGATTTCCCGGGATGTGTGGATGGCCGGATAATATATGATTCCAAAACATAAGGGCAGTTACTCTATCGACTAAAATTAGAATTTTCCGCCAGCTTATTTCTTCTTTTTTGCCTCCGAATAACAAAGCGGACCGAGCGGTGAGAGTGGCCCCGGGTTCGATTCCCGGGGATGCTGTTCACCCAGCATCGTGTAAAAATTGATTTGGACTGAATTTGCTTGAAACATAGGTGAAGGGTCCGAGCAGTCTAGAAATGTCAACTAGAACGTAGGAGTCGATGCGCTCACCAAGTATCACCCAAGCTGCCTATTTACATAGTAAATGCTACTTGGCTATGCCATACTTGAAATTGAGATTTCGAACCATAAACTCTACATTTTCTCGTTAAAATATATTTTTTTATATGTTTTCTGAAAAACTTTTTGCACATTCGTGCGATTATAATACGTGATTCTTCGGAGAAAAGATATTACCATCTAAGTTGCGGATAAAATGCCGCATATACCGAAATAATAGTCGAGTTACAATAATGACAATGTTCAAGCTTCACAAAATTTCTTTATTGGCGACCGGTTTCAGCTACTTATTGTTATCATCACAATTGTGACTCAAGTTTTGTCTCACAAATGTCAGAGTACTTGTGACAGTTGTGGCTAATGTTGTGGACAATAAGATGATAGCTAAAATTAGCTGAAACCGGTCGCCAATAAAGAAACATCGTTATCCTTCTTTCTCTGCTAAATAGGACAAGATTGACTAAAAGGCGAAGCAAAAGGTTTCCTTTTCTGTGGGAAGAAATAGTTCGAGAATTAGGGAAAATAAGAAGAATATCAGAACTGTAGCATCAAAGTTAGAAACTGAATTAATAAATCTATTTAGTTAGAGAAGAAGGAATCTTTAAATTGTTTGTATAAATATATTATTTTCCGTCAGTTTGCTTCTGATTGTCATGGAATACCACCAGGTTAAGGACCACAGAATCGATTTATCTTTGAATTTTGATAATGAAATAAGAGTTGTATTCAAAATTCATTGACATGTGTAAGAGAATTTTATACAGCTTATCTCAACTAAGAAGGAGAATATATAGACGTATTAGATTTTGCGTTTCTTTTTCAACGCTTATGCCACTTAAACCGGGATCTATGAAGAAAATGCGTGGGTACAGGATGTGAAAGCAACTAATGACTCGAGGGGTATGCCACAGAAAACCAATGAGGGAACATTTCTCACAAGTAACTGCATATTACGAGGCGAAATACTGGACGTGGGCTAGGATTAGAATTAATGATGTCACTATTTTAAATTTGTAAAATCATCTGCTCCGCATTGCTTATTTAACGACGCTGAAAGATTATCTTCATCATATTTTAGCCTTTGTTCCTAGTAAACACAGAAAATTGACTTTTGCGTTATTTATGCCGTATGGTAATGAATGTAGGAAATTAATTATCGTGTTAAATTCTGTGCAACATCAAAATACCATTATCAAAAATAAAGGAATGAATCATACATTAAAATCTTGCAGAATGTTTAAAAGGGTTAAAAATAATTATCTACATCTACATAAATATCCTGCAAGCAGCCTTTCGGCACGTGGCAATTATATCGAAAATAATCGTTTCATGAGGTTTCTAGTCGTAGGAAATACTGTTTGTAGGTAAATATTCCTGTAGGAAGTACAGTTTATAACCTAATAAATTTAGCTAATCATTACCCATATTCTATCATGCTCAATTACAAATTTATCCTATCCAAATGTACATTTGTAAAAAAAATTAAGCTATGATATAGTTAAGTGTAACTATTACTCCTACCGTATGGAAAGCTGCTTGTTGGTGCATCAACTGATTCACTGTCAAATTACAATGTATGAATGAAGGAGGAAGTGTTTAGATGCANATGACAATAACTGGAAACAAAATTTAACCAGGAGAGTTCTAGGACCAGGAAATACAGAATCTTTGTCGCGTTTTCTACAGCAAAGCATGGTAATTTAACTAGAAGGATAACATAGTAGAAGAAGGAATTGTAGCTGCGGGAGATACTATGTATAAAAGTAAATGAGAAAATTTCTTGTGAAAAAATAGTATCTATAAAACGGGTATTAATATAAAAGAATCAGTAATGTGACTAGCTGCTGCTTGTCTTGCAAGGAAAATGTTCATTGAATGTAAACTAAAGATAGCATTTCGACTTCTCTAGGATTAATAGGATCATATAATAATAACCGACTCTTAAAATTCAAACGGTTGCAAGAATAAATATAGATACCATTGGTAATAGGAAAACTGGTTGGTTACCGAACAATTATTACCAAATAAATCCATTTATATTTACTTAAATCAGTCGTAATTTGTGAATGAACTTATGCAAAGTTAACGAAACCGTGGAGTAATGTTGGACATTGGAAATTAAAATTTACATAATCAAAGTGAGTTCATGACGAGAAAAAATACACTACTTCACACATATCTACTATTGCTTTCACTATTGACATGCGCATTAACTATTGATATATGCATTTGATACGATTATAAGGATTCCTCGAAAGAACCCTTTAACCGGGCAAAAAATTTGAAAATAACGAAAAATCTATTCTGGCGAAGTTTTAACCAGTTTTATGGCATTTAAAACGTTCCCGACAATAAAATTTCAGTCGATTTTCATGGAAAATGAAAGCTTTTCTTTTCTTCCCTGCCATTGCAAAAAAGGAGGGAGTAATTAAAAAAATCTTAGCAAAAAAGCGAATTCCATGTGAGGGTATTTTAATTCCCTTTTGTAAGCGAACAAGGGCGGGCGAATCGGAGCTATTGGCCAACGGTGACATTGCACTTCTTCCTCCTCACAAATCCCTGCCGTTTTCCATTCCTCATTCTTCTTCCCCTACTCACATATCCCATAAATTTTCCTTTGCCTCGTCCCCCTCTTTCTACGTTCCCTCTCTTCGGCGGAAACTTTCTCCTCGAGAGAGGACGTTGCCAAGTTACATACTTTATCGCTGTGTTTAGAGGCTGATAAATAACCAGAGAAGCTATTCGATTCAAAATAGTGATCGATGATTACGCCTTTTCTCGCCCATTCTGCAATAGATTTAACGATTTTTATCTTGAGGATCAAAGTTATATTCCTCGATGAGAAATGTAGGTCTTTTCTAGTTTCATTTTCTGAATTTATTTTCTTTGTCTTCGATTTAATAATCTATATTCCAGGTAAAGTAGCGTAAATTATGCAAATGTAACTTCATGCAAATGCTATGTTGGGCAAATTGTTACCTTGTTCGTGGCCGATTTGATATTTTGTTTGTTTTTCTTTCCGTTCCCATTTGCACCACTGTTGTTAACAATTGGTGTATACGGTTGGTCTCCAACCAGGTTGATAAATACAGCAAACACCTGGAACTGTATGTATGCAATATTCTGTGACGATTGTTTAGAGAAATTGTATGTCTGTATGATGTGCTGTTATGTATTTAACAGTGTTGAGTGAGTGAGTGCTTCAGTTTGATATAAACTTGATTACAGGATGTTTGCAACTAAACAATTCACTTTGACATATGTTATACTTATAGTTAAAAATAAAATAATTATAATAATAATTTCTATATTTGCATGTATTCCCAATACTTGCTATTTGGCCTATGATCTATTTATAATAATGAATTCAAAAAGACATCAATTTAATTTACATCTTCAAGGTTTTCTATATGTATTGTTTTACTTTAAAACTCGGTGAAGTAATAAAGTCAATTTCACTAAAGGTATAACAAGTTATTGTCCATTTCTTCCAAAAAGCATAAAATGCTAATTCCTCCTAGGAGGAAAATGGGTCTACTCCGAGGAAAATTCTTTAAGGAAACCCCATATTTCAATATAATCAGAACTGGAATTCGTATTTGTTAAGACTTTGAGCTGTGATTGGTTGCTCTAATTAAAATTAGCATGAACTCCTACGAGCTTTAAACACCTGCGTATCTAAATATTTTCAATGCTTAAAATACTTCACTGACCTAAGTCTTTCAGCTGTTAAATTATTTCTTTTGTCTTCAATCATATTCATATCATACTT
This sequence comes from Ladona fulva, assembly GCA_000376725.2. NCBI lineage: Eukaryota > Metazoa > Arthropoda > Insecta > Odonata > Libellulidae > Ladona > Ladona fulva. Next base: position 330,905 of record KZ308337.1, on the reverse strand, counting down.
ATTGTTAGTAAATCATTCATTCATTTATTTCTTCCATTTTCCCGATAACAATCTTCCCTTCAGTCTGCAACTCACTCCTTTAAGCACCATCACTATCCCTCCTCCTTCCTTATAGCCTCAAACTCTACCCCTTCCCTATTCGTCTACGCGAAATTATTCCCTTCTCTCACACATGTACGTGCTCCATCGCCTTCCGTCCGGCCACCGATCCTTTTCATTTTCTCCACACCCCCTTGAGCACCACCCTCTTACGCTGCACTTTTCTCCAAGTCCCGAGGCAATTAATTTACATGCGACAACGCTCTCACTCCAGCCAGATCCAGGACGGGCTGGAGCATATGTGGAGGAAGCGGCGGGTCCAACAGAGAGGGTCCCAGGCGACTGTCTTTTAGGTCCTGACTGAGCCTCGTCCTGAGAAAAAAAGTCCTTCCAGGGATCGTCGGAGATGAATTTCCATAGGATAAAAGAGAGATCTAATTCGAAGGAAAAAAGGGACGGAATGAACGGGAATTTCGATGGTCTGTATTTTTCCTGATTTATTTTAAGCAGAATCCGACTGGGTCTCCGTGGTCTGGTTTTTTTCCTCCCCATTTTTTTAATTCGCTATGTTTTAAAACGTCTCCTCGCCTCATCCCTATGTAATATGTGCCCTACTTCGGGGTCGTTGACCGCCGTACATTTCCCATGCTATTCTGTGTAGCTTAATTGTTAAGTTACTGTTTTTTCTCTTGTAGCTAAGTTTAATAAAAAATTGACGTAAAATACTCGCTATAAAAATGCATATATACAATATTATTTACATCCCTCATTTTCAGACATGAATTTGGCCATCCTGAGACATAGAAAAGGTGATGTTTACAATCATTTCGTTGAGCTAATTACTTCTGTTTATTGTTGACGGAAAAATAAACTCCTACATATATTTATTACTTTGGCCCTAGTCATCTTATTGAAAGGATGAATGTGATAATGTCTCTGAAAGTACTCTCAGTAGTTCTGTAAGATAACATTTACCAAGCATCCAATCTTTTTATTTCTGAATAGTATCCGGCATTAGTAAAAGAAACTGGGCATCCCTCACATCTTCGTAGTGATAATTTTCAGCACAAAGCAAGTATTCAATTTTGTTTACCTAGCCCTGAAATCATTAAAAAGTTGAAATCATACAAGAAAGCGCTTTGAAGTAATATGTGGCAAAAGTTATAATTTTGATATCTTTATCCCTAATGTTCTTAATATCCAAGGATCGAATAATAGTTGCTTGCATCTCATGATACCAGTACTGAGTAATGTGTGATTGAATATTGCACCGTAAGGCGTTTTGCCGACTGAGGCATCTTAAACGTCAAATATTACATTCCTGATAATCGAATGTTCGACATGTGCTAAGAGTACTTACACAAGCAATAAAATACTCCGATGCAGATTCTAGTTTTGTAAGGAAAATTTTCTAACACAGAACTCATCTCTGTAGTCTGTATGTATACTCTACATGCTGCAGCTAAGCTACAAAATATGTCTGCTTCACTTCAATGGCAACAGGAAAATGATGTTTAAACAGTATCAGATTGCAAAAAGTAATCTTCCTACCCGATATGTTTTGGAAACATTGCTCCCTTTAGAAACGATACGTTCTGTTCTATCAATCGCTAACCAAATATTTACTCATCAGACGCTTAGTGGAAAACGTGAGCTAAACAACATATCTCTGCACGGAAATAGTAGCTTGCTAAGGATTCGTGGGTACATACATGTGAAGAGGATGGATGTGAAACAGATTCATGAGAAATCACTTCGATCAAGAGAAGATTGAAAATATTATGGCGGATTTTTTCCATGTAATATTCTAAAATATTCTTATGAAACGTTTGATGGTCGCAAAGAACACTAAGTCTCGTTGCAATTGCAATTCAGTTTTTATTTAAAGAATAACCTCTCACACATATTTTTTCCACTCTGAGAAGTGAATTTGTGTGCATTAAACATTGGTATAATATAATGATATGATTGCGATGAGTTTTATAGTGTTGGTTCGCTTTCTCATAATTTTCAGTAGTTAAACTAATGCATAAACTTTCAAGAGGGAATTATATGAAGTGAAAATTTGAGACAGAGGTGATTGTATTCTTCTTTCCCAATTTGAGGTATGTGATGATGAAGTTTCTTTAATTTTAAATTCTCTATAAGGCTCTTAATTTATACATTATTTTTATTTAGGACATAATTTTCAAACTGACACATATTCTGTAATGCATGCATTATATTTCTCTGCGTATACTCTAAGACGATACTAATTGAATTAAACTTAATTCTGTGCACCCATTCTGGACCGAGTGATTCTAAAAGTAATTAGTAACGATGTAAACAATACCTTTCTCTATTTCTCAATGGTATTAGTATATACTGGATATGCTTGCAATTCGGAGTTGCCCATCCAGTCAGTCATGAAACATCAAGTGGCATAACGTTCACATCCTTCCATCACGTGTGCTGAAAATCGTTATTTAAGTTGATCGTAGCTAGAAAAACCTAAAATTAACATCAGGCGAGTTTTTACCGAAAAGCAGTCACATTTAAAAACAAATTCTCATAATGGGTAAATAGACATACATTTTCCATTGAAATTTTGCTTAATTTTCATATTCATAATACTTTTTATGTATTGCAGCTTAAATTGTCTTATATAACCTAACCTGACATTTTGGGAAATATTGAAATCAAAATCTGTTTACTTTACCTATACGCGGATGGATCGCAAGGTCCCTCTGGTTTAAACGCTACGTTACATTTACATAAAAATGTGTTAGTTCTGGTTTTACTTATTACTGTTAACCATAACGGGATATGTTACTTGATGGGCGGGACCAGCCTAATACGCCCTATACACCTCAACATATCCGAAGAAGGGAAATACATATTTTCTTTCAATCGGGAAGCGAATATCCCTGTTAGCCTGTCAGGGTTGGAAATATTGCGGCTGAATTGACTTTGACTTAATTGTATGTGAAACCTACCGCACGCCATGGAAAATTGGGTAAATATTATCAAACTCGGCAATGAGACCGACAATCGAGAATAGTCACATAAACAAGAACAAGCGAAAGTCTGTTTCAATTTAAATGGCATAACATTCAATATTTACCTTTCAAGATATTTGTTTTTGTGTGAATCACATCTCAATTATAGATCCAACACGGTAATTAACAAGTCATTCTGTGGAGTACGGAATCAAAATGCTTTCAGGGTATTTGAAATGGGAGCCAAGTTGAGAAATATTTAAATTTGCCAGCCATTGATGAACGAATAAATTATTATGATCAGTAAAATTCTGAGTTTTCGGGGTCAAAGAATGTATCCGTCAAATTAATAGCTTGAGAATAACGAAAGCAGTGCTATATTTATGGCAATATTTCACTTTGCTAATTGTATCACGAACGTTGAGGAAAACAAATCTTTCACTTAAATCCTTGAAGAGAAAAAACTTACTGGAGAATCGCGAAATAATTGATTGTTGCAGTGATATTTTGACTACGAAACACCTGTCTCATGTCACCTGTCTATTTAACACTCTCTTTACCTACATGATATATACATACATGAGTTTTCTAGCTTTCGGCACGTTCGTGTTCCCCTAAAACTCATCATTTTCCCTTCCTGTATTCCTTAAAAACCAAATACTCCTTCTAAATAAACTGATTGCATATTTATTATATATTTATGCTTATTGCATAATATGTCTAGCTAAAGGTGGATTTAATATAGGAATATGAAAACCTTCAGTGAGATACTTAATGTTAAAATAGTATATGCTACATCCAATTTTTTTTCAAACATTTGCTTTCTTTTCAAAATGCATGGTATTGTTTATGCTACATATAGTATGCTATATATGCTATATATAGTTAACATAATGGTACATCTGATAAGAAGTGCAACTTTAGTCTTTCAGAATTTTCGATTAAAAACGGCAAATACACGATAAGCGAATACTAGTAAATCACACGACAGAACAGTAGATAATTCTTACTGATACTGTTCAAATATTTGGAAATAATCTTATGAATTACTTATAAGAAATAAGTTACTGGATGAGTGCTGAAGAATTACATTTACCACGAGTCATGAAAGCAGCAGAGAATTCAAAGTAGTGCGAAGATAGTGCTCCGAAGAAAACGAAATGACAACTTTGAGTGAATACGGGGTAAACCCGCTAATTTGTACAAAATATCTGAAGAAAGAAAGTATTTGATAATGAACTATGTTAAGACGGCATGTTAGTGCATTTAATTTAAGGAAGAGCTATAGGCTAAGTATTGAGAGAAATGTTGTAAAGGAAGATCAATTGAAGGACTGGAAACCGTTTAGTGCAAAGTGATAGTTTTCTCTGATTGGAGAGCTATTAAATAATTCAGGATTGCGAGAAAAATGTTTTGACACAGAAATATTACGCTCATAATAATTGCTCTAATACTACACGAAAATATTACGCTCATAATAATTGCTCTAATTTCAGTCACATTTGGGATTTGGTACTCTCTGATAATATGATTGTGGGCTACAGTGTACAGTGTATGGGCAAATTCGTCTCACTTTTTCGTTTTTCAAAGAGCAAATTCGTCTGACGGATACGTCGAGATCTCCCATAATCGACTCTAGAAAAATATGCTGCCCTTGTCACAACCTTTGAAATTAATATGAGCAACGTCTATGTATAAGTGGAAGAATTAGAAGTAGATAAGAGAAAGTATGAGGTTGTTAACTTTGCACATTGAGGTGTGCGCCTAAAACCCTAGGGTAATCAGATGTGAAAAATAGCGACACGAATGAAATATTTCATATCTGATCACCTTTGGGTTTTAAGCGAACTACTCAATGTGCTGAGTTAGCAACCTTATCTTTTCCCTTTTTTGATTCCTTTTGGGGAATTTCCTCGAAATATCGCTTTGTGAGTTGGCTTCCTCGACGGGAACCTCTTGTCGTGGTTCACTATGTGGAGCGCCACTTGCATTGCTCACAAAAGCATTCCCATAACAGTGTGGAAGAGACGCGGCATGGTAGTTCAGTTCTTATAACACCTGCCCGGAAAGTGGGAGACCTGGGTTCTAGCCCCAGTCATGTCGCTATTTTTCACATCTGATTACTCAGTAAAAGTAGAGTTAGCTCAGTCCAATTATCAAGTTAACGATGATAACCAAGAAATGAGTTCCAAAACATAGGTTCTTCCTGATGAATTAAGAGTATAAAAGTAAGAGGTTAACAGTAAGAGAGGGTTTGGAAAAACAAGAGGTTAGTTTCAACAACTCGAGGTTGAACTTCACGCCCCACAAATGTCACCACCTTTCCAGTTTCTGGCTCCCAACTCCGTGACTCCACTTAAGTGACTGTCATTCTCTCTTTCATCCTGAGAGTCGCGCCTTACAAAGACGGAAAAGGGTCGACCTAATTTGGGTCTTCCACGAAGGTCCTCAAGAGAACCGGGTAGACAGCGGGAGATATTTGGGAAGATGCTTATAGTGTCCCCTCCAAAAGATTTCCGAGGACTATCGCGGGACAAAAGGTTTTCGTGCACTTCGGCATAGGGATGTTCGTGTTAGAGGAAACTAAAAGAAGACTCGGAACCTAATAAAAAGTATGAAAGTAGCTCCACGCTCCTTTGCCTCTCAACTGGATGCATACTTTCGTCCATGAAATCATTCTATAAAGGCCCTCGCTACGGAGTTGGTGATAAAAAAGACCGGATTTCTTGCTTCCTCCGCCACAATGGTCATGTTCTTCGATGAGTTTCCGATTTGGAGTTCAAATGGTTGAGGTTGATACTATTTTGGAGTGATGTCAAAAAAAGTTTCTGGAAGGGACAGAGACAAACCGTTCCGGAAGTTGCTTATGTCTTTCTTACTTTCAAATGGGACTTGGATAAAGCAAGCTAATTATCTGAGATGAATCATAGTGAATTTTAGTGAATTGCGGAATTTTCTGTACACACGCACATTACATACCGTTTTTACCCAGAAATGAACGCTAGGAAATGGTCTTATTTTGACACGTTAAGTATTTCTACTTTAGGAATGCTTCTTTACTTGACGGAAGAGTTACTTCCTGACTCAGTAACTAGTTAAATAATATTCCAAATATTTTTACCATTAAGGTTAAATATTATAAATTTAAATATATTCCTGCATAACATTTTTGCAGAATGATCAGTTTTAGAGACGCATACGCATCTGAAAATTTGTTTTTAACGCTAATTTTCTCTATCAGTATATAATTTCCAAGGAAAATTTGCAAGTCATTTGATGTCGAAGTAGTCAGATAAAAATAGTATAAGGAAACCATAAAGGGTATCTGTTATGCTATAACCTGAAATATCTATAAATTGTTATAAAAATATTTTTGTGATACCCATGAATTCAGCATGGATACTGGTCATTTATAATTTTTTCCTAATTTCTATTTTGTCGCAATTTTATACGCTCATAAAAAATATCCATGGCCAGTTAAGGAACGAAAATAGAAATTACCAACTCAAAGATGTAAGAAGAAAGGGTGGCATAGTTGCTTAAAAATTCCATTAAAGATATAACTTAAAATGCGATAGATTTCAACGTTTTATTATCAAGTATAAAATGATGATATCAATAAAGAAGAAGTACTTGTATGCCTCTGTATTGTAATACCCCAACTTATGCTACCGTGACCTCCACGAACACAGAGTACTGCGGTTTTTGACCTTCCATTCCCGTTTCTTCCCTCTCATATGCGAATTGCGAACTTGACTGTAGCAAAAACTTCAGAAGCTCCATCTTAACTTTATAGAGCACAATCTAAAAGAAATCGGAGCACAGTGTTTCGTAATTTCAACAGTTATCACAATTTTAGAATTGAATAATGGAAAATACGAAGCACTATTCTTTGATTTGTTTTTGACAGAACTTCTCGGCTCAATTAAAAAAGACTTCTGAATACACGAAAAAATACGATCCAACAAAGAACGCATTATAGTAACAAAGCGAGGAATAAAACTATATTAACACTCTACGAAGACATTTTGCATGGATAGAATATAATGATATCACCGGATGAATTTTTGGGATTCTATAAAGCCATCGAAATTGAAACATTTTCGTTTTGTGTTATTCATATATTTTGCGTTGATATGTATGGAGAGCATTTAATTTTTAGAGAATGTTTTTCTTTTAGTGTTTGGTCCAAATTCAACAACATTCGATGAATATACAATCTTGTATCCCGACCTGCGAGAACTGGGCGTACGCAAGTTATCGTCGGTCCCACCTACCGCGTAACTCGGGGTATCAATGTATACTAAAGAGGAATTACGGGGGATGAATGGGCTATGAATGAAAAGAGAATTGAGGTAGTTAACAGCATGGTGTATCGAATCGATGACGGTTAGAGAGGGGAGAAGAAATTTTTATGGAGGACATGAAAATTCTCGAGCAGCTCTAAAGTATCTAATTTGCGTACTCTGTGTTGAATATAATTCTTATGCAATGGAATTTGAAGAATAATTAACTGGAACATGACGTTACGTAAGATATGCCTTGTAAGAACCTTTTTCCAGAAAATGATTATGCTCTCTAATTTTTGTATAAATATTTTGTATATTTTTGTATGTGGATGTCCTCCTGCCTGTTATTATGATCCTCAGTAATGTAAATATCCTTTGTTGCAGTTTTTTGTTAAAGCGTTTCTAATGGCGTATTTTTTCAACTTGAACTGACGATGCTGGACGATTTGAAAGATCAAGCCTCCAATTGTTGTTAAATTTTGATACAGTAAATGAAGTGTAGCGAAGGATAAGTGTACGAAAGAATCAAAAAAATTCTTTGCTATAAGGACATTAAACCGAACATAAAACAGTTTAGTTCAGCTGTGGAAACGAAACACTCAAAAGTAGAGCGAGGATATTCTTCATCGCGGAGAAATAAAAAGCTTCCGGCTTAGAGAAGGGGATACTTATGCCTTGAATCAAAAAAAGTGTCCATTCCGGACGACTCCCCCCTTATGTCTCACCAGCCCCTCCTCGCAGCAGCAGCTATTCTCTGTCTCCCCATGCTCCTGTTCCCTTATTCCCAGAGCCGAACCAATTCCAGGTAATCCCAAAAGTCGATTTACGCGAACAAGGAGAGGAACAGGCGTCGGGATAAGAGCGTTTGAAGGTGCTGTTGGAAATGGCAGGTAGGCGTGTGGTGAGGGGGAAGCTTAAGAGGGGTGGAGAGGGAACACTAACGGGATGAGATCAGGGGTGGAAATGAGGGGGTAAGCAATGGGAAAGAGAAGGGGGGTAAGGCGTTACAGAAAGCTTAGAAAAGGGGCGTCAATTGAGAACGAGTCTAGGAATCAAAGAAATGAGGAGGCTGGGTCATCAAACTCGAAATGTAATCGTGACTGTGTCCTGTGATGCATAATTGGCTTTCTCTGCTTGACTTGGTAGAATTTGTTCTGATCATTCTATGGAATTTACTTCATAATTTATATGACTGCTACAAAGTTCTTGAGTTTTGCTTTGATAAAGTTTTGTTGTCGTTTTAATCGGCAAATCTCTTGAATAATGAATGTAAGTAATATCGAAATGAACAGAGATTTTACGATAATTTGCCCTTAAACAATGAGAGAAACTATCGTATTTAGATTTATGATTATTATTTCGCTGTAAGTTTTACATACATAAAAGAGAAGAGTGATTTGTCAGTTCTTATAGTATTCAGCCCGATGGCCTGTTTGAAAATCAACCAATCCATCCTTAACTGCAAGAAGCTATAGAAAGAGAACGAGGTTTGCTTCGCAAAATGAGGAATAAGGTAGTTTGTCTTTCATAATGCAATTAGTGGAACACGACCAATTAAATGCACCATAAATATCCTAGGAATAACACCTTTACATAGCATTAAATAAGGAAAGACATGAAAAAGCTGTTATTCTCTATCACTAATACCACTATATCATACTAACATTTCCATGCACAAGACTGGGGCTAAAGTGAATAAAGTATGCATTTCCCTCTATCCGGGAATAAAGGAAAAATTAAAATGTTCCTTTCATCAAGATATGATAGCAGTAACCAATGGGCGAAGCATAGAATTGATTATAGTTTTACGCTCTTACAAAGGAAATTCTCCGTTTCCGAAGAATTACATCCTCTTTGGGAAGAAGTGAAGAATGCGCACTTTCTATATGATAATATAATTATCACCTGAATCTGATCTTAACTTCTTCGAAGGCTTATTCAAGATACTTTTCCAGCAATATCTTCTCGCTCACTGAAGCCCTCGATTTATTTCCGAGCGCATGTATTCCTATTTCCCTCGCATTCCAGTCCCGCTCATTTCCCATCATCCCCTTCCCATTCCCTCACCCCACTGCTCACCATTCTATTTAGCGATGCAAATGAGAGAGCGATCGGCAGAACGAAGATCAACTACCGAAGGGTTCGTCGTTAATTCTTTGTGGAAAAGGGTGATAGAGCGTGTTGTATCTCCTCTTGGAGGGTCTTTCGTTTCCCGGATCCTTTCACACAGGAAGGAGAGAGCGTTTGAAACTTTTTTTTCCTCCTTTGCTAAGCTAAGAGAGACTTTCGTCAAGAGATGGTCGAACTTGGAGGAGAAATAAAAACAGAGGAGAGCGGTCTTGTAGAGGGAGGAAAATATCCCGGGGCCCGCGCGGGGAGCTAATCGACGGCAGGGGAAGCAAAGAAAACACGGCCAAGAGTAATTGGATCGCGCACTTTTGTTCCCGTGTTTTCGTTTTTGCCCGCTGCGGTACCGTTGGCGTAATTTACTTTCTTCTCTTTTTTCCAATTCTTCCCCCGGGAAATCCTCCGCCTGCGGGAAAAATTAAGGGGCTATGGTACCAATCGGTGGATTTAAATTTCGGGGTTCGGTGCTAAATCTCGATAAAAATCCGGCGAATAATAACGTCTACTTGGGAAAAAACTTTTTCTCGAAAAAGATCTTGTTTAGCTACGGATATTAATCCATCTGAATGGCCGGCGATCTTTGGGTTGTTTATTAACATCGGAAGCAATGTAATTTAAATAACACTTCGAAATAAGGTTACCATGTGACCAATGTATTTTCCATTGAGTTTTAAAGGGCTTACGGTATAAAATAAATACACAGAGATAACTTTTATTGTTAGTACTAATAATATTATCCGAGGCGGTGGTTTTTACGTAGTCATCTTGTAAAGGCATATATTCATTCGTACCGTGATCATATCCTATAAAGGAAACGAATGTATTCCTTTCATATTTTTCTTCCATTCAGTTTCATGAAAAATCTTTCAATTGCTATATTAGGAACCTTATTTAGATTATATTTCTGGCTTCACTGAAGAAACGTCAAGGGAGCCTTCCTACCAACGCTGCACAGTGGTCTGGAGAGCTCGTTTTTGCCGTAAAAAGTTCATTTTTCGAACTTATCCGTATGGATCCAAAAGCCTGCTTCCATAGACGATAAATGTCCATTTCAATTGAAAATGGTCATTTTTGCTCATTGGTAATAATTATAAAAGAGAATTAGGCCTTCAAACATGGGTGACGTAGATGAGCCGATTTTCTCAGAAATTTTGCGCCACATTCGCTCTTAAAATTTCACTACTAGAATTGCTTTATTTACAACGAAAGTTGTTCGAGAGCATTATTGTATTGTATTCTTAAGATCTTTAACAATTTTATATTCTATTTACCCATAGGTTTGTCAAAAGAAGGGTATTTTCCTGGATGCCTTTTAATTCCAGATGAATTGCAAAGATGTTGACTAATAAAAAAAACACCCTCTACCACCGCATTCTCACATAGTACAATAAATTTCAATATCTATTCACTGTAAGATATGAAAACATCAACTGCTTTTAGCTGCTTTTCTGTTTGTTATTTGACGATTTGTGACACCACTCCGCCGAAGCTGAGTTAGCCAGATTGGTGGCTCCTGGTATAAACAGCGGAATTTTCGCCCATTTTCAATTGTGCCATCCTTTCTTATCATTAAAATAGAAGTGTCTTTTTCACATATATAGTAAACAAAGAACGGCTTAATTTTTATTGCTAATATGGCGTTTGATAGCTTGACATACCTGAAATGGGATTGAGGAACAGAAGTTTTGATGCTGTAAACAAACAAATTCCTAAGTAATTCGACTATGATTTGAAATGCTATGTCTCTTGTCATGGATTTCCACAGAATATGGTCTTCCGCGATAAATTTGAAAATCGATCAATTACTTAATTACTTGATTAGCCACTTCTTCCAAAGCAGTGGCAGCAAAAATGTTTCCACAACTTCACTCTCACGATGAAAGAATAAATTCTGTTTTGAATTTGCCGTTTCTTTTCAGCAGATAAACATGTAGTTGTAACAGACCTATTGCATAGTTATAGAAATATTCCAAAGAGGAAAAGTGACCATTTTCAATCGAAATGGACATTTATCTGCTATGGAAACAAGTTTTTGGATCCATACGAATAAGTTCGAAAAATTAACTTTTGACCGCAAAAACGGGCTCTCCAGACCCCTGTGCGCTGTAGGGATCTAATCCAATCTCCAATCTGTAATCTACGGCATTATTCGGTATCAAAGCTGGATAACAAGAGATAAGGCCATTCAGATGGATTTCTATTACATTAGAAAACGATCTCTTCGGGAAATATTAAACAAAAGTAACATAAATAAAAATTGCTACGAAGTATATAGCTAACACGAAGTTTCAAATTTAAAAACTAAAGAAAATCATTTACGAACCTTTTACACCTTACTAAAATATTTACAGGTTATTGGTGAAAATAAATCCAATGACAGTGGTTGTACGACTGGTCGAATTATGTGCTATTAAGCTATGCTTCAAACAGGTTTCTGTGTAAACTGTGCTCCTAGCAGAACGCGCAATGCTTTTTTTTAATGCCTCGCAACAAACTTCAGGAGCGCCCACCCTTCTGAAGTTAGTTTTGATGACTTTCAGAAAGTATTTGTCTTAAATCGCATTTACTTAATTTATAATAAACCATTTCTAACACCGTGTTGGGGTTCGATCGCTTTTCTTACGGAACGAAAATGACAAAGCCAGTCGGGCATTACACAACATCCTTACCCTAGTGCCAATAAAAAAACTTTCTTTTGATTTTTGGAATAAAAACTGACAAAAACCATGCTTCTCAAACGAGGATTTACTGTTCCATCGAAGAAACTCTTCATGTGTCGACGAAAACAATTTCTCGAAATCAGATTCAGGGAAGATGAGAAAAGTAGCTAAAGAAAATTAAAAATCGAGGCCGGTTGTCTCTCTAACTCATTTCCACGATCTGTATATTTCCTACCTCATTTCCCAAGAATCATCCTCCCCTTAAGGGATTCAGCTCCCAACTCCTTCCCTTAACTCCATTTCCTCAAGAGTGCCTTTCCTCTCCTTCGTTCCCTTTCTCTTTTTCTCGTTCAAATCCACCCCGGGATATCCCTTCCCGAGGGAACTTTGTATTTCCGAAAATAACTGCTTGTTTAGTTACGTCATTTCCTCATCGAGTTCTCGTTTGCTCATCCCACCTGCGATCCCCGCAAAATTCCCTTTGTTGGCCGAATTTTCTTAATGGGAAAGCGTTTTTTTTTTCTTTCTGAGTGGAGATGCGTTGTGTGGTCTTCATCCGCAAATTCCTCGGAGGCACGAACATGGACGGTCTGAGTATCGTCACGTTGTCGCGAAAAATAAAATTAAAAATATAGCGAGATCTAAATTATGAGAAACTAAAAATAATAAGGTCAAAAACATCAAAGAAAAATCTATGAATCTAAACTCGATTTGTAATTTCTGTCTCATCTAGGTTATGTTTTGTGCATTCCCGTGGGAATTTCCAAAGATATGTAGTTGTTATATTAGCGAGCACTTTTGAAACTAATTAAAGGTTCACTGATAAATGGATACTGGCCTCTGGCAGGGGGTGTAAAAACAGAACGATCGACCAGTTTCTATTTTCATTACTATCGCGGATCGTTCGTGGAAAAGTGAGTTGTACAAAAATGATTCGTCCTCAGATCTATTTCTCTCATTTTAAGCTAAAGTTCGCTCTAATTACTCTTACGTGAGTACTTAATCCAATATTATATCTTGTGATTCCTGCAAATAATTACTGACCAACGTGAGAAATACTTTGAAACTTCCTCTCTGAAACCATTGAATAATCAATTGATAAGGATTAGGCTAAATTTTCTTTCGAAAGAAAATAAACATAGACTGGAAAAATTTAATTTCGTCAAAAATTCTCACAGTTGCGTGATTCTTGTTTCTATCAGGTTACATTACTTTTTCAATGCGTTAGAATTATAATGGCATCGAATACTCGAAGCAAAAATAACGAATGAATTTGATCTTAGAGAAGTAGAACTTAACCAAAGAAACCTATCTGAGGAATTGAAACGTAAGCAAAGTCAATAGCCGAATCTTACACGGGATAGCAAATATTGTATAATTCATAAGTTTTTATGGCCAAAGAATAAGAAGATCTTTATAACCGGCTAATTTGAAATACGACTCTCACTTTAATACTGTGTACTTACACGGAATTACTAAGTATGGTAAGTATTCGAAAAGATTTACGGACATAACGAAGGAGTTTATCATATGTAAGAAGAGGTAGAAAATGGTTTACCTCGGAATTTCTTGTTTTCCACATCTCTGAGGTCAGACCAGCTATATTTCTAACTTATTATAAGGCAAAAATCATAGAAGCGACTTCTTGGCCTTTTCTTTCTTCCTTTTAAAGAAACAGCAATATCTCTCTTATTTCTCAATATAGTGTGCATGAATTGCACCTTTCCCCGCAAAATGGTATTTCCTATTAGTCTAAGGACTAAGAGGGATAAAGAATAATATAAATGTCTTCTTGACATGCGAATCAACCAGAATATTTCCATATAATTAACATGGAGTTAATTACGAAAGGATTTCCACACCGTTCACCCGTCCATTAATTACTGCCGTTATCTTCCTGAGACTTGATTAAACGAGGTCTGGTTTTCTTTTCTCGCATTATTTTAAAAGCTGGAGTGAGTTAGCAGTGAAATTACCAGAGAAGCTGTTAATGCACTGCATCTTTTCTCGAACCTCAATGAAGACCATATTTGTCAAATAGTGAAAATAAATATATGAACTGTTTATCATTCCTCACTTATTAAAAGGATAGAAAAGTAGGACATTGCCATCGAGCTGCCAAAATTTTGCCGCATGAAACATGTCATCTTTATCGTGAAGATTTTTCATATCGATCCTCCGCAGCTTGATTTTTAATCTCTTTACTTTCATCTTAAGTCCATATCACATGTGAAAGTTCAAATTATGTAACAGCTCTTTCTCAATGAAACCAATCTTCATACCTGCATACCTCAATCTTCATAACTTCCTGCAGCTTACCTCTTATATCTCAACATTGATTTATCGTTTTCTGGCTTCTTTGATACGAATCATTTTGCCTCTTGAACTAGTACCCTAAACACGCTTTTTATCTTGTGCATCTTAAGCTCTCCTTGAAGTTTAGAATTTCTCGAAATTGCTTAATCACATTACTATCAGGCCTCTATACTGGTATGTTGGTATAAAGCCGCATAATTTCAGCTGTTTCTCAATGTTTTCAATGCTCTGTAATAAACGCCATTAAATTTTAGAGATTTTTATTGTTCTAAGAGAACTTACAAAATGGAAAGGTTTTTATACTAAAGCTTTGTCATTGATGAAGTGATTTCAAACAAAAGTTTGCAAAATTGTTGTGTTGGTATGAACGAAGTTTGAGCTTGTTGAAACGCAAAAAGAATCACAACCTCAGTCGCGCAATCCATGCATATCATCGTATCTTCCCCTGCGGTCGTTAGGCGACGCAACTTTTATCGACTCCGTGCACTCGGACCTAACAACAATATTTAAACGAGCCCTCTGTTTTTCCTATGCTCATGACAGCGACCGTGCATGTATTACAAGAGGGTCTACGTAGAAAGAATAAGCAGCCCTCGGGGTTATCACAACACGGAAGCGAAGAGTGTCTAAGATGACAAATGCACCATGGCGAAGAAGGAGGATGAAGGAAGAACAAGTGGTTTGAGGAAGGGCGGTGGAAAAGAGAGAGATCGAAGCGTGGTTAAGGGAGAAAGAAAGGAAGGCAAAAGAATAGAGGGTAGGAACCATGGAGAGGGTCCATCAGTCAGACGTCAGTTGCCAAGAGACAAGCTGTTTAGGTTTTGGTAGCGGTGCGTGAGCGCTGAGTTGGGAGGTTTGATAAGAACGGATTGGAATATGAAACAAGGAGAGGGAGAGGCGAGGGTTTGGGTGAGGCAATTCCAGGGATCTCCTTTTAGATATAATGAATGAAGTTAAGGTCAAGAGGTTGATGGCCCGGAAAGAATGAACAATACTTACCTATACTCTAGTATCTAATGTTCTCTCGCGAGTACAAAGCTGAGGAGAACGCGTGTTTGATTAATAACGCGGACGCTATTCGTTATGCGAATTGATTGCTCGCTCCGCTCATGCAGAACTGTCACCGTTGCTCGCGCTTTGGTCAGCTTGTTTGTTCTTAATTACCTGAACGGTGAACCTCATTCACACGGAAAATGTGTTTCCTGAGAAACTGATGACATAATCATTAGGCTTTTCTTTGTTACTTCTTCAGCAGATAATTATAAAAATAGTATCTTACTCAAACTCTCTAATTCAACTGCGTAGAGGTTAAAAAGAGTATCGCTCCAATGAAGTAAACGTTTTAAATATCAGGTGAATATTCCTTTAAAATTGTGAACGAAAGGCTGAATTCTTTCCATGAAATCAATACTAGTAGTGACAAACATATTTTAAAACTGAAAGACAAACAGCTGTTTTGGAAGTGATATATAAAAAAGGAGCTGAATTCATGCACCTGTATTCCCCTGCCCTATTGATCATTGCTATGTATTGCATTGTATGGGCTTTATAGATTTAGAAGAAACTCGTTTAAGAGTGTAAGACTCGAGATTTTAAACGATTTGACTAAGTGAATACCTGAATCGGTCTCGGCGATAAATATTCATTTTAATTAACATAAGTGCAAAAATATGAATATTTAGGATTTATTCAAATCGGCTGCAAATTATTTAGGTCAATAAATACGAAATAGAAAAGTATAAATATTTATCTTTAGAATATTCGCTCACGTGGGCAAGTATCTCTTCAAAGCAACATATATAAAGAGATTATTACGGAAGGCTATTCTCATGGTTAGTATCGAAATATTGCACTTCAGTATGCCAATCAGAAGAAAATTTGTAACGACTGCATTACGGTTTTACTACATAAACGCGTTCACGCAACTCTAGTTTATGGTTTGCTTTAGTTTAAAGTTTTGGTTGCCCCTAAAATAAGTCACAGAATAGTTTACTTACTTTTCTTCACCTCATGAGTCGTTTTTAATCAGATGCACTTTACAGGTACTCTGCCTCGTTATTTGCTAACAGTTGTACCTCTTCAATTCAGACTTGTGCATTTGTACCTAGAAAAATTAAAACTCCAATTGTTTCAATATTATTTGATTTTTCTTGAAAATTTAAATGACTGGTACCAACTAAATATTTATTAAAGCTAAACCAAAAATGATAAAAAAGATTAAATTAGCCTGGGTAACCGAACATGGGAACCTAAACATTATTGTCCTATTTTGTTGTAGGAAAAAAATATATTCCCCTTCAATGGAACACTTTTCACATAAAGTAAATTTTCCTTGGACCTAAAAGTAATAACTCGCAAGTTGTATTATTGTTTCATCTTCTTCCAAAATAATGTAAGTCATAGTTCATCTTTAATGGAATCTTATGAAGGAAAATGATACGTAAACGAAGTTACAACATTTCTATAATTTTAGGTGATTAACTATTTTCAGAATCATTCCCTTATTTAAAATATTTTGTCAATAAATCTGCTTAAAAGCTTCAAATCCGAGCTTAAGTCATATAAGTTTCAATTAATACATATAAATTATATGTTTTTTCATTCCTTTAGAACGGCATTATCGTATATCTTTCCTTTCATTTTCGTTAACTGTTAAACGTTTAAAAGATATAATAACATATGTAAAATGTAAAGTAATTATTTTTACTTTGTATTAACCTTATGCAGATTTGTGTCAGGAAGAGTAAATGGAGTCCTATTTTTTATTACTACTTAAGCATATAAGACATTAAGAGACCTTTACTAGTATATTTCGAGCGAAACTTCGAAAGCTTTCCAAAAGATCAAAGGATTCTTGGAAACCCAAATTCTCTCCTTGCATGAGGACAATCGCGAAAGTAATTCGAAGAGATATATTTCTCTTTCCGAAGGCATATCGTTTTATTCTCCCTCCGTCTCTCCTCAACATTACGTGTACGAATACATATTTTTTCCCGCCTCCTTCGTCCCAATCAACTTCCGTCAGTCAACGCCACCTCGCGGCATAACATATGAACGCGCATTTGTCAAGCGTAGATGTTTTGTTACGACAAAGAAGAAGAAGGATAAGGAATAAAGAGAGGGATGGGGAGAGAGGGAGGGCGGAAGGTTAAAGAGTTCGTCGGAGGAAGGGGTGGTTGGAAGTGTCGTGGGAATGTTTGAAGGTGTTTGTATGACGGGGAACAAAAAGCCCACCCCTCACAATGGGAAGGATGGACAAGCAATGCAAGATCCGAAGTGTTCTCTCGAGTAATATTTCGTATCCGGCTTGATCGTGAGTATCCCCGAGGCGCAATCCCATATCCATCGAGGATATTTGTCAGATATTTACGTTTTGACAGAATAACAACCATTATTACTACATATTCTGACATAATGAATAATGGAATCATTATCAGCTACCTTCCCAAGGAAAACTTAAAAGGAAATTTCGTGGTAAAAACATTATACATATATAACAAATCTGGAAAATAAAACTTCGAAAATCAACGCATTCCTCATACCATGGGTGTAGGCAGGATGTCTATCAAATGTAAAATTGTCCTTAATCCAGTAGCTAGGAGAATTTCCGCCTAAAATGTAATAAAAACATTAAAAGCCTCATTTGACTGGTGTTTAAGCCCAATTTTTACATTGAAATATCATCATTCTGTTACCAAAATTAGGACCTCCTAATAATAGATTATGATATAAATAATCGAATGTAAAGGTTTCACGAAGTAAATCCAGAAGTGTTTTAATATTAAATTAGAACTTGTAACTTAAACTTAAACCGACACTACCGTACCACAGATTCCATGCTAAATATTCTACACCTTTTTAAATAGTTAATAGAAAAGGAAGATTTTTCAGGGAATGTCAAACAAGAAGAGATGGGAATGACTTGTGTAATAAATTACCCAGACTATGGGTAAAAAGAAACATCACATTCAGCAAAATATATTTAAGGAAGCTTTTATAACTAGTTGAATGATAAAATTAAAAGCTATTCCAAATAATTTAAAATTGACTTTCAGACAAACGTTTAAAACGAGAACTTCGAATTATTTCGGAAACAATTAAAACATTTATGCCACGGAAGACAATTTGGCTGCTTTTTCGTAGCTAATTTTGAAAGTTAATTTACGAATAATATAAAAATAAAAAAAAGAGAAGACATCCGTCAAGCCAGTTCGTCCAAATCAGGTATCAGTCCAATATGATCATCCCCATCGAAGTAGTTCTAATAGGAACTAAACATAAACAAATACAACCAAAAGTGCCTATAGAAGGCGGATCGCATGACGTAACGCAGTTTGGACAAATGTTTGGAACCCCTCGGTCATAGGAAAACACGACATTCGACGGGAGAAAAATAGCATCGGGGGAGGCGTGACGTCACGGTTAAAGACAGTCGGGATCGAGCCACGGGTCGGACCTTATAAAAACAAGAAAATAAAAGAGAAGAAGACACTGGGACGGAGGAAAGGTAAATCTGAGAGAGCGGAGAAATGATCGCATCTTGACTCCCACTCCTCTTCCACGACCAACTGACTGACAAATGTCCGAGAAGACGCTTCTGACAAATGCCCATCGAAATACCGCGCGTCACCTTCGACACCGCGCAACAATGGCCATGTGGCCACGTTTTTCACGGCGATGGATAGCCTCCTACTACCTCCATCGCCGTTCCTCCCAACATCCACTCGCCACCGAGCAAACATGCACTGTCCGTATGTAAATAAGGGGATCCTTCCGATTCGTTTCGACAAAAGACTATCGAGCGAGAGTGAGTCTGAGAGGAGTTACATATGGACCACCTAAGTCTAGAAGGGAATGGATGCCTCTCCCTTTCTTTCCCTCGTAATAACGTCGATTATTTTCCTTTTCGAACCGCATGGGTTTCAGAAGTCATAGTGAATGTCATACGAGTGCGAAGCTACTTGAGAGACGATGAACGAGCCAAGGACCGTAAGGCGGAGCAATTTATTTTGAAGGACTGCGACAGTGGTCACTGTGACAATGAATGAATCGACAGAAAATATGAGGAAAAGAAGCACGAAACGGTGTAGTAGATATTGAATCGACATGTCTTTTATTTGCATTGTCATTTTTCACGTGAAGATGAGTATATTTTGTTCTAAAACGTCACGCTTGTATGTTTAACATAATAAAAAGTTAATATTAAATAAAAGTTAGTGATTAGAATCATATACCACTACATGGAAAAAAGTTCTTAAGGAAGCTTCGTGGGCAAAGAGAATGGTGACCCCACTTAGCGGATCCCACCACTGCCGTGGTCCCCAAAGAAGCAGTCAATCATTTATTGTGACGAACTTTTGCATAGATTTCGTGACAAAAGTTTAATCTTCATTATTTTATTAAGAAAAAAATAAATGGTTAGCAAAACCAATTTGTAGCAATCTTTATTTCTTGATAATTTATACGTGACTACGAAAAATCGTTTATGAAAAGTTAGAAACCAAGTACCCTGTCTGGTAACAGTGTACAGCGCAACATTCTATCTCATTAAAATTTAATTTGTACAAATTTCTTTCGGGTAATCACCATCGTTAAATCAATTTAAGGTGAAAATCATTGGTGGTCTTTGTTTTCATAGATTTTTTAATTCTACTCATCACCCTTACACGTCTATGCATTATAGCGTAATACCCTTCTTACAATGCCTTCTTCATCCTTCATCAATCACGTGATTTCTTTTGGAGAAAGCATACAACAGCAGGGAATCGAATGCTAGTGTTTTCCGTTCCGGTTTTCGCTTCGGACTATCGAAATAAAAACAAATATTTTTTCAGTTCCGGTTTTGCTCCAATGTCGAATCAGTTCGAACAATTAGTTTTCTCCGACCATTTCGATAATTATATCCTTCTGAAAGTTTGTTTCAACATTTAAAATTTTTTAAATTACATTACATTAGAGTAAATTTTAGAAGAATATTTGGTGATGGTTAATTGCAAGTTGCAGTTACACACGTTTAGTAGACCTTCCTCTAACCAAACTTAAGTAAAATATGCATAGCTGAAAAACGACAATCGGAACAGAATATATTACGGTTTTTCGGTTCGGGTTCAAGAATTTCTATTTTTTCGGTTCAGGATCTATATTCACTCAGGCAAAATTAACCTTTTTCAGTTTCAGTTTTCGGTTCGTTTCCGGTTCGATTTTATGTGAAAAATACCTTAATTTATCATATTACTCTTCCATAATTTTCTATCTTTACCTCGTTTTTTTCTTCTGATACAATCATTCACTTTTCACACATTTGTTTTTCTTTGACCATACCTTCCCCCTTCTGAGCATTCCATTCACAATAATAGACAAACTTTTTGGTCTCTTCCTTTAGTAACACTCAGACTACCATTTTTGTCGTTCTATTTTATACATTCTTTCTTTTCATCTTAGTCAGTCACCAAATTCCATCTCTCACTGTTAATAAAGTTCTCTATTCAGCCAACATTCATTCACCACTCAGTAAGTCATAATTGTCTCTCTCTTATTTTCAACATGTGTGTTCCTTATATAAACCATTGCGGCTGCATTCAGTTTACTCAAAGGCTTCCACTGACAACCTTCGCTACCATACGTCAAAGTGCGTGTAATCACTCATTAAAATCTTACTTTATACATATGTATTACTTTACTTCCTGCTAGCATATCTTGATAAATGCTTAATTTTCTACTTATCTGTTGGTGTAAGAAAGAGCATCTTTCATTCTTTTGTTCAACCTTGCTCATGAAATTGCTAATATGAAAGTGGATGAGGTATGAACGATGCAGAATGACGGAGTTCATCTTCTTATTGACTGCAATGAAAAGTATTGTTCACAGCATCATGACCTTTTGGGATTCTTTCCACTCATATATTTCAGGCCCAGTGTGAAAGACAAGGGCAAACTCATCATCTCGTCTATCCACCTCACCCCCTTCGTTTTGTAATTAATTTTTGAGGCAATCAGCCTTCGGACTAATAACTCTGGAGACTACATTATTGTATACATCCAACGTGATATCATAGAGTAACCTTAGTTAGGTTAATCTATGGGGATATAATCTTACATTTTCTTGTATATGTTCAAGTTATTCGAAGAACAAATCAGACGAACCACCCCTCAAATTTCCTCACTTAAGCTACAATATCGCTCCTTGCTTTCACTCTCCTTTTCCATATCCCTCTCTAATGCTCTGCTTCCTCCCTCTTCTCTAACAGTTCGCACGCAAGCCCACATACCTTAAACCTGCCTCGCCATATCCACCCTCTCTCCTTTGCTGCTGCGTGAATCGATGCCGATGACAGCTCGAACTAGGCGCCAAAGCTGTATATACACCGCCACCGCCTACCTTTAGGGGCTTATTTTGCTCCCCCTCTTTCCACTCACGCCCAATCGCTCAATTTCCATTTCTACTCCCATCGCTCGCATTTCTAACTATACGTGGACGTTGCCATCTTTACAGCCGTTCCGACCTTCGATTCCTCCTTTGTTATTCCAAATTCTTTAAGGAACGCTTTCATTTTCTTGCCGCACGGAATGGAAGCAGAGACAAAACCAAATGTACAGGGCTACATTTCTACTCAAATTTTATTTCCCGCCCTCTGGAAACACTAGATTCCCCACAAGTACCACAACCAGCACTACTAAATAAAAAACTCTGAAAAACTACTAAATGAAAACCTATAAATATTTATCATGCTTTCATTTTCTGAATTTTATTGTTGTGTGTAGAGTTTTTCCAAAAGTTTTATTTCATAATTTATTCCTTTTCAGAACTTTTAAATAATGAATGCAGAAGAACGGATCTTTTTTGGTGGTTGCCCGAATCGGGGGAGTAAAACTGAATGAAGTAAGACATACATTTGAAAGAAGTTTTAATAAATCCGGACGGAAAAAAGCGATTCGTAAACTTGTGAATACATGTAAAAGAACTGGATCCACACATGACGAGGTGAGAAGAGGACGACCAAGCACAATCCGATATGGATTGAATATATGAAGTAATTTGGATTACATCGGTGAAACATAAATGTCTTCCTCTACATAATTTCCATCCTTAACCTAAATTTATAACCCAAAAATGCATTTATGGCCATGAGTGAATAACCGGAATATTTGTACAGAAAGAATTTGAGGTTACGTTGAGCGCTTTTGCAATATTTAAAAAAGAACTACTCACTCTGAAACTGATTAATAGCTTATCACTCAAAAATCATACATAATCTCATCACATACCATCATCACTCCATAAACTCCCTCACTAATACAGTAAAAAATGTTTTGATAACTTATAGTTGGGTATACCTATAATAATTTCATTGTTAGAGTTACATGTCAGTAATTTTTAAAGATTACCGCGAGCATAAATTCGAATTAGATTCAGAGGTTTTGAAAATTTCTTCTCACTAGATTTATTTCTTTCAAAAGCCGTAGATGTGTAGCTACGAAATTTGAACTATTCATTTTCAGATTTTAAATATATGATATCCAATAATAAAGCTTCAGTAATAACATAATAGTAATGAAACTCCAGTCTTCAGAGATAGCGGTAATAAAGGCGAAAAATATTATCAATTTTACTTTGAATACGTGGAATCTTCCTCATAAAATTTCATCGCAAATGAAATTTAAACAATCAATTTCTATAATTTCCGTATTTCTTCTTAAAAATGGTGCCTTCGATGAATGCATTAATGATAATTAAGGAAAATAAAACGGCAGTGTTTGAACGTTGTGATTGATCATAATCCTATAGGTGTGAACAAATGGTCGTAGCAAGGGAAAATATTTCTTAAAAATTCTACAAGAGAGCTTCTTCGACCACTGAAAAAAGTATTTGACCACTGAAGATGACAACATGATTGCCGTAATGTGTACTTAACAGTTTAGTGAGTAAAAAAGAGATTCAGCGGACATTCTCTGAGCCCAACTGTTTTCTAAGAAACAGCTACCCTTGAATTCATTATGGCTAAAGGATCATTTTAACTCACAACCTCCAATTAGAGCGGATTTTGTAGAGTAAAATCAATTCTTAAGCCTTAATTTTTTCGTTTTAGCCGAAGTCAAAACATGTTTGCATCTTTCAAAGGTTTTAAAAACTTAAAATACAGGAGGGCGTAATATCCTCTGCATCGTATGAAATTCATTAGAGAATGTTCATGGACGTAAACCTTCAACTAAACACTTACTCAGGAGCATTTTCTCCTCGGCGATTCAGTTTTATCAATCTCCCACCTCATTCGTATTCGAGAGGATAAAAAAAAAACGCATTTCCTATTCGAGCGATAACGTCTCCTCGATTTTTTCCTTCCCTATATCCCCGCACATCCTTTTTGAGTGACCATCGCAGTCCCAAATCGTCCCTCCACTGGATCCCCAGCGGAGTCCACTGCCACCTGAGCCCAAAGCACTGACCCCGGGGGCGTCGCTAAACCCAACCCCCCGTTAAACTAAAGCCCTTTTCCTCATCCCACACACGGACTGGCAAAGCCCCTTCCTTCGCACTTCGCGACCCACATTCCCATTTGTTTACGAGAGCAGCGTCGAAAGGCCGAGATTCGTGGGGCTTAAGCGGGAGCAATCCTCGTTGAAACGGAGAAACATACGAGAATTGCGTGCGATGATTGGTTTCAAAGGGTTTATTCGAAGAAGCGAGGTCTTGAGGTTAAAAGTCGTGGATCGTTGGCGTGAGGAACGTGGGATTATTTTATTTCGGAGCATTTCTCGTTCGATGACGATTTCCTACATCATTAGAGGATTTAAGCTTGATGACTGCCAAGGGAAAACTCGTAAGAAATTAATAAAGTATGACATCATGCTAAAATTGTTCATGAAAAGTCATAAAAAACTAAATTCACGGTGGGAATGTAATCATGTGGAAGTGTAACATGAAGTACATTCAAGGATTATTGATCAGCAAAACAACTTTGAATTGAACAACAATTAAATAACTTTATGCCATTTTCATTACGTAACTCAGCCTTATTAGAAAAAACATAAAATGGTATATGACGGTGGTTTGCAATATCAAAATAATGATATCAAAACCTTTAAATAGATATATCTTATTTCTTGATAGTTAAAGTTATTTATTTAATTGGTGATAATGTAAAAGTAGTTTCATTTATAGGCAATCCCTCACTTTAAGCAAAATTTTGGTTATCGTTATAATTATTAGCGTTTTTTTCAGTTCGTGAAAGTTGTGCCGTATGATTATCAAATATACTCACACAATGGAATAAATTTATGGAATAAATTATCGAAAAATCAAAATTCTCACAAATGATTTCCGCTTGCGAAAGAAATTTTTTATAAACTGCTATTCGTAAATTCATCCTTATAAAACGAGGATGAGAGAATTGAATAAAATAAAGTCATTTTGTAAAGTTAATAAATAACGTATAATGTGCAATCAGTAGGTATAGAGATATATTTGCGAATAAATAATGGCGTGCGGATTGTCGTGTCAACTACATTTTTTGTCAAGCCTTTTGTATTTATCTAATTTTATTATTAGGTGGAAATTTATAAGCGAGATTTTTCCCTTATAATGTATGTATTTTCAACAAAATTAGCTATTCTTTTCATGGTGTAAATCTGACACTGAATACCGAGAATTAATCTCACTTTCTCTTGAGCAATTGTGTTTTTAACGAAAATTTCAGAACCGAATTGATTTAATGAAGAATTCGTTTCCTCAAAACTTTTGGCAAATAACAATAAATGTTTGCTAAAAAAAGTGATAATATGGAATGTTAAAGCATAAGAGGGCAGTTTCTCTTAGAGAGGAGAGATTCCGAATATGTATCCTATTTTGATCAAATTAATCATGTAGTTTAACTACTATTATCGAATGTATGTACTATTTCCTGTGGTTTGAATCTATAATTAAAGTTTCTGGATGAAAATAAATGATAACGGGAGACGATATTTTCTTATTTCAAGTTAAAACGAAAATCTTGCTATTTTAATGGACGAAATGCCTTAGA
Organism: Ladona fulva; assembly: GCA_000376725.2. Lineage (NCBI taxonomy): Eukaryota > Metazoa > Arthropoda > Insecta > Odonata > Libellulidae > Ladona > Ladona fulva. The sequence continues at coordinate 305,479 of KZ308337.1, read as the reverse complement.
AATGTATTAGTCAGTTCAAATCATATGCTGTAGTTTTGCTAATATAAATCTTTTTCAACTACTCAGTATTGTTTAAAAACAATCAACCATAAACCTTTGTCAGATCATTGCATGTGGGTGGTTCATAACTTTAACTAGATTGCTGCCAAAAGACTTTGCCTGGCTAAGATTTCAACTATACCTTAACCGATGGATTTTCCCTCCTGCATATCATAAACTGATATGATTATTCGTTGAAAGCTGGAAAATCTTCTCTATATTGATCAATTCCACGCAATGGTAACAGTAAATACATAAGCGTTCGCCGTATATTTTCCCTGGAATGCATCCAGTAGAAATGAGTATAGATAGCGCTTGAAGGACGAGCTCCACTCTGGAAACATTCTACAGCACCATTTCATTCCATAAAAACTCCATAAAATAAAATATTTCCATCGGAAGAATCGGCGAATGGAATATGATAGGGGGCCTCCTTCCACACAAAATATGGAAGTGCGAAATTCCCGCGAATGAAAAATACTGAGACGCATCCCTTCGGCGACGATGTACAGAAATAAGAATGAAAATGAAAAAAGCGCATCCCCGACACATCCGAGGGGAGATTTCTCCGGATTCTAAAGCGAAGATACGTGATTCGCCTCTACAAAAAATTATACACGCACAGCCACACACGAACGGAATCTCGGTGGATTTTTATTTTATTTCCCTCCCTTCGAAATCTTTCTGCGTATTTCTGGAGCTTAGCGGTCCCCGCGCACGACTTTTTATCCCCTGCGCGGGGAAATACACCGTTTTCTTACCCTAAGCACACCGTATTCCAAATGTTATTCTCACCCTCAGAGAAACACGTTTCATCAATAGGTTTTTCTCTTTGGCTCTTTTTAGTCCCTTCCTACTGAAAATTTAGATCCCATTTGAATCTACACTTGGCTTACCTAATTTTCCCCTTTGAAAATATTTTTCGAGAACGATGTTTATCTTGGTTCCTCTGGTATGCTCTTACCCTCATTTACGTTTGCTTCTGTGTATTTTATCTAACAATACAAATCGCGAAATTTCTCGTTGCCCATTTCGTGCCTTTATAACTCAACCAAATCTTAATAAACATTGATAATAGAATGACAATAAAATGAGAATACCATTTTCATAAAATATGTTTTTCTGCGATTTGAGGAATAAAATTCAGCAATTATCAGTTAGAACATTTCAATGCTTCTAATCCAATTCTCTCATCTGAATAAAACAGGATAGTCTCGTCTAGTATTTTAAATCTTTGAAATTCAATGTCCTTTGAACTGTTTTTTTATTTGCTCTAATCTAAAAACAGTAAATGGGGGCTCTTAATACTCAGAGGATTCATATGAAAATAAATTAATGCTCATAATAGTCCATGCATTTCTAGAATAAGCGTAATTTTGACCTAAAGTTTCCCGTATAGAGTATTTTTCAATAGATCGGATTTTTAAAAGGCTTATCACAATAGCAGGCTGTACTTCCATTGAATACGAAGACTAATTTTCTACATCTACATCTACATCTACATAAGTACCCTGCAAGCCGCCTTCCGGCGTGTGGCAGGGGACACTTTAATACCTTATAATTATAGATAACTTATCCTAATGTATGCTAAGTAAATAACATGCTGATATTCAGCTAAAGAGGTATATTAGTCATACATCTGGAACATGATTCCAAACCCAAATTAAAGAAAAACTCAAAGTATGTAAATGTTGATTTTCGTGATATACAACCGCCGTGATAAAATATTCTATCAATAAATATTGCCATGAAAGTAGAACAAAATGTCTTTTATATTTCGTATGGTTACTGCATGCATCTTCCAAGTTCGTATTAAAATCCCGATGAGGTAAAAGTAAAACTGAGGGATGTCATAATTAAAACTCGAAAACCTTTTCTTTCATATGGCCATCTGTTAATGACATCACATTCACACATTGATAGTATTAGTGTTAATGGAAATACGAAAAGAAATCTTCAAAAGTTGTGGCATAACATACCTAAAATTCGAATTTAGGAAAAGAGATCAAGAACAAATTCACCCTTAAAGTAATGGGGTACGAAAACCTTCACACAACTTTAGATATTAATAGCAAAAAACTATGAAGAATTGAGAATGTCCAAAATATCACAAAAAGATTTTAATTACATATTTGAAATCTCTGCCATAATTTCCCAGAATATAGATAATATGCTGCATTGTAAACAACGGTGAGCAAAAATAAGGCAGAGACTTGAGAAAATAACTGCATTAAAAAAAGAAAATTTATGATAACGCTTGAAAAAAATTCAGGAATATATTAGACTGTGAAGAGCGGAAAGGGGATACAATAACATAGTATTGTTCTATATAATAGAAAATTTGTGATAATTTACTATAACCGAACCTAATCTCGAGCAAATATGGTGTCATTAGTCTACATACTTCATAGTAGATGAATGCTACTGCTGAATAAATCATTTTAGATCATCGAGCATTCCTGAGAGTGGAAGTATTATTAAAAATACTTCGACAGCTGAAGTCATTTCGCACAAGGCTCCCACCAGGAATCGAACACAGGACCATTTTCACCGAAGGCGAACGCGCTACTCTTTGGCTATCCGATAGCCCCACGCTCCTAAGATATTTGTGAATAAATACAGAGGATTTGCTCTTCATTCATCAAGATTTCGAGCTTAGAAGTTCGTATGAGTTGCTTATCACTTTAATCAATTCTTGTACTATGAAGAAGGAATACCTCGACACCAGAGTCGATACCGTTGTGAGCATTTATTTTCCTAGAGAACTTGGAGACGAGAAATATATTGGCATAAAGCTGCGGAAAATATGGGTGTGACAGTCATGTTAGGCAGGATGAAGGGAGAGAGAGAACGGAGAGATTGTTGGGATATCGAAAGAGTGGGTGAATGGACGGGGAGAGATTCCGCACCAAATATTAGGACGGCATAGAAATCGCGACAGGCGCTACCGAGTCTGACAACAGCTGATGTATTATTTTGTTCCGTAAGTGGAAGAGAGAGGTGAGAGAGGGAAGTGGAGGGCGAGCGTGATTGAAAATTGATTACGGATCGGTGTTATTTTTCCCCGCCCACGCCTTTCCCCGGGAACTGATTCGGCAGCCGTCGGAGCCCTCGGGCCCTTTCCGCGAAAAGGAAAAAGAATTTTCGTCCGGGCAATAAATTGAACGAAAGAGAGTTTTTTTGGTGGGAGGTTGAATTTCTGCGCTTCCTCCCTTTCGCTCGAAACCCATCTCCTGAGTTTGTTGTCCCACGACTAGTAAAAAGCGACGCGGGAGGAGAGCGTCCGAGTGTTTTCGTTTTAATCAAATTCGCGAGAATTTATCGCACGAGTTAATATATATATGTAGAGTTACGGTGAGCTTCGCTTCCACCAAGGGGCGAGAAATAAAACAAGAGTTGTCGTTAAAGCGCTCCGAAATTGAGCGTTACCATAGGATCCTTAAGTTTGTTTTCCCGATTCGCCTTTTCCGTCGGTCTCTTTCAGCAGCGATAACCACGGACAATTAAAATGTATGTACTTCTCGCTTTTCACCGGAGCTCATTATGCGAAACTGCTGTTGCCGTAGAATACGAATGAACAAGAAAGAATTAACTTTAGTGCTAATCAATGTTAGCTTGAATCAATATCTGATAGAAATTTCGAATTTATTATTCGTTTCAAAAATCAAAGGAAAATGTTAACATGATAGGATCTAATGGGAACCCTGTGAAGAATATTTTCATCAAAAGGAAAAAGATATCCGTGCCGTGGAGCGAAGACAATGTGATTAGTAAGGTGACGGAATATTTGCGTTCACCGCGTGTTGGGAGCAAAGCCTTAGTGACATTTGTCGCCGTGGGTCGCCTTGTGGCGCCAGTTTCAATTCAACTTGAGCTTGAAGTATTATAGAGGTATTTAAAATTTAAGTAATTCAAAAATGAATTTCTCAGAATTATTTCCATTGAAAATAGAACTTACTTCTGCTACTGCACCACTCGTTGTCGGTCTGCGATGATGGATAGTGTTCCCAACTGCAAAATGTTTCGGTTAACTCCACTCTAATTATCGATTATTATTGTTGCAGGTTCTTCAGAGAAGATATAAAAATTCTCCTCTTTCTCATAAATACAGCATACATTTGAAAGTGAAAATTGACATTTATAATTTGAGAGCACTTCAAATACGAGGGTATATTTCAATTTAGTTGTTTGTATATAAATACTTCGGTGTTTCGATTTCAGTAAATCATATTCATCTACTTGCGAGGAAAAACAAACTTGCGCCATAGGTATCTGATCCTTCTGATCCGAACTCGCTACGGTTGGACCAGTGTTACCTTTTACGCACGAACTGAGATTAACTGCGTTTAGGAAAACTAAAGAATTTGGATAAAATCAAACTTGCTAAATGATATTTGGTGGAACTAGTGGACCGAAACCGGTCGTGTCTCCTTTATACTGTGGAATTGTACAAGTTTGTCAATTTTACTGTGGTTTTAACAATAAATTTACGTTATAAAGAGCTTGGGTTACTTTATATTGGTAACGGTTCCATTAAAAGCACTGTTTTCGTTTAAATTAAAACAAAATATGTGATAGTTTCTGGTATCAATTTACGAAACAGAAAAAGAAAATAAATTAAAATCAATGAATAAGTTAAAAAAGAGGAAATAAAATGCTACTCAATGCCCGTCATCCGGCTATATATTTATTTTATAAAACAAAGCAAATTTTTTTCAATCTCTTTGAAAATAATGCATTTTCTATAATAGTAGTGGAGGCAAAATTTTACGTAATTACAGGCGGTAAAAGCGTGCTTAGTGCTAGCCACATTTTAATTATATATATACTAGCGTATCAACATTTGGGAGTTCATGAAATAAAAATAGAATCATGACATGATTTATTAATACTTGCACTACGATTACACATGAATTTACCCAGAATTTTACCACTGGTACTCACTTAGGCCGATAGACCCCAAAGGATGGCAAGGCCTCTGATTTCTATGTCACCGAGGCCTCGTAAAGTTATTATCCAAGTTAGATATTTACGGCAGAGAGGTAATTTCAAAAAAGACCAAGTAATTATTAAATGATACCGAAAAAATTCTCTGTATCTTTAAATAGAATGAAAGAAGGATAAATGGTTTACGTTCATTCAATTATTTATTATAGTACTCGGAAAAATAGACTAAATAGACTTTAGAAGACTCATTACGCTTCTGACATTTCAGTCATTTTTCGGAAGGAAAGGTAAAGATTGTAACGACGGTCGTAAATTTAAAATATAGGGAAAAGAGTTCGAAGATAATGAAATTTCTATCGATAGAATGATAGAGGTAGATAATTGGATCGAGAGGGAAGGAGTATAAGCTCTGATTACAGATGGAAATGCCTCGCTTGTGTTTGTAAGTTGCGTGACGGAACAACGGAAGGGTGATTGAGGGGAGAGCGGGAGAAGAAGCGGCGAAGTGATTGAGTGTATGCTTATTTTTTTCTGATTTGATCTTTCACATCCGCGCTCCGGATGAAATATGACCAACACCCGAGCGACGGAGAAAACACTGAGGAGCGGAGATTTTCGAGCGCCAAGAGAGAGTAAACAAAAAAGCAATTGGATCATTCTAAATTTCAAAATTTTACGTTTTTATTTCGCTCGTTTAAGGGGATGCAACAGTTTGAAGTATACGGAATGGGTGTAGGATAAGTTACCTTATATTTTATATTCTCATATGGAAATTTTTCATCGAATTACTACTTCCACTTTTTATCCTTATATCGCTCAACTAAAAGAAATAGAACGGAATGCAATTTATCGACGAAGGATATTTTTTTCATGTAAGCATCTAAAGAGATTAACTGCATATCCCTGGACCCACTATTAATTCAATTCATTTTCTTATGAAAATCCTTTACTGTGGATGCAACTTATTCATAAAAACCTACGGAGAACAATGAAAATTAAATTGGGAAATATTTCGCTTTCTTTAAATCGGAACATATGCTATCTTTTTTAAGAGATTTTTCGCTCTCCGTCTGTTTAATTTTGGTTAGTACATACTAATGCACTCAACTATGATAAATACGCAGTAATGCATACTTTTTATAAAATTCTATCCATAAAAAATTCATGCACAGAGTTTTTTGACAATGGAATTTTCTTATCTAAGACAATTCTAAACTATTCTGGAGCAAGAGTAAATTAATGGACAATTGTGCAATAATGTCAATACATACAGTATTTCTCGACTCCAATGCTTGTTAACTTACATATTATTTTGTATTTCCTTTTTTGTTTCGAAACGCTCTAGTTTCTGACGGCTTTGTAATACGAGCTAATTTGTAGACATTTATACTATAAAATGCGTCTTCCTTGCATCTACTTTCATCTTGCTAAATTATCAAAAATTGGGCTGCTTCTGAAAAAAAGAAGTAGGGTTTGGTAGCTAATTTTCTTCCTGCTCGAATCTTAAATCGAATCGACGATTTTTAATTCCATTCTAATCAGAATACGAAGGAGAGTCCCTTGCATTTCAACGTACCAATACCTAAAAAATTCGTTCCCTAAAGCATTCGTTCTTCCATATTAAATACATGGTTGTCCTAGGAATGAATGCCCTATTAAATCCAAGCCATTAAAGCGGATCTGTGTAATTTCAGAGATAATTTTATGTTTCAATTTGTGTCAAGTTTAAATATGATCATGAGGCTGATTCGATGCACACAAATAGATCTTCTTCGAATGGAATCAAATCCGGATGATTGCTCTTCATTATAAACCGAACTGAATGTCATAAGGTCATTTGAAAGAATTTAAAGTGAGTCAAAGAATCGTCCTGCATCAATCATCGGCCATCATCAAGTGAGATAAATCCTAGGACTGGTTATGCGCTGCGTTCTGAGCTATCCTAAGCTACCAATCTTTGCATCCGAAGCCAATCTCTGATAGTTCCCTAACAAACGCTTACCCTTACCTATCTCTCATCATTCAGCCTACGACCTCCCTTGTATTTCTCTCACCCCGCCCGCAGTATTTTGTTCTTGAGATTTTCACTGCTCAAGGTGGTTTAATTAAATATTCTTTTCGTTTTACAGTTCCAATGTTCAAGTGTTCTATTTTAATTTGATCTTTGAAGGATTTCTTCAGTATTGACTCGGTCTGCATTAGGTGTCTGTACGGTAATCGGCCAGACGTTACCTGAGGCCCCTGAAGGCGCATTTAGTTGGATCCTAAACACCCCTTCACCTTAGCTACGGAAAGCTTTGAAGAGGGAACGAGGCAACCAGAAACATTAAGAGTCGGGTAGTTTTCTTTATTGAGTCTAATTGCTTTTAGTGGAACAAGACAACGTAGCACAGTATCGACAAAGAACAAGTCAAGGACAGCATAATGACCCAACAAATAACACTTTTAATAGCATTCCATAGTGACCTAAATGAGTGTTATGATGCAGCACTCATATATGTTATTTTCATAGTAAAGCAAACATGAGACAAAAGTCAACGAAAGATACATTCCCTTTTATCCTGAACCAAAAGCAATTACATCAATCAAGATATGCATGGACCTGCATAACGTACCCTGAATGGAAAGGTTACCCTTCTCCAGGTCTTGGTGGACCTCGTCCATTATGAACATAACGCTTTCTACCGATGAATTGCACTATGTAACCATAGACGACGGGCAATACAACGCAAAGTTTTGGGAATGACTCCATCCATCGGCATGAAGAGCGGGATACTTACGCAAGAGAGCAGTACGGTAGCAGTGACGGAGAGAGGGGGATGAAGCAGGGAGTTTGGGAGGCAGAGACTGCGTGGACCTCCATGGTGGATCCGACCAACCAGCGCTCTCCTCCTCCCACCCGGTAGACGCTCTACCCCCCGCAACCCCTCTATGTCCTTTTATTGATCTACCCATCGAGGAGCGGAGGGGGAGATGAGGAGGGGAAGAAAAGGGTTTTCATGAAGAAGGCGTAGGTAGGAAGAAGAGGTGCAGAGAGCCGGATAAGGATCTTGGGAGCGTACTCCGGGGATCCGGCGTCGCCAACAAATAACAAAACGAAGGCGAGAAAGGCGTTATCTATGGTACAATCCGTCCATATCAATGCACATCGGTATATTGCCACTGTCACGTGGCTGAAGGGGATGACGAGGGCTCTATCTCCACTTTTTTCTTCCATATCCCCGCGCTCTTTCCGCGCCTATTGTTCGCATCTCGTGCGGTCGTATTTCATGCCCTTGCGTTTTGTTTCCATCTCGTTCTTCGTGCGGATCTCTGGGGCTTGGTTGCGACCCCGACGCGTCCTTACGAATTGCTCACGAACCGTAAACTGCCCTCTTTGGCAGCATTTTTTTGGAGTTCTGTATCGTGCGTTAGCTAGTGTGGACAACGATAAACATCTTGGCATAGGGTGAAGAAATTGATGTCGTAAACTCATTTACCAATCTTTGAAGGAGGGAATCCTTCCTCAGAATACCGCTGTTCTTCCCTTTAAATATCGCACCGATTCCTAAATGCTGAAGTTGAAGATGAGGATGCTAAGGATGAGCTCATTTCGGTAAAGGTTTGATTTTCATGTCACATCTTGGTTAGGTGCATTAAATGTTGTTAACCGGAGCAACTGTTTAAAGTCCATCTTTTTTTCCCTTTCATCGTAATCTCGGGAATATATTAAAAACCTCGTTAATCACTCGTTTATCTAAGTGAGAGTTTCTAAGTAGTTTCAACATTGCCTACAATTAACGGCCCGTCAACCGGAATTCTCCCTTTATTTTGTGTAACGTAAGAGTCAAACGGAAACGGAACACAATCATAAAAGTTACCACATGATGGGTTAAATTTGCATTAAATGTAAAATTACTCTTAAATATCCTGATGTTATGTGGCTGATTTCAGAAAGTGTATTTCTGCAATGTGTCAATCTTATTGACAAAATGAGATTGCATTAGTATATCCGCGTTTTTATCAACACTTAATTGCTATGATTCTATGACATATAATTCCGCAATATAACGTTTAAATACAATATTGTAGCTACGATGCTATGAATAATGCTAAAATATGGTACTACAGTAATATACTGCAATGCATTACTATTAAATCATCATTATGCGCGTCGTTTTACGGGAAATCTTAACCAAAAGGAACCAAGAACAGCAAGCTTGGATTCCTAATAATTATGGAATTCGTATCAAATATTGGGATCAACTAGTATTTCGGGAAATCTGTATCAATAGGAGCTGGGAGAGAGGGCGAAAGGAAGAAAAAGCGGGATCTCGGGAGCGAAGTAGTGCTGGCGGTGGTGAATTGAATGGATTATAGAGGGCTTTGGACCTTTCCCAAACGACCGGAACATTTGGCAACTGGACAACCAACTACTACCTGTAGAGGAGCGAGCACACACGCAAACAGAGACAGCCGCAGAGTGACGGAGTGAGCGAGTGTGCTAAAGAGAGAGAGAGTGGGGATGGCGATTAGAAGGGAGCGGTAGGAAGTGGAGGAGAAATATTTCAGATATTCAAGAGATAGCAGATGGAGGAGATATGCAACACGAATTCGCGAAGAAGGATTGGAGGAGATAAAGAAAAGGAAGGGAGAGTGACTAGGACGAATGTCATTCGAATAAAAAATTGTCCTAAGAATTGAAGAAATGAAGGGAATTGTATCGGTAATGTCGATAAAGAAGGAAGAATAAAAGAGCCAAGTTTGAGAATAGAATGAAGCTGAATAAAAAGTGACAGTAAAATGAAACGGGTAAATTCTATAGTTTTCACAAATCATAGGTAATTATTTTGGCTTTAAGTCATTCATTAAAACATACAGTGTAGCATATTTGAAGATAAGAGTTTGCAATTATAAAAACTTGTGTATTTTATGACAAATTAGTGTAAATATAATGGATCACAGATTAATTTTAATTCCGGGAGATAAGAAAGAAGTAATAGAATGTGTTTAAGAAATTATAAAATATATTTCATTCTGCTATTCTACTACATTCTCTAATAATGAAACAATTTGATAAAAGAGCAGATTAGCGAATATAAAACGGAATAAATAGAACTAAATGCATGGGTAATACTTTTATTTATTCCGTTTTCTATAATGTATTTATTAATTTCATGTAAATACTTTTACTCATGTATTAAGTATTTACAAAGCAAAAAGATTTCTTGTTCCATATTTCATATCTAGAATTTTACACGAAATTAACAAATACATAAATAATGTAACATTATGGTCAAAAACAGTGAAATGTACTTATGCCTATTCGTCTTATTCATTTTGCTGAACTTCTTCAGTTTTTTATTTCACTTTCATCTTTGCTAAATAATCAACATTTGGCGTAAATTAACATAGTAAGACGATGATTGACACTGGAAAAGTTGGGAAAATTATTACCCAAAGCTTCTCCGTAGCATTAAAATCTTGAAACTTTTATAGAAAATATATGCAGTTAATGGTTAAAGAAACTGGTAATTAATTCAAAAGATAATATATTATACTTCTTAGTTGACCTTTTGCTGTAACAGCATCATTTTCAAAATCACTATGACAGTATAATAGCTATCACAAATTACACTTCCACGAAATGGTAGGCATTCTGTATAAAATAATGGAAATATTCATTCTTTCCGTGTGTAATTATTTATCTATGTTATGACCACCTCTTTACTTTAAAAGTCAAATTCAATAACCAATCATTCTCGTTGACCTCATATAGCATCTTAGAACGTTTCTTATTAAATAATTCTAATTTGGAGTCGATTGACAAATATTGAAAAATTTGATATCTCAAGGAAGTTCCGCAAGTTTTTGAAATAGTCTCCAAAAAGATTCATTTTATATTTCAAGATAGTCCATGAGCTGTTGGAACAATAGATTCTAGAGAATAGAAACGTATGGATGAGAAAATGTTTAATTGATGAGATTTTCCCAATAGAAGAAGAGAGAGAAATTGATAGGAGGGTGAAGAATAATAGAAATAAAAGAAAAAGTGCTCAAAAGACCGAAATTGATACAAAAAAGAGGATTCAGAGAAGAAGGGTGGGAATAAAATGAAAATATCATTGTCCGAAGGAAGAGTAGGCAGAGGTGAAAAACTTGATCAAGTCACTTTTTTCTCAAGCGAAAGGAAAAATAAGTAAAAAGGCTATCCCGGAAGTATATAATCCAATATCTTAGACTTATTAGTAGAACCTTGATATACTGTCCACGTTTAGGAAAATTTTCGGCAACTGCGCGATGAAAGGATAGTGTTACCAAGAAGTCAGTGAGTGGTGACATCGGAATTGATATTACTGGTAGTAGTATTGTTAAAAGTTCTTCGACAGCTTTGGTCATTTTGCACGTAGCCCACCCACCGGGAATCGAACCCGGGACCGCTTTCACCGAAGTCGAACGCGTTGCCCACTTGGCTATCCCGGATAGCGTGCTGCAGACAATGCGCCTTGTTATAGTTTTAAACTAATAAAAATTTATGGAAATACTTTTCAGTGGTTATATTACAATGATTAATACGTATAGTGAGTATAGGCGTTCACTATTGAAGATAGATTTCAAGCAGTATTACTTTTACGTTTTATTGGATTTGCATAGAAAATAGTATGAGACCTTCAGGAAAAAAAGTCGACTAAGTCGCACGGAGTTGGTTAAATGACCCGTGGTTAGGCACCCCTGCTACCCAGGATCTCCGCTGCCTCCGATCTAATTTACGACCTAAACATTTCTTCGACATCGCGATGACGAAATCACGCTGATATAAAGATAAAAACTGTGGAAAAACTCCCAAAAATATTATTTACAATGTATAGCATCCCAAAAATAGGCAAAGGAAACAACGGAAAAAAAGATGAGTGGAGAAGAGGAGAGGAGATAAAGAGATGAATTTTTAGGGAAAGGGAGGATGGGGAGGGGAGCTGTGAGCGGAAAATGGGGTCCGAGAAGAAGATTAGAAAAAAGGGGAGAGACGATAATAAAAAAAGACACGATTTTTTCCGCGACAAAGGACGGGGAATTTTTTTCAAAAAGTGCGTAAAAAGCGGAGGATCGAAGGAGGGAGGCGTCCCTTTTATTTTTAGTAGTGGAAGGCTAAGAGTGCTCTGAGCAGAGAAAGGGATGAGCGAGGGCAATAAAGCGTACGAAAACAAGGGGCGATTAAACGGGAAGGGTCTCCGTGAATGAGTCTCAGTTTCTTTCCCGCTCACGGACATAAATTGACGATCCAATGAATAACGAAGCGCTCCTCCCCGTCCTTCTCACTTACGCACAATCCTCATATCCCGGATCGCGCGTGCCATTCTTTTAAATTCCTCACAAAAGAAATCTCTCCCATTCTCTCCCTTCGCACTCCCTTAAACGGAGCCTGCAAATGAAAAGGGAAAAGGATGGGTAGAACGGAGGGATTTCTCTTTCTCCATGCAGCATCGGATAATACATTATTTTGTTTTTCATTCGATGATGAGACGGATGAATGATTTAAGAAGAGTGGATCGATATAACTACTAATTTCGTGAAGTTATACCATAGCATTATATGAATAATACCATTGTAATCGAGATTAACTCGATTCTCTATTATTTAAAAAATTATATTTCTCTATTAATTGGAAATCTTAACCAAAAGGAACCAAGAATAGCAAGCTTGGATTCCTAATAATTATGGAATTCGTATCAAATATTGGGATCAACTAGTATTTCGGGAAATCTGTATCAATAGGAGCAGGGAGAGAGGGCGAAAGGAAGAAAAAGCGGGATCTCGGGAGCGAAGTAGTGCTGGCGGTGGTGAATTGAATGGATTATAGAGGGCTTTGGACCTTTCCCAAACGACCGGAACATTTGGCAACTGGACAACCAACTACTACCTGTAGAGGAGCGAGCACACACGCAAACAGAGACAGCCGCAGAGTGACGGAGTGAGCGAGTGTGCTAAAGAGAGAGAGAGTGGGGATGGCGATTAGAAGGGAGCGGTAGGAAGTGGAGGAGAAATATTTCAGATATTCAAGAGATAGCAGATGGAGGAGATATGCAACACGAATTCGCGAAGAAGGATTGGAGGAGATAAAGAAAAGGAAGGGAGAGTGACTAGGACGAATGTCATTCGAATGAAAAATTGTCCTAAGAATTGAAGAAACGAAGGGAATTGTATAATTGGATAAAGAAGGAAGAATAAAAGAGCCAAGTTTGAGAATAGAATGAAGCTGAATAAAAAGTGACAGTAAAATGAAACGGGTAAATTCTATAGTTTTCACAAATCATAGGTAATTATTTTGGCTTTAAGTCATTCATTAAAACATACAGTGTAGCATATTTGAAGATAAGAGTTTGCAATTATAAAAACTTGTGTATTTTATGACAAATTAGTGTAAATATAATGGATCACAGATTAATTTTAATTCCGGGAGATAAGAAAGAAGTAATAGAATGTGTTTAAGAAATTATAAAATATATTTCATTCTGCTATTCTACTACATTCTCTAATAATGAAACAATTTGATAAAAGAGCAGATTAGCGAATATAAAACGGAATAAATAGAACTAAATGCATGGGTAATACTTTTATTTATTCCGTTTTCTATAATGTATTTATTAATTTCATGTAAATACTTTTACTCATGTATTAAGTATTTACAAAGCAAAAAGATTTCTTGTTCCATATTTCATATCTAGAATTTTACACGAAATTAACAAATACATAAATAATGTAACATTATGGTCAAAAACAGTGAAATGTACTTATGCCTATTCGTCTTATT